>CM069766.1:1725000-1892500 GCA_036169595.1 Dictyostelium firmibasis
TGTACATTAAATACAAAAATTAATTTCCTAATTAATCCAAATAAAATCACAAAAAAAAAAAAAAAAAAAAAAAAAAAAAAAAAAAAAAAAAACATTCTTTTAATTTATTTTGAAAGTATTTAAATATATATATATATAAATTTATATAATTATTTCGATTTATTTAATTAACACATAGAGCGCTAATATAGATTTTAAAAAATATTAAAAAAAATAAATATATTCAATTTAAAAAAAAAAAAAATTACGTTCATCACATATTTACAATAATAATTTTATTTTCAATCAAAATAAATAAATTAGACACTATTTTTTTAGTTTTTAAAAAATTTCAAGTTAATTTTAGAGTAAAATTAAAATTAGAGGGTAAGTTTTTTTTTTTTTTTTTTAAAATAATATTTTTTAAATCACATTTTACATTTTATTATTGTTCTTTATTCAAAAAATAAACAAAACAAAACAAAACAAAACAAAACAAAACAATACAAAACAAAACAAAATCCCAATTCAAATAATTGTAATCATTTTTAATTATTAAAAAAATTTTAAAAAAGAAAAAACCAATTATAATGGGAATATCAAATTTTTTTTTAAAAAAAAAAATAGCCCTAATTATTTCATTTTTCCTTATTTTTATTATTAATATTTTTTTTATTATTTTTGTTTTTTTATTTTTATTATTATTATTATTATTATTATTATTTTTAAGATAATCTTATTTTTTGTTTATAATTTCAAATAATTTTATCTCTTTCTATCGAGCCAATCATATATTGTAGTAAATAGCAATTATTTATAAGATAATCACCAATTTCAGATAGATTGATAGTGATTTTTTACTTGTAGTATTGTTTTATTTATCAAAATGTTACATCATCAACCCCACAAAAAAAAAAAAAAAAAAAAAAAAAAAAAAAAAAAAAATACCTCACCATATTATCACAAAAAAATTTATTAAAAAAAATGTACACACTTTCTATACAGCACCCCCACAATAAAACCATTTTAAAAATTAATAGTTTGTTTATACGCAAAATTTCAATATCATTTGAGAAATTTTACCCATACTTTTGTATATATCATTGGAACGAAAAATCAAAATAAAAAAAAATAAATAAAAAAAAATGAAAAATACACTGTTTTGACAAAATTATCATTATTAATTTTCCTTACAGTAGTATTGTTACTTTATTAAAAAAATCACAATAAACAAGCAAAATCCCAACAACCTCACCAAATAATATTTTTTTTAGTCGAATATGATTGCACATGTTAAAAAAAAAGGTTGGCACTGATATTCGTTGGTTGTTTTTTTTTTTTTATGTTACAAAAATGTGTGCTAGTGTGAGTGTGTTTATTTTTGTGTGTTTGTTGTTAATGTTTTTGTTGTTTTTGTTGTTGTTGTTGTTGTTTTTGTTGTTGTTTGTTATTTTAATTTTACATAGAGATAAAATGAAAAAAAACATTTCTTTATTCTGTTATTGTTTTTTTTTTTTTTTTTTTTTTTTTTTTTTTTTTGGATCAAGTGTGTTGTTTGTTGTTTTTTTAGTGAAAATTACCACTAATGGTGGGTTTTGTTGTTATTAAGCATTTAAATTATTATTATAATAAAATATCAAATAT
The DNA here is from genome assembly GCA_036169595.1 of Dictyostelium firmibasis. Classification (NCBI taxonomy): domain Eukaryota; phylum Evosea; class Eumycetozoa; order Dictyosteliales; family Dictyosteliaceae; genus Dictyostelium; species Dictyostelium firmibasis. Next base: position 1,726,624 of record CM069766.1, read on the forward strand.
TATCATATTCTTTTTTTTTTTTCTTTTTGTTTTTTTTTTTTTTATTTTTAAAATTTGTTTTTTTTAATATTGTTTTTTTTTTTCTTTTCACTTTAATCCTCTCCTTTTTTGTTCACAAATAAAAAAAAATAAAAAAATAAAAAAAAATTAATAACACTTCACTAATATTGGGTAGGAAATTGACAGAGAGGATTAAAATTTTCCTATTATGAAAAAAAATACAAAAAAATAATATCAAATATATTATTTGTATGTATGTGAAAAAAAAAAAACATTATAATAATATTTTTTAAAAAAAAAAAAAAAAAAAAAAAAAAAAATAATAAGAGTTGTAGTTTCAGAAGTAGCAACAACATCACCACTATTCATAATAAATTAAAATAATAGTTATTCCATTTGTGTATATTTTTAGTGGGAAAAAAATTAATTAAATCATTTTTTTTTTTTAAAATTTTTTATTGTTAGAGTATTTGTTTTAAATACATTTAAAATAATTTAAAAAAATAATTCTTTTTTATATTGTCAAAGATTCTGATCTGTTGAATTTATAAGTATGTTTTTGAACAATAGTTTAAATATTGTTAATATATTTTTATTTTTTATTTTTTTATTTTTTAATTAATTTTTTTATTTTTTGGGGTTAAAACTTTATTTGATTATATAAAAAAATAATTTGGTATATACATATATAAAACCTTTTTTTAAATTAATTATATAAAAAAAATAAAATAAAATAAAATAATAGTAAATCAAATAATAATTTTCTTTATAAACAACTTTCAATATCTTTTATAATATTTAATTTCATTCACTGATGTTGATAAAATTCATATAAATAAAAAAAAAAAAGTTTGTGTCTTTTTAAAAAAGAGAAAAAAAAAAAATTTTTCATTCAATATCTTTATTTTTTGAATTCTATGAATTTATTTTAAAAAAAATTTAAAATAACCAACAACAATTAAATCATATCAATCCACTTATAATTTCACACATAAAATATTTTTTTTTATAAATCAATTAAAATAATTTTTATAAAATTATTAATGTTATTTTAATTTAACAGATAATTGGGAAAAAAAAAAAAAAAAAAAAAAAAAAAAAAGAATTGGTTTTGGGTATGTTTTCATTATTTTATATGAATAATAATAAATTTTATATATAAAAGATTAGAAATTGTATAAACAAAAAAATTACCCCTATCAATGTAAAATTAAAAAATTGTTTATATCTCTTCTATTTATTATAATCAATTTATACTTTAAAAAAAAAAAAAAAAAATTATTATTTAATAATTTTTTTTTTTATTCATCATCACCACATTTACTGATGATAATTAATTGGGGTAAAATTTATTCTTTTTTAAAAAATATTTTCATTATTTTTATAATAGTTTTAATTTTATTTCATCAATTTAAAATAATTGAAGTAATAATAAAAGATAATTGATAAAGTTGCGACTGCATTTTTTCGTTATTGTTTTTAAGGAGAGGGAGTGGTGTTGTGGGTTATTTTTCGACATTTTACAAATAAAAAATGGATATAATACTTAAAATTGTAAAACAACCAATTTTCGATACAATTATTTCTTTTTATTGTATTCAGATATAAAAATCTTTATCTATAATCATTATTTAAATAATTTTTTTATTTTTTTTTTTGTTTCATTTTTTTTTCAAATATAAAAAAACCCAAGGAAAAAAAAATAATTTAAATTAAATATTTATTTATTCCAAATCCTTTCATTTCAATAGTATTAAACATATACATTTTTATTGATTTATATGTAAATATTTGGTTAACAACAACAACAACAACAACAATATTATTTATAACCTCCACATTTTTTAGCTTAATATATAAAATCAAAACCACACTCAAACACACACACACAAACTCACACATACAAACACATAAATATTTAGTGTTGTTTATTTCCAAATCGCTCACACATACATACACTTATACATTAAAAGTTAAACAAAAAAAACAATAGTCGACTCAATAAAATTAATCCCACCATAATTATTAATCAATCAACCCTAAACACACAAACACACAAACACATTCTTTAGTACCCCAAAAAAGTAACATATTAACCTAAGGTTAAATTAATCACACACACATAAACAAATATATAAAATCCACATTATAACACCATCCTTTTTCAAAACATTGTTTACTTTTTATACTTAATGGATTATTTTATTTGATTTGATTTTTTTTTTTTTTTTTTAGTTTTTTTTTAATTTAAATTAAAATTAATATGATGGTTTATTTTTGTATAAAACAAATAATCATTTTTTTTTTTTTTTAAATTTCCAGTATTAAATCAAATAATTTTATTGATTTATTTATTGTTATTTTAACTAATAACCGAATTATTATATCACCCTCACAAAGAAATACATTAACACAAATACAACAAATTTAATTATACACACTACCCCACACTCTCAAAGATACAATATAATATAACTTTTTTTTTTTTTTTTTTTTTTTTTTTTTTTTTTTTTTTTTTTTAAAATAATTAAATTTCCATTATTTAATAATTTTTTTTTAATATTATTTCATTAATTTTTATTTATTTTTATTTATTATAATATTAAATTTCAATTGTTGTATTTTTATTTCACAAACTTTTTAAAAAAAAAAAGTATTAATTTATTTATCTATAATTTAAAATAATAGTAATATTACAAATTTGAATTTGAAAAACAAAAAATAAAAAAAATTAAAAAGAAAAAAATCTTAATATTAAAAATAAGATAATAATAATCACATATAAAAATGGCAACAGCTGTCTCATCATATAATGATATTCAATTAGAGACCATTCAGGAGGTATCATGCTCTACATCATGTTCATCAAATTCAACAACATCATCATCATCAAATTCACCAACATCACAAAATAAAATATCGCCAGGATATAGAAACAAACAACAGCAACTACATAAAAAAGGTCAAAAAATTGGTAATTATCTATTGGGAAAGACTATTGGATCAGGAACATCAAGCAAAGTGAAAATCGGTACAAATATAAATACTGGTAAACAATATGCTATTAAAATAACAAAACCTAAAAGAATAAAGGAGAGAAAAGAGATTGAAAGAGAGATTTCAATTTTAAAACGTTTAAAACATGACAATATCATTCAATTACATGATGCAATCTATGAAGATGAAGCCGGAAGAATTTGTTTGATTTTGGAACTGGTATCTGGTGGTGAATTGTTTGATTACATTGTGGCTCGAGGTAGATTGTCTGAAAAAGAGGGTAGAAAATTTTTTAGACAAATGCTTTGTGGTTTAATCTATTGTCACTCTAATATGGTTTGTCATAGAGATTTAAAATTAGAAAATTTGTTAGTAGATGAAGATGGTAATTTAAAAATTAGTGGTATGTAAAATTTATTTTTATTTTTAATTTTTTTTTTTTTTACTAATAATAAAAAATCAAGATTTTGGATACAGTAATATAATTAAACCAGGTAATTTATTATCAACATTTTGTGGTTCACCAGTTTATGCTCCACCAGAAATTTTATTGGAAAAAAGATATAATGGTAATGAGGTGGATATTTGGAGTATGGGTGTAATACTTTATGCAATGGTAACTGGTCAATTACCATGGACATTGACTGATGGTGTTCAAGTTGAAGGTATGGATAGATTGTTAAGAGGTGAATTCAAATATCCATCTCATGTAATTTTAAGTGATGATGTCAAAGATTTAATTAACAGAATGATAGTTGCTGAACCAGTTGAAAGAGCCACTCTCGATGAAATTAAAAATCATGTTTGGGTTAATAAAGGTTATGATATGGAACCTGATCAAGAATATAATAAAAAAGTCTCTGATCGTTTGGAAAAAGAACAACAACAGCTATTGGAAAAACAACAAGCTCAACTACAACAACAATTAAATTCACCAAGATCCCCTAAGCCATTATTTGTTGAAACAATTATTGGAAATAGTAGACCATTAAATCAAAGTTCTCCAAATTTAACAATTCCTCAAAATAAATCAATTTTAAATATTAACAATAACAATAATAATAACAATAACAATTCTTCAAATATTAATCAAATTAAACCAATTCATTTTAATTCTGTTGCATGTTTAGATGAAAAGAAAATTAATAGTAGTGCACCTACATCACCACATTCAATTTCACCACAATATGCATCACCACAATTTATATCACCATCACCATCAACTTCAACAACACCACCATTGTCACCATTATCAGTTAGTGGCCAAAGAAGTCCACCAACATTTTCAAGTAACACAAACAATAATAACATACCTAACAATCATAATAGTTTGAGTAGTTCACAAAATAATATAAATACCTCTGGAGTTAAGAATCACCATAGTACAAGTTTATTTCATAATATTTTTAAGAAAAGACAATCAATTTCAAGTGTTTCAGCCAATTCTTCACCAGTCATTGTTTCAAGTAATAGTGGCCAAAACAATACTTTAAACGTTAGTAGTAATAGTATAAATGTTGATGGAGCATCTGCAAGTGCGCCACAATTTTCATCATCTTCATCGAAAAGAAGATTTAGTTTGGAGGATATTGTTAAAGCTATAACAATAAGATCTGGTAAAGGAAAGAATCCTAAGATTCGATCAATGAAAGGTCCATTCAATAGTGGAACAACAACAATGTTAAATCCAATTCAATTAATTGAACACATTGAAGAGAATTTAAATTCAACCCAAATTTCTTATCGTAGAAACTTTTATGTTTTCGATTGTAAAACTTTGTGCCCAAGAAATGAAACAATCAATTTCGAAATTGAAGTATGCAAAGTAAATGGTATGGACATGTATGGTATTAAATTTAAGAGATTAGCAGGTGATGCTTGGTCATATAGTTCTTCTTGTATTAAAATTGTTGAATCTTTGAAACTTTAAAAAAAAAAAAAAGTTATAATTATAAATTAAGACGGAATAATATAATTAATTTTTTTATTAAAATAAAAAAAAAAAAAAAAATCAATAGTAATAATATTAAAATTTTGAAAATAAATAATAATAAATAGTTCTCTAATATATAGTTAGAGAATTAAAATTTAATGCGAAAAAAAAAAAAAAACTATAGGATTTTTTTCTTTTTTTAGATTTTTTACTGTAATATAACTATCATATTTATAAATAGTAATCATTATTTATTAATATTATTTGTTTTTGTCAAGTCAGGTGAAAATTGTTTTGAATTTAAACCGCCACTATTTGAGAGTGGATTTTTCTTTGCTTGATTTGCAGCAATTTTTTCATTTAATGCAATCTTTTGTGAGACTGTTAAAACTGAAGGTGATGATATTTTTGGTGATTGTAAAGGTGATAAAGTTGGTGGTGATGATGAATAAGAGGATGATGCTCCACTAATTGATAGATCACTATTAGAGGGTGGCTTTATTGGTTTACCTGTAATAGAATCCTTTGGTGTTGATAAATTTAATGCAGATTTTGATTTTGGACTTGGTGGTATAGATGTTGTTGTATTTGAATTGATGATTTGAGTGGTATTTATTGATGAATCATCCTTAGACCAATTTTGGATCTTTGGTGTTGGTGGTGGTGTAATTGTTGAAGAAGATGGGGTAGTGGTTGTTGTTGTTGTTGTTGTTGTTGTTGTTGATACAGTTGGAACAAATTTCTTTGTAACAATACTTGGCGAAGAGGTTGTTCTAACAGGTGGGGGAGCAGATTTCGATGGATTTGGCTTATTAACAATAATTGGTTGGTGGTTTGGTGGCGATGGTGAAGATGATGGTGATGGTGGGGAATTTGAAATTTTTGGTGTTTCTGAAAATGTAACACCCTTTTTAATTGCTGGTGTTGTTGCAATTGGTTTCGTTTTTAATAATTCAAATGGTTGTGGTGGTGGTTTATTTGGTGGGCCGCCAGATGAAATTAATGGTTGACCACTACCACTACCACTACCACTACCACTACCACTACCACTACCACTACCACTACTAATACCATTGCTATTATTATTATTTAATAAGTTTTGCAAATTTGGATTAGATTTACTTCCAGATGTAATTGTACCATTGTTTTTAAATGATGGTAATGGAGTTGGAGTTGGTGTTGGATTTGAAGTTAAAACTTGAGAAATTGATTCTTCTGTAGCTGGTAAATTATTTCTCTTTGGAGGTGGTGGCTTTGATTTTTGAATATTAATTAAACTACTACTAGTCGTTGTAGTTGTCGTATTATTACAATTTAAGTTATTATTTGTTGAAGGTAAAAAATCAGATTTTGATGTTGGTTTTAAAGTTGCCATTGGTGGTGAGGGCGAAGTGGGTTTACGTGGCGGAGGGGGTTGAGTAATTTGTTTTTTATATGTTGAAACTGGTTTTGGAGGTGGCATTGGAGCCAATGGAATTGTATTTGGTTGTCTTGGTGGTAATGGTGCAGGATATGTCGAATAACTTGGATTAGCTGGTAATTTTCTAGGTATAACATTTGGTTTTGGTAGTGTTGGTTTTTGTTGAGTATTGTTAGTAGTGGTTGTTGGTGTGGCATTTTTATTAGAGGAAGTGTTGGTTATTGTTGTTATTGTGGTGGTTGTTGGTGGCGATGGAATAATTTCAGGATCAAAAAATAATCTTGACATTGGACGAGTCATTGTTGCATTTGCATATACTTGATTATTACCACCAGATACTCTTGGACTTAGAACAATGGTTTCTCTCATCATTTTTGAACGAGAAGGTGGACGTGGTGGACGTGGTTTAATGTTTGTCATTGATTGAGAAGATGGGCTTGACTGTTGAACGACATTTGAAGTTCTTGGTGAACCACCATTTGATTCAGCAGGATCCAAATAACTGATAGAGGATGTATCCATTGGTTCTTTTGGTGCAATTGATTTTCTATATGCCTTAACCACTGATTCCTCTTTGAAAATGTCATTGAAATAATCTAACATATATTTAATAATGGTTGATTGAGCTTGAATATTATTTAAGCTTTTCATTGGGTCGACTGTATCTGGATCCTTTAATAAAGTTGCTCCAAAAATTATACTAATATTTGAAATTGTCATCTTATTAAATTCATTCTTTTTCTCTACTGTCAATAAAAATTCTAATAATTTCCTTAACATGCATAAATTTGCTGGTGGTAATGATAATACTAAATCTCTTAATCCAACTATATATTTATCTTTTGAACCTAATTCTATTAAAAGTAATTTAAAAATTAAAAAATTAATATTTAAAATTGTATTATTATTATTATTATTATTATTATTATTATTATTATTATTATTATTATTATTATTATTATTATTATTATTATTATTATTATTATTATTATTATTATTATTATTATTATTATTATTATTATTATTATTATTATTATTATTATTATTATTATTATTATTATTATTATTATTATTATTATTATTATTCTTATTCCTTACTTGTAATTGAAATTGCATCATTGTAATAATCAAAAGGTATTAATGGTTCAGGCAATTCTTTAAAAAATGTAGAGATTAAACCACAAATATTATAAGGTATTAAAACGTCAGAAAAATCAAGGTCGCCATCTTCAATTCTAAATTTTAAAAGACTAACTTCTCTATTTGAACCGGGTACTCTAAAGAGACCTTCAGTCTCTAATTGTTTCGATAAATATTCAAAACATTTTGTTAGAACTATTGGTATACCATGTGGTTGATCTGGATATAAACTTTGTAACTCTTCTGGACTAAGTCCAAATTGTGGATGTTTTAAACGATGTACTACAGTATTACCATACTTTGTCTTTGAGAATGTGAAATCAATGTTTCTTAAATAATCCCATGCATTCTTAAATGTATCTTTTCTACCAAAACGACTGCCACTATCACTCTTTGAATTATCACGATCACTCTTTGAATTCTCTCTATTATGTTTTGAATCACTTCTTGAATGACTCTTTGAGTGACCTTTTGAATATTCAACTGTATTATTGTTATTATTATTATTATTATTATTATTATTATTATTATTATTATTATTATTATTATTATTATTATTAATATTATTATTGTTATTATTATTATTATTATTGGCATTGATAATGTTATTATTATCATCTCTGTTATGAGATGATGGATTTAAATGACCTTCTAATTCATATCTTGATGGTTGTATTGCTGGTGAAACATTATTTGGCGCAACTAATATATTATCCCTTCTTAAATCTTCATGAGATGGTCTTTTCTTTAAAAAATTTGTTAAAAAATCAACAATCTTTTTTTTAATTGACGGTGGTTGTTGTTCTTCCATTCCTTTAAAAAAATTTTTTTTTTTTTTTTTTGTTTGTTTTATACTATATTAAAAATACAAGGATGTTTTAAATAAATAAATAAATAAATAAATAGTTTTTTTTTTTGTTCTTTTTTTTTTGTTTTTTTTTTTTAATGTTTTTATTTTGTAAAATTACAAATGTTTTTATTTGAATCTAGTGTTAATTATTGTTTTTGTTATGGATTATTTAAAAGAAAAAATATTAAATAAGTATAAAAAAAAAATAAAAAAAAAAAACAAACAAAAACAATATTTTTTAAAATATAAAAATAATAGTGACTAAATTCGCAACATTAATAGTACAATTTTCTTTAATTAGGGAGAAGATGTGAATAAATGAACGTTATTTTATTTAAATTTTTATTTTATTTTTTTTTATTTTGTTGCTATTTTTGTTATTTTTTTTTTATTATTATTTTATTTATTTTTTTGGATCTCTTGGTCTTTGATTTTTTTTTTTTTAAAAGAAAAATCCTTTCGCTGTTGGTGTGTATGAAAAAAACAATTGTTGAGAAAAAAAAAGGTGGTTTAAAAAAACAACTGTTCACCTTTTGTGTGTGTGTATGTGTGTGTTGTGTGTAAGTGTTGTTATGAACAATCAAAATCAATGTGAGTGTTTTGTTATTTTTTTTTTATTTTTTTTTTATTTTTTTTTTATTCGAGTGTATTTAAACTATGGAATTGTATTTTTTTTTTTTTTTTTTTTACTATGTTGCTTTATGTCCACATATTATTTTAAAAGTTTTTTTTAATTTAAAATTTTTTTTTATTTTATTTTTTTCATTTTTTTTTTTAATTTTTTTTATTTTTTTTCAAGTAATTCAGAATAACCCATTATTACACTTTAAAAAATATCTCAAATTTTGGGTTTTTTTAAATTTTTTTTTTTTTTTTTTTTTTTTTTTTTTTTTTTTAAACCAATTTAATTTTTTATATTTCCTATCTTGATTTAAAATAAAAGATTTAAAAAAATAAAATAAAAAAAGAATCAAATTTATTTTTTAAAATAAGAAAAAATAAAAGTTTTATTTTGATTGTATTTTTTTTATTATTTATTGAAGAAATTAATATTTTATATTAATTTGATTTATATATTTATTTTTTTATATTAATTATTTATTGAAGAAATTAATATTTTATATTTTTTTATATCATTGATTACTATCAATTAATTATTCTAAATTAAAACCAACATTAATGCAAGTGATTGAATTATTAAAATTGTCAGTTAGTAAGATATTACCACTATAATAGCCGGTTGGAGCTGAAGTTGGGATTGTAAAATTTGCAGAATGCAAATAAGGACCTTTTTTGAATGGACAATTTCCAATAATTGCTTTAGAAGTTGATGAGCATAAATCATTGGTTTGATTATACAATGTCATTAAGTTATTAAATTTTGCGATAATTTTAGCTTCACCACCCTCAACATCTTTATTGAATGTTCCATTGATATCAATCTTAAATAATTTACCTTTGATTGGTGGTGTTGGTTTAACAATAATTGAATTAATTTTTAAAATATCATTTGAGGTGCCACATGATTTCCAAATTTGATTTTCTTCATTTCCAATTGAATTATTTAATAATAAGGAAATTAAAATTATTGATAATAAAAACTTTAACATTGTGTTTTTTTATTTTATAAAATAACTATATAGTTTTTCTTTGTTGTATAATGTTTTTTATTTGTTTGATATTGAAAAAATAAAAATTAAAAAGTTTTAATTTATAGGTTTTATTATTTTTTTTATAAATTTTTTTTCATAAAAAAAAAAATATAAAATGTGTGTAAAAGAAATTAATAAAATAAAAGTTTAATAAATCAAAAATGGATGTGAAGGAAAAAAAAAAAAAAAACACACACATTTAAAAATTAAATAAATAAAATACTATTTTATTTTTATATACATAATATTACAATAATTAATGTTAGTTTTTTTTTTTTTTTTTTTTTTTTTTTTGTAATTATATTAATTATTTAAGGAAAATAAACTGGGGATAATAATAAGGTTGTACAAAAAATACTAGTTCTAATTGAAGATAAGAAAATTGATAAAGAGTTATTAAAGAATTCAGTTGTTTGTTTATCATCAGTTAATTGTGGTAATTGTGGAATTGTTGATGGTGATTTTTGAGCTACACTATTTAATTCCTTATAACATAATGAAAAACAAGATACAATTGTAATCATTACGAATTCTTGTGATAAATCTATTAGATGTTGGCTTCTTTCTAAAACACTTGGAACTTTAAATTCTTTAACTCTCCTCAAAATTAAACAATCATTATTATTCATGCCTAGTTCATCTTCATCATTATTATTCATTGAAGCTAATCTTGGGCTAACATTTGGACTATTACCATTACTATTATATCTTGGGCTACTATCACCACCATTATTATTATTATTATTATTATTATTATTATTATTATTATTATTATTATTATTATTATTATTATTATTATTATTATTATTACTATTATTATTAATACTATTGTTAATATTATCGGGAATGCCAAATGGTGTTGATAATGTCCTAATTTTAGATAATCTATTTGAGGTATTAACATTATTATTTACATTATTACTATTCGAATTTGTTGGTTGTATATTTGGAGAAACAACTTTTGGACTATTATTAAAATTTTGATAATTTTTAATTAAAGTATTATTTAAAGAGGTTATTGTTTTTGAATAGTTATTGGTCCATTCCATAAAATCTAAAGTTATCATTTGTTCGATAGAGATACCAGTATCAACATAATCCTCTAGATTTTGAATGGTTGATAATAATAACTTTATGATTGGAATTGAATCAGCTTTACATTTCGATGAGAATCTATCAGTGAGGCTAAATAAATTCAAACAAGACTCTAAACTTGAATAACAGCTTGAAAGTATAGTTTTTTGCTTTTGTAAATTAAAATCACTACTATCTGATGTTGTTGGTTTTAATCTAATTTTAACATCTATTTCATCCAATTTATTACAAATCGATCTATTAATTGAATTGTTATTTGTATTTAAGAAATCTAAAAACCTCAAATCATCATCCATCTTATTAAATTCATAAACTGGTCTTGGTGAAATATTTTGAGGTTGTATTCTTGGTGAGTGTCTTGGTGATGATGATGATTGAATTCTTGGCGATGGTTGTGGTTGTAGTCTTGGCGATGGTCTTGGAGATGGTAATGTTTGCATTCTTGGTGAATATCTCACACCATTTCTTGGTGTAATTTGTGGTGATGACATTGGCTGTTGTACTTTAATTGGTGGTATAAAAGGTTTGGAAAATGATTGAATAATTGGAGTTTGTGGTAAATAATCATTAATTTCAATTGTACATTCCAATTGTTGTTGTTGTTGTTGTGGTTGTTGTGGTGGTTGTTGTTGTGGTTGTGGTGGTTGTGGTGGTTTTTGTAATAAATCTAATTTAACCATATCTAAAATATCATGATCGATTGGAATATTTTGAGAAGTTCTTGACTTTGAAGTATTTGTAGAAGGTGATGAAATTTGAGGTGGCTGAGTTTGTAAGAATAGCTCCTTTTTAAATTCTTCACATTGGAATAGGATTTTGTCAATTTCATCACTTATACCCATAACTTGATCGATGATTGAAAATAAACTACTGAAAGTATTTGATTTGTAAGAAATTGTAGTTATTGTTTTCAAATAATCAATTAAACTGTAGGTTGAAACCTTATGAACCAATTTCTTTGATTGATAGGATGCTAACAAAGACAATGAAGTGAACTCTTGTAAATTGAATTTAGTTCTCTCAAATGATTTCAATTTCTCTACGAAATCTTGATTAGAAGAGTCTTGATCATAATATTTCGAAAGTGATCTAAACAATGGTGGAACCAAAATCGAAAAGATACCAATGATACCAGTTACATCTCTTTCAGAGGTACGCTTACTTTGTCTTATGAATTCATGAGTTTGTACGATTTTATTATAGAGTTCAAAAGTTATTGGTGAGAAATAACGTTGGTCATTGATTGTAGAGATTCTTTTTTTAATTTTCTCAGAATCAGAATAACTAGAAATTGCCATTTCAAATTGGTTCAAAGTGGTGAATGTCGCTTGACTAGTGGTTGTGCTATCGGTATACTTTCCATGTGAACTTTGGTTGTTTGTATATATTAAATAAGATTGAAATAGCTCTAACAATCTTTGAACTATGCAACCCCATTGATATTCTTTTGGCATTACATTTGTTGATAAATAGTTTAATAATGATATATTTTGTGACATTGTTAATGATTTGGGTCTAAATCCACTATTTTGATTGCTACCACCTCCATTACTACTATTACTGTTATTCAATGGACCTTGTTGAATTAATATCGATTGTCTATTGGGTGTATTATTCCCAGATTGAATATTTGGTGAATATTGATGATTAATATTATGACTTGCTGTTGAGGATGCATTGCTTAATTTACGTAGTTGATATTGTTGTGATGAGGTTAAAGTTGCATTCATTAAACTATCGATTGAATCAATTAATTCCTTATTCTTTTGTTTATTTTGAATTTGTTGTGGATCATTTTCATCGACAACTGTTGACCTTCTAGAAATATTAGTGCCATTGAAAAATGATGCTTCTAAAATTGGAGAAATTTCCGAATTTCTATTTCCATTATTACTATTGGCACCAATTGTTGATTTACCAAATGTTGATAAAACAGGTGATGGTGGAGAAAATAGTAATTGATTAACACCATCAACAACCAATAGTTGTGGTTCACATTCTTTTTTTATTAAATAGGTTTGAATAACTTCCGTTGAATGTACATCTAATGTTGCATTATTTTTTAAATTAACTAATGAATTTTCAACATTTGTTTTTCTTGTTGAATTTGGTGATAATGAATTTGGTGATAATGAATTTGGTGATGATAGATTTGAATTTGAATTTTTTAATGGACTATTATTATTTGGATCAAGTGAACCAACTACACTTGTTGTGCCACCACCACCTCCACCCCCAATTGGTGGTGATTGATTACCTGGTGTTGATGGTGTTGATGTATTATTACTATTACTACTACTATTATTATTTACAAATATCTTATCTAATGATGGAGTTGTTTCAATTACTTCTCTTAACATCTTTGAACTATTATATGAATCTGATGTTGTCGATTTTGGTGAGCTTGCACCATTAACTGAATTTTGTTTCATCATTTCATTCTTTTTACTAATTCTTTTTTGTGCATCTTGGATTTGTTTTTTTTCTTTATTTTGACCTAAAAAAAACATAATAATAATAATAATAATAATAAATATATATATATATATTTTATGTTTAAAATAAAAAAACAAAAACTACTTACTATTAACATGATCAAGAATTAATTTTACAATTAAAAATATTGGTGTACCAACAATGAATGCACCAATTATAACACTAGCACAAACATTAAAACCATTGTGAATTCCTTTTGTATCTTGTAACCAATTATTTAATGCTTCACAATTTGTGACTGTTATGCAAACTGAATTTAAAAAAAATAAAATTGAAATCAAAAAAAATAATTTCTTCATTTTTTTTTTTTTTTTTTTTATAATTGTATTTAAAAAAAAAAAAGTATTTAAAAATTTGATTTTACTATTATTAATTGTTAAAATAATTAATATATTGAATTGTATATAATATAATATTAAATAAAAAAAATATATTATTATTTTTTTAATTTATTTTTATTTAATTTTTTTAATTTTTTTTTTTTTTTTGTATATATAAGGCGAAAAATATTTTGTTTTTATTTTTATTTTAATTTTTTATTATTTTTTTATATATGATTATTTGATTTTTGAATTGATTATTATAATTATTTTATATGGGGGGTTTTTATAATTAATTCAGAAAATATTAGTGGGTGTGCGGATGTGTGATATTTTTATTTTTTTTTTTATTTTTCTATTTTTTTTTTTATAATATAATTATTTGATATATATTATATTAATATAATAATTTTAGTTCTTATTATTTTGAACTGTTTTAATTAATATGACTACATACGATTTGTTTTTTTTTTTTTTTTTTTTTTTTTATTTTTCTCAGAGTTTAATTAAGAGTATATAAATAATTGTGTGTGTGTGTGTGTGTGTGTGTGTGTTTATTTTTGTGTATGTGTGTGTGTGATAGTATTAAATTGATGGTGAAATGGTCGTTGGTTATTATATTACTATTTTTTTTTAAAAAAAATGAAAAAATAAAAAATAAAAAAAAATAAAATAAAAAATTATAAAATTATAAAATTATAAAATAAAATAAAATAATTTAAAGAAAAAAAATTATACTGATTTTAAAATAATTAAATTATTTTGATCATCTATAATGTGGTTTTGAAAAAAAAAAAAAAAAAAAAAAAAAAAAAAAAAAAAAATTTTAATTGAGTGGATGTTTTTGAAAGGGTGGTAGGGGGTGGGGGGGGTCTGAATGTGGGTAAAAAAAAACTATGTGTGAGACAGTTAGATTGAAAGTAAATTAATTAATATAAATTTAAAAATATAATAAAAAATATAATAAAGACAGTTAGTAAATTAATTGATATATATTTATATATATATATATTTATTTATTTATTTTTTAAATCAATTTTTTTTAAACAATAAATGAATTAATTGTTTGGATTAACAATTTATTTAAATATTTTTAATTAAAATAAATTTGAAAAAAAAAAAAAAAAAAATGATATAAATAATGTTTGAGAATGCCAAATCAATGGCAATAATGTATAATAATTTTAACAACAATATTTAACTGAGATATTATATTTAAAAATAACTTACCCAATTACCAACAACAAAATGGTAAACCTAGTGGTAAATGGTGGGGGGGTTAAGTTTATAAATTTTTTTTTTATTTTTTTAGTTTTTAAAATTTTTTTTTTATTTATTTTTTTTATTTTTTTTATTTTTTTTGAGAAAAGTGACTTTGTAAAATAAAAAAAAAAAAAAAAAAAGAAAATAAATAAGTATATATATATATTTTTTTTTTTTTGTTTTTATTATTTTACAAATAATAGATTAATCTTTAAAGAAAAAGAAAAAAAAACACAACATTTTACAAATAATTAGAAGATAATTAACTACATCGCTTAAAATAAAAATAATTTTTTTTTTTTTTTTTTTTTTTTCCAATTTTAAAGAAACAATTTTAATGATGGGTATCAAAAATAACTTTCAGTTATTGTGGTTAATATCAACAATATTATTATTATTTATCATTGTTTTAGTTGTAAGTACTTTCTTTAAATCATGATAAAAAAATCAAAGAAAAAAAAAAAAAAAAATTTTTAACCACACACACAACCAAAAGATTCAATCTCTCTTTTTTTTTTTTTTTTTTTTTTAAAATTAGAATATTCTTAATTTTTAAAAAAATAATAGACACTAATTTTTAAGTTTTTTTAAATTTAATTTTTTCATTTTTTTTTATATTAAAAAGAATGGAATTTCAATTGCAAATTTAAAAAATAATGAAATAAAATTTCATAAAAGTCAAAATGAAATAAAAAATAATAAATTAAATGTTACATATGATGGTAGATCATTAATTATAAATGGTGAAAGAAAATTATTAATTAGTGGGTCAGTTCATTATCCAAGAACCAGTGAAGAGATGTGGCCAATTATATTGAAACAAAGTAAAGATGCAGGTATTGATATGATTGAAACCTATATATTTTGGAATATTCATCAACCAAATTCACCAAGTGAATATTATTTTGAGGGTAATGCAAATATTACAAAATTTTTAGATTTATGTCAAGAATATGGTTTATTAGTAAATCTTAGAATTGGACCTTATGTTTGTGCAGAATGGACCTATGGAGGATTTCCAATCTGGTTGAAAGAAATACCAAATATTATTTATCGTGATTATAATCAACAATGGATGAATGAAATGTCAATTTGGATGGAATTTGTAGTAAAGTATCTTGGTGATTATTTCGCACCAAATGGAGGACCAATAGTTTTAGCTCAAGTCGAGAATGAATATGGTTGGTTAGAAGAAGAATATGGTATCAATGGTTCAGAGTATGCAAAATGGTCTATTGATTTTGCACTCAATCTAAATATTGGTATACCTTGGATAATGTGTCAACAAAATAATATTGAAAATGCAATTGATACATGTAATGGTTACTATTGTCATGATTGGATTCAAGGTCATTGGGAACAATTTCCAGATCAACCATCATTTTGGACAGAGAATTGGATTGGTTGGTTTGAAAATTGGGGTCAAGCAAAACCAAAAAGACCCGTTCAAGATATGTTATTCTCAAATGCAAGATTTATTGCATATGGTGGTTCTTTAATAAACTATTATATGTGGTTTGGTGGTACAAATTTTGGTAGAACATCAGGTGGTCCATGGATAATTACTTCTTATGATTATGATGCTCCATTGGATGAATTTGGACAACCAAATGAACCAAAATTCTCATTATCTTCAAAATTTCATCAAGTTTTACATTCAATTGAACAAGATCTATTAAATAATCCACCACCAAAATCACCAATATTCTTATCGCAAGTTACTGAAGTTCATCAATATGGTTCAAATCTTTCATTTATTACAAATTATGGTACTGGTCCTTCTGCTGATATTGTTCAATGGATGAATCAAACTATAACAATTCAACCTTGGTCAGTTTTAATAATTTACAATAATCAAATTTTATTCGATACTTCTTTTATACCACCAAATACATTATTTAATAATAATACAATTAATAATTTTAAACCAATTAAAAATATAATTCAATCAATTGTTGAAATTTCAGATTTTAATTTAAATATTAATAATTATAATAATGATTATTATAGTGAAAGTAGTAGTAGTGATAATAATGTAATTTCAATATCACCAATTGAACAATTATTTATTACAAAAGATACAAGTGATTATTGTTGGTATATTACAAATGTAACAACTACATCATCTAGTTATAATGATAAAGGTAATTTATTTTTAACGATATCAGAATTCTATGATTATGTTCATGTTTTCATTGATAATGATTATCAAGGTTCTGCATCTTCACCATCATTATGTCAATTACAATTGAAACCAAAAGATAATTCAACAACTTTTCAATTACAAATTCTTTCAATGACTATTGGTTTAGAGAATTATGCAGCTCATATGGAAAATTATACTCGTGGTATATTGGGTTCAGTTTTAGTTGGTTCTCAAAACATAACAAATAATCAATGGTTAATGAAATCTGGTTTAGTTGGTGAAAATGTTAAAATCTATAATAATAATGACGAAAATAATAATAATTGGATTAAAACCTCAGAATCATCATCATCATCTTCATCATCAACATTAATTCAAACACCATTAACTTGGTATAAATTAAATATATCATTAAATGGATTACCAAATGATATTGGTTCAACAGTTTATGCATTAAATATGTCAAGTATGAATAAAGGTATGATTTGGGTTAATGGATATTCAATTGGTAGATATTGGTTAATAGAGGCAACTCAATCGGTTTGTAATGAATCGATAGTCACCAATTATATTGGTGAATATGATCCATCGGATTATCGTATCGATTGTAATCAACCAAGTCAATCTATCTATAGCGTGCCAATCGATTGGTTATTTAATAATGACTATAGTAATCAATATGCCACAATCATTATAATTGAAGAATTAAATGGTGATCCAAATCAAATCCAACTACTTTCTAATAAAATAATAAATTAATTTACTCTTAAAAATTTCATTGCTATATTTTTTTTTTTTATTATTACTGCTACTTTTTTGTTTTTAATTTTTTTTTTTTAATTCTTTTTTTTATTATATTATTACTCTTATTAAATTATTGTTTGTTACCATTCTTTTCTTCTTTTTGAAGTTCTTCTTTTGATTTTTCAATGTTGAATAAGAAATTTGGTGGTGTGTATGCACCATCAGTACCAGTTGGATTGGCAATATGTTGTCTTTTGTATGTTGGTGAAAATGGAAGCATCTAAAATTATTAAAAAAAAGGTTATTTGTTAGACAAAAAAAATAAACTAAAGATGATGATGGTGTTAATAATAAAAAAATTAATATTTACTTCACTTGGGAGTTTATCAGAAACGTGATGAATCCAACTGTGATATTCTGGTGGAATGGTAGTTGGGTCATTTGATTTGTAATCTGAATATTCTACCCATCTATGTCTACCATAGATTTCTTCTCTATTTTCATAATATCTTTTTTTTTAAAAGAAAATAAATAAATTAATATCAAAAATTCTCGAATCAATCCTCACAATTAATTATTTTCATTAAACTAGAATTTATCACTTCTACTATTTATAAATAAAGTATTTTAAAATCTTCATTATACTATTATTATTATTATTATTATTATTATTATTATTATTATTATTATTATTATTATTATTATTATTATTATTATTATTATTATTATTATTATTATTATTATTATTATTATTATTATTATTATTATTATTATTATTATTATTATTATTATTATTATTATTATTATTATTACTATTATTATTATTAGTAATCAATCCTAGTATTGTTCTGAACTTAATGGCTGATTCCTTTAACTTTTTAAGATGATAATTCTGATCATTACCTATTACCAACTTTATCAACACCAACTAATTTACCATATTTAAGTTCACCAGTGTAATATAATGTTTTAAGTGATTCTTTGAAACCACGTTGCATGATACCTTGGCAATATCTAAGAATTTCTGTCATTTTTTTTATAAATATATGTTTTATCGATACTTGAGAATGATGAAAAAAAAAAAATTGAAATTAAAAAAAAAAAAAAATCAAAAAGAAAAAAAAAAAAAAAAAACAAAAAAAAAAGTTTTTTTATTTTATTTTTTTCATGAAAAATATAATAAAGAGTTGCAAAATTTGTTTATTACCCTAAAAGGTTTTTATTTATTTATTGTTTTTTTTTTGAAAAAAAAAATATATTTATTTAAATTGTAATGATACTAAATAACCATTATCAGCAATACCATAATTAAGAGAACCAGAATTTACACAGGTTAAATTTGCATTGAAATTACCCCATAAAGCTCTTACTGTTAATGAACCATCTTGTCTAAATACGATACCACTTCTATCATAGAATGAAGTTTCTTGTTGATCTATATCAAATGGTTGTACTCTACCAGATGCAGTTGTTCTAGTTTTCGATGAGAACACAGCTGGGAATGAATTGCCATTGGTTAAGAAACCAGTATAATAATAGAGGGTATTACTAATGTAAACTACATCTCCTTGTGGACGAACAACTGTTAATTGAACATTTTGATTGTTTTGATTGAAATGGCCTGCTAATTGATCTGAACATGATGCCTCACCAATTTTAATAAATGTTGATGTTAAAAAAAATATTGTTGATAATATAATTAATAATTTATTAAAATTCATTTTTTTTTTTTTTTTTTCTGTATGTTTTTTTTTGTTTTTTTTATATAATTTTAAATTTCTTCTTTTTTTGTAGTAATTAATATTTTAATGAAAATAATAGTGAATCATAATAATAAATAAATTACTTTATATACTTTTTTTTTTTTTTAAATTTTTATTTTTTTTATTTATTTATTTTTTTATTTAATTATTTTATTTTTTTTTGAGTGTTTTTGGGAATTTTGTATAATAAACTCAAATTGTAAAGATAAAAAAAAAAAAAAAATACCCCCTACACACAAAAATACAAAAAAATATAATAATTGAACCACTAATAGCGAGGCAATAGGTAAAAGTTTAATATTCACCACCATCACTAAATAATCACATATAAAACCCCAAAATAATTTTTTTGCAATCTTTCACTATTATTTGAATTGAAAAAAATGTACATAAGTGTGTTTTTTGTTTTTTTTTTAATGACACAAATTTTTGTTTATATTAATTAAGATTTTAAAAAATTAATCCCAAAAAGGTATCATTTCATCATCGATCTAAAATTAATTTTTTAAACAGTTTTAATTTTTTTTTTTTTTTTTTTTTTTTTTTAAATTTAAAAATTGGCATTTTTTTTCATTTTTTTATTATTAGATAATTTACTTGTCAAAAAAAAAAAATTAATAACAATTTGTATAATTAATTTTTTTTTTTTTTTTTTTTTTTTTTTTTTTTTTTCAAAAAAAAAATTTCACGTGAAGAAATAAATACTTTTTTTTATTACACAATAGCAAATAGTTATTATTGCAATAATCTTTTTAAGAGTAGGAGTTGATAGTAATAATTTTACAACAAAATGCGATGATAAATTATTTCGAGAGAAATTTTTAATAATATTAGGTCGAAATTTTTTTTTATCTTTATAAACCTTCTTTTTGGCCACAGTCTTCATTTGTACATGGTACAACAAAATCAAAACTAGGTGAAACTGCTTTTTCATCACCAGCACCAAACATATTATCATTATCAGTAATTGATGATTCAGTGTTAATTGTGAATTTCATTTTTTTATTATATCTTTTATATATTGAAATTATTACAAGTGATACAATAGATGTAACACCTAAAACTATGGTTAAAGTAATAATGATATTCTTTTTTGTATTGTTTAAGATTGGAGAATTAGTTGGTGTTAAAGCCGGTTGTAATATTGTTTTTGTTGGTATTGGGGTGGTCGTTTCAGTAGGTATTTTAGTTTGAGAAATAGTTGGAGTAGGTGTTTGAGTTTGTGTTGTGGTTGGTGTTTCAGAGACAGTAGGAGTTACAGTTTGAGTATAGGTTAAAGTAGGTGTAAGGGTTGGTGTTGAATCAAAATCACAAGTATAAGATATATTAATAAAGTTACAAGTTGGACAACCACAAAATGTATTATTTGTAGTTATAGAATCAGTAAAATTAATTGTTGAATTTGAACCAATAATTGGTGACCCATTCCATTGAAAATTTATATTATCAAAAGTTATATTACTATTAATGGTATTGACCATATGATTGGCTTGAATTAATTTATTGATTTCTAAATTTTGAATGATTAAATTACTATTTTCAATATAATATAAATCATTTTCAATTGTATTATTTAAATTTGAAGAAAATAATAAATAATCTTGTATTGTAAAAGCACAGTTTTTTATTATAGTTATTGAATTTTCAAATCGATAATTTAAATATAGTTCTCTATTATATAATGATTTTGGTTGAAAATTATTTAAAAAATTAATTTTTATTATTGGTTGAAATTGACATTGATAAAATAAAATAAAACTAAAAAATTGATTATTAATGAATGAAATTATTTTTGTTGTTGAAAATTTTGAGTTTATTAATACTACAAAAGGATTTATTGAGAAATTATTATTAGATATTGTAATATCATTAACAAATTCTAATGATCCACTTTTAATAAATAAAAAAGGAGTTGATAAAATTGTACAATTCTCTAAAGAGAAAAACCTAATAATTGATCCACCAATTAAAAAAATTGGTGATAAATAACTATTTGTTGAATTTCCAGCTGCAAATAATTTATTTGAAGATTTTATATTTTTACAATATGAATTTGTAAAATAAAATTGAATAGATTTTAAATTATAATTAATTTCATTTAAATTCTTTGGGTAAACCATTAAAATACTACTTGATGATATTATATATGAATCTATCATAAATATTTGAAAATATTTTGATTGATTATTTGGTGTTAAATTTGTTTCTTGATTAATATTAATATTAATAATTGTTTGATCCCAATTAATAAAATTTAAACGTTCAATTATAATAACTCTTTTTATTAAACATGTAAAATTTAAATTTTCAAAATCATCATCAGGTTCTTTAATTATAAGAAATGGTTTTTCAGTTGAATTTGATCCATCTATATTTATATTATTAAAAAAATTTGGCCTTATATATAATGTACCACAATAATTGAATAAATTACCAATTGAAATCATTTTTGAACCATTAATATCTCCTGTAATATTAATATATATAATTGGATTATTTATAGAATTTAATGATATAAAAATTGCTTTATTTCCGGCATCTTCTAATGATGAACATGCTTGTTGACCATTTCCACCACAATCGTTAAATGAACTATAGTTTTTCTCTATATTATAATCTACAATTATATCTTCACATATTATAATTTTAAAATTAAAAAAAATTAAAAATAATATAAAAAAATTTAAAATTTCTATATTCATTATATTATTTATAAAAGAATTTATAGATGTTTTAAAATAATATTTTTTTTTTTAAAAAAAAAAAAAAAAACTAAAAAAATTAATAAAAAAAATAACCAATTTGGTGAATTTACAAAAAAAATTAAATCACAAATAAAAAAAAAAAAAATAAAAAAAAAATAAAAAAAGTTCAAAAATTTAAATAAGATGTTTTGTGGGTGAAATAATGTGCTTCCTAAAAATAGTGTCAATAGACTAAAATAATTTAAAATAAAAAATTTTAAATTTGTGTTGTTTTTTTTTTTATTTTTTTTATTTTTTTTTTTTTTTTTTTTATTTTTTTTTGGGATAATATTTTACACAAGATATTTTAATAAAAATCAATAAATCTTGAAAATAAAAAAGAATAACTGTAATGCATAAAACTATAATTCAATAGTGATTTCATAATTGTAGTCATTGTTGACATATGATCAACATCATCACCAATTATTGAATAATAATCCAATTCATTTTGAAAATCATCAACATTTTGTTTGAAATAATATAAATTTGTAATAATATTTGATAAACGGTTATTAATAAAATAGAGTGAGTAACTAGCAAGTTCATAATTATCCATTACAGCTTTTGTTGAACTATTTGTATTTTTAATATTATTATTTAAAGATAAAGAAATATTTTGTAGATTTTTAAATTTTGTAATCATTTGACTAATTGAATTACTAATTGTTTGACATTTAGTGGTGTCTAAAGTTGTAAATTTGCTAAGGGAATTAATGAAAACATAGGTATTATTTAAACTATTTTGAGATTCATTCGTTAAATTCTTTAAAAGATTTGAAAAATTATTATAATGTACAAGAGCAACAATAGAATCATTTAATGGCAAAGAAACTATATTATTTAAAAAATATTTAGCAAATGTAAAATTATAAACTTCAGAACTAGTTTCCAATTTTATATTCATTGCATAGGCTTGATTTGTCATTGTTAGCAAAGAGACTCTAATTATATCATCAGAACAATTTAAATCTCTACCAATTAATGGTGTATAATTTGAAATTGTAGAATTTGAAAATTTAAATAACAAAGAAATTAAAATTAAAATAAAAATTAATGGTAATGATATTTTCATTTTTTTTTTTTTTTTTTTTTTTTATATACAGGTAAATAAAATTTTAAAATTATTTAAAAAAGATTGTTTTTTATATTACAAATTATTTTTTTAGGAATATTTATATTGATATCTATTTATTTAAAAAAAATTTTGGTTTAAATACTAAAAATTTATAAAAAAAAAAAAAAGAAAAAAAAAAAAAAGAGGAAAAACAAGAATTTTTTTGTATTTTCTCAAAGAAATAAAAGGTGTTATTTTTAAGAAATTGGGATGAGTTATTTTGTTTAACCCCATTTCCTGTACTAATTTATTTATTTTTTCAGATTTAAAATTTTGTTTTTTTTTTTTTAATTAAAAAAAATTGGTGAAAATAATGATAATACATCATGGTGGAGGTAAGAAATTTGGAAATAAAAACAACCAAACTCATTTGCCACCCAAAAGGCGATCGTAATAATTTTAAAATTATTTTTTTCAACCACACAACCAACCCCATTCCAAAAAAAAATAAAAAAATTGGAATTATTACTATCAACACAATTTATTTTGTTTTATTTCAAATTATAAAATTTTATTAATAAATAAAATAATAATCTAAAATTAGAGCAATCAATTTAAATTTTCTCTCAATTTTCTTCATATATTTCTTTTTTACAATATTTCAAATTTTATTAGTGGTATAAATTTGACGAATTAAAAAGTGAGATATAAAAATTAAAAATTAATTCTTGTATTTCGAAAAAAAAAAAAAAAAAAAAAGGTATCACCCTATTTCAAACAATTTTTTTTTTTTTTTGAATTATTTATTAGTTGAATTATTTTTTTTTTTTTTTTTAGTTGAATTAAGAGGTTATTTTTCTGTTAGTTTGAATGTCTATTCAAAAAGCAATCTTTATAATGACAGCTAATAGTTGGTGTATATTTAAATCAACCCTAGTTCTTTAGTAGTAGTTATTTATATGCAAATGTAAGTTTATTTACTTTTAACTAAATTTTTTTTCAAAAAAATAAAAAAAAAAAAAAAAAAACAAAAAAAAAAAAATAAAAAATTGAATATTAATTTTAAATTATTTATTATTACCACATTGAAATCCCAATACAAAAAAAAAACCTGTTTTATCATCATTTTTTTTTGAGCAAAATTAATTACAATATAAAGACTTTTTATATTTGATTAAATTTCTGAAAATTTAATATTATTTTAGGGATGTTTTAACATTGAATCCGAACTAATTTGATATCCAAAATCAAAATCTTTTATTTGATCATTGAGTTAAAAAAAAACAATAAATTCAATTCCTTATTGCCACTCTATCTATTTTTTTTTAAGAAAACAAAACAAAACAAACATTTTGAAATATAAAAAAAAAAAAAAAAAAAAAAAAAAAAAAAAAATATCAAGATATGGTTGGGTATAATTGGATATGCTTCAACCAAATTTCTAATTACTTTAAAAAAAAAAAAATATATAAAAAAAAAATAAATAAAAAAAATCTTTAAAAAAATTAAATATTAAAAAAAATAAAAAAATAAAAAAAAATAAAATTTTTTTTTTTCAAATGCCGTTTTTTCAACAAACGAAATGAAATAATGTTTACTAAAGTATAAAATTGGAATTAATTAATTTCAGTTACATAGGCCACCTTCAAACTTAAATAAATAAATAATAATAATTATAAAAATTAGTAGTTAAATAAAAATAAATATGTCAATTTTGACTCGGAGAACAAGAAACTCCTCTTTAATTAAAAGTAAACTAAACATTAATTTATTAGATTCAAATTCAAATTCAAATAATAATAATAATAACAGTGTCATTGACGATATTAATAACATTAGTAACAATAATAATAATAACAATAGTAATAATAATAATAATAATAATAATAATAATAGTAATGGATATGAAGATGAAAATCCCTCTGATAACAATGGAGTAGTTTTATCAACATTAAATGATTGTTATAAATATATAAATAATGGGTACGTTGTTTAGTATATATATACTCGTAAATTTTTGCATACTAATAATAATTTTTTTTTTTTTTTTTCTAATTTGCTTATTTATTTTAATTCTACATAGGTGTGAATACAATACGGATATAGCACCATGTTCAAACTTTAAATTAACAATAGATAATTACTTTGAAACATCGTTATCAATGAACCAATATATGTATAAAACAACTAATAAGTCATTTCTATCTAAATTACCAAAGTTTTATACTGATGAATATGAACAAACTGTTCAAAATGAAGATGGTGATGATGAAAATGATTATAATAATAGCAATAATAATATAAACAGTAAAAATGAAAATGAAATCCAATCATTAGTAAATAAAAAGAGAATGAGGCAATTAAGTGATTCACCTCCAATCGTATCAAATTCTTTAATAGATAATAAGAAATTAAAATTATCAAATTCAAACGACATTTCATCAACCACACCACCAACAACAACTGCAACTGCAACAACAACTGCAACTGCGACTGCAACAACAATAAATAATAGTCCACAATTTTTATCTGAGCTTTCTATAAAAAGAAATGCCTCATTAATTAAATCAACACCTACAACCACCACTCTTAAAAAACCTTCAGCTTCAACTAAATCTTCAATAATTGAAATACCAATAGGTTCTTTAACTTCAAACTCATCGTTAACCTCATCCTCAACATCTCCAACCATACCATCATCCAATTTAGATCAACCAATAAACTCAATATCTGCACCAGCACAACATTTTAATAATAACAATAATGTAACAATAAATAAGTCATTAAAACCAAATTCATCATTATCAGTTTTGGATAGTTTAACAGATTCAATAATTCAACAGTCTACAACAACAATATCAAATCCAGTGTCAACGCCATTAGTTCAACCAAATTTAAAAGTATTCTCACATATCAACTCAGAGGTTGAGATACAAATGAATCAAAAGTTTTCAAAGAAATTAGAGGATATTAAGAAACTACCAAGATTTTATAAAAAAATAGATTTATTAGATATGTCCACTTTGATTCCTCTTCAAACTGACCCAGTTTTAACACATAAAGAAACAGTTTTAGAATTAGGTAAATGTTTATATTTTGAAAAAATACCATTAAATACAGAGATTTCTTTAGCTAGATCTTATTATAATTTAACGAATTCAACAACATCAACATCAACAATTTCTTCAAACTCAAATTATTGGGATAAAAAATTAATACCATCATTATTAGAAGATCCAAATATTCAACATATAGTAGAGAAAAAGAATGTAGATATTGTAATGTCCTCTTCATCATTCATTAAATTTATTAATAATCATCAATCAAATAGTTTCAATGAAGAATGGGAGATACCAGTACATTGTAAAGAATTTAATATTATTTCAAATGATACCAATGAAAATAAAAAGAAGACTATATCAATTATTGGTAAACCAATTCTTAAAGGTAAAATTACAAATAGAGAAAAGAATGAAAAGTTTTTTAATTTAGCAATTGAATCACTAGGCCTAACAATGGGTCAACAATCAATAAATTATCCAGTAATTGATTTCTCTTTAAAAAAGAAATTAAAAGAACAAAAACAACAACAGCAACAGCAACAGCAGCAGGAACAAAATGAACAACAACAACAACAACAACAACAACAACAACAACAACAACAACAACAACAACAACAACAACAACAACAACAACAACAACAACAACAACAACAACAACAACAACAACAACAACAACAACAACAACAACAACAAAATTTAATAAAATTAGACACTGATGAAGATTTTAATAATAAATTAATGAAATCAAATTTAACATATAATATTTGGGAATTTGGAGGAATGAGAATTTTAATACGTTGTAAAATCCATGCACAAATTTCAGATCCAAATTTAAAGTTTAGATATGTTGGATTGAAAACAAAGGTTGAATATAGAGCTGAAAAAGGTATAGAAGAAACAACATTATCAGACTCGGCTAAATGGTGGGCATACACTTATATTAGGCCAGATGCTCACTTACTATTATCTCGTTTAAATATTTGGAATAATCGTTTATTGGCTATAGAAAAAAAAGATATGCCCTCAATTTTAAATACAAAATCAAATTTTAAACCAATCAAATCTTCAAAAATTGCTTTAGAAATTTTAAAAAAAGTTTTTTCTTTCTCAAGTCAAATTAATAATAGTAGTAGTAATATAAATTATATTCTTTCACATTTTCCTTCAAATAATTTAGTGTATATTTTTAAATCGATTACTGAAGATGATAATAAAGATGATGATAATAATAAAGAAAGTAATGGAAATGAAAATGAGAAAGAATCAATTTATGATTTACATTCAAAACATTCAAATTTACCAACTATAATACATGAAACTATAGCATCATCTTTAATTTTAAAACCACAATTACCACCACCTCCACAATCTTTAGTATCCCAAGCTCCAATAACCACGCCACAGTATTGTTATTCTTTTGCTGATTCTGGTGTTTGTAAAAAAGGTATTAAATGTGGTTTCGCTCATTTAACAAAGTTTCAAATAAAAGAAACTGGTGGAAATTTCGTCAACAAAAATAATAATAATAATAACAATACCGGTAACAACAGCAATAACAATAATAATAATAAAAAGAACAAAAAAAATAAGAAGAAAAATAAAAACAATAATAATAATAATAATAATTCATCATCAAATTTACCAACTAATAATAATAATAGTAATAGTGCAGCCAATTATGAACATGGTGGTGAGCCCGTTTCAGATCTATCATATATTAATTCTTTATTGTAAAGTATAATAAAAGGTTCCAATTTAATACCTAAAGAAAAAAAAAAAATTCTTTAATGTTTCCAAGTATTATTATATTTTAAATTAAGAAAATTAAAAGTACATTGTTTTTATTATTTATTTATTATATTAATCTTGATATTAAAAATGTTCTAGAATAAAATTCGTTAAGACTGGTCAACAAGGATAACATTGCATTGTTCATCGAAGTCATGTATTCTTGTTGAGTAATTAGATTTGCAACATAGTAGGTGTATGATTGTTTAAAAAAAAAGATACTAGACTTAATAGTATCAATTGTAAGTTGAATCTTATTGAAACGAGTATTAAGTGATGAAAGTGCACTCAATACCATCATATAGTCATTAACAACAACTTTGTATGTGTCAACATTTGGAACATTTACCAACATATTATTTTTGGTTAATTCAATTGCAGTTTTTAATCCATTTATTGTTGTTCTTAGTGATTCAATATTTGATTGAGTATTATTCCAATAGGTATAAGCTTGGATATATACATTTTGATCATTTGTTGTAAATTTTTTAAGATTATTAATATCATTATATGCTTGAATAAGATTAATTTTAGTCAAATTATTAATATTACTAAATAAATTAACCAAACTATTATAATGAGAAATAGCACCAAAACTATTATTTGTTGAAAGTGAAACAATACTATTTAAATAATATTTTGAAAGAGTAATATTATAAACATCATCTTTAAATTCATCAGTAATTTGATTCATTTGATTTATTGATGAAAATGTTGCACGAGGTATATCAGCTGGAGAGTTTAAGTCACGACCAATGGCAAGAGAATAATCAACTACTTGAGAATTTGAAATACATAATAATGTAAATAAAAATAAAATAATGAATGATATTAAATGGTTCATTTTATATATATTAAAAATAATAATAATAATAAAAAATATTTTAAATATTTGTTTTTTTTTTTTTTTTTTTTTTTGTAGATAAGTTTTAAATTTGAATTTGAATTGTGTATTGAAATAATATAAAAAAAAAAAAAAAAAAGTTTAGTTTAAATATTAAATTTTGAAATGATTCATTCATATTAATTATTGGATTTAATTAATTTTCTGAAATCAAGAATTTTCAAAATAACAACCCTGTTTTTTAAAGATGAATTTTTTTTTTTTTTTTTTTTTTGTGAAACCTAAATATTTTTTTGACTAAGAATTAACTCTATTATTAATACCAACAAAAAAAAATTTTAGAGGAATTATTTTTTTTTTTTTTTTTTTTTTTTTTTTTTTTAGGGAGATTTAACTACCACTGTGGTGGTGGTAGATTACCATCGACTATTTTTTTTCGTTTTTTTAATTCAACCCATTTTGTGTGTTTTCAAAAAAATATTAAACCACAAATTTTGTTTTGAAAAGAAATTCAAGATTTATGTTTTATTTTAAGAAAAAAAAAAGTTCAACAAAGGAATGGGTAAACTGAACTCTATAACAGAAAAAAGTAGTATCAAAAATTATTTTAATTTTAGAAGAAGATACTTGTTTTTTTTATTTTTATTTATTTTTTTTTTATTTTTATTTATTTTTTATTGTTTTTGAGTTTGAGTGAGGAGTTATAATTGTTGAAATTTTAAAAATTAAGATAATTTTAAAAATAAAAAAATGTAAATAGAAAACATGCACTAATGAGTGCTTAATTTTAATTTTTTTTTTTTTTTCAAACACCAAAATAATATCTCTTTTTTCTCTTTTTTTTTATTTATTAATTTTTTTTTTTTTTTTTTTGAAAGTTCAAAAAAAAAAAAAAAAAAAAAAAAATAAGGTAAAAACAAAAAAAATTAAAAAAAATAAAAAATAAAATGAGTTGAATTGATTTGTTTTTATTTTCACAAATTGGGGTTCAATAAAATTTAATTATGAAAAAAAAATAAAAAAAAAAAAAAAAAATTAAAGGTGTGAAAAAAAAAAAAAAGAAAATTATTGTGTGTGTTTTCTTTTTTTTTAGTAATAAAAACTATAATTTTCTTTTAAAATTTTTTTTAATGATTAAAAAATTAAATCTTTATAAAATATTGTTATTCATATTATTATTAAATATTTTTGTTGTTTTTGTGTCCTCACAACAAAGTTGTAATTCAACAAACACAATTTTAGTTAATTATAATGTTCCTAAAAATTATAGTTCATTCAAAGATTGTGGTGTAAATGATGATCAAGTATGTATATCATTTGAAGATGCTGGTAATAGAGCTATATTATTATCAAAAAGTTTTGTTTGTATTGAAATCATAAGTGATATAAACGGATCAATACCAATCTCATTTAGTAATTTATATAAATTTTGTGGTTCATTATGGATAACAGCAAAAAATACAAGTGTAAATATTAATATAGATGGATCAAATTCTAAACAACAACCATTCCTCACTATTGAACAAGAAGTACCAGATCAATCAAATTCAACCGATATATGTCAATCAAGATCATTCAATTTTCGATATTTAAATTTCATAAATTGGTATCAAACAATTGCATATGTCAACATATATCAAGTTTTAAAATTTTCAATCAACAAACCAACTACAGAGATCAATTTTGTAAACTCAAATATAATTTCATCTGGTAGTATTGTAATGGTATATCCAAAGAATGTAGGCCAGATTTATCATTCAGAGTCTATGATTTTAAACTTTTTTTCAACCATTGCCTATAATTTAAAAACGTCTGGTTTATTAGCACCCAATTCCTCTACTGATAAAATATCACCAATTCATGTAGTAGGTGGTTTTCTAAGTAACATGTTGAGAGTGTCAAATAGTACATTCTTATCAACACCATTTTTATATTTAGAAGGAGGAATTGTCTCTCCACTATTAGATTTTTCAGTTTTAAATAATAATTTCTCTGTTAATCCTTTCATGATGCTCATTGATTCTACCTTTTTTTTTAATGGTAATATTAATTTCAAAGATAATCAACTATCAACGTTTATCTTTATTTCAAGGTACATTTCTTCTCAAATAAATTTCAATAAGATCTACTTTACAAATAATACTTCAAATCAACTTTTATATGAAAAGAAAAAGTATTTAAATTATCAATATGAAAATTCATTTGCAGTGGTAAAAGATAGCTATGATTTTGTAATATCAAACTTTTTAATCTACAATTTAAATCCTAATACTACTGGAAACTGTTTAATATTTGTAGAGAATAGTAAACTAACATTACAATACTCTCCTCCAAACTTTCCAATTCAAGTTCAACATATATTTATCACTATCAATAGTTCAATAGCTTTAGAAGTTGCCTATACAAACGTTTCAAGTTTAATACCAATTGAGTTACCCATTGTCGGAAATTATTCTCAAGTGAATATAACTCTGGAAAGTATCAACATAAACGGCATTTTTTGTGGTTGTAATGACTGTGACTATTATCTCCTAAGTAGTTCATTTTCAGAAAAGATCAATACTACTAACTATAACTGCGTTAATCCAACACCAACACAAACATTAACATCAATACCAACACCAACATCAACATCAACATCAATATCAACATCAACATACCCAAAAGTTAGTATTAGAACTAGAAATATTATCATTATTACAGTTATTTTGGGTACCGTATCCACAGGCTCTCTGATAATACTTTCATTGGTCTATAGAGTATATAAAAATAAGAAATTCATCCCCAATACACCTTCTACCGATGAAAAATCTTCTGGCTTTAATGATAATTTATATGCTGTTGCTGAAGAAGATGAAAAAGCAGTCTCACCTATTATTGATTTAGCTGTGGTGTCATATGAACACGGAATTGATGATGACGCAGAATATGATTAAAAAAAAAAAAAAAAAAAATATAAAAACTTTTGGAATTTTAAATCATTTTAATACATAAACTTTTTTTTTGAAAAAAAAAAAAAAAAAAAAAAAAACTTAAATGGGGGATGTTTTTCAAATGAAAACGAAAGAAAAAAAATTTCAAAAAACTAAACGAAAGTGGAGATGATAAGATTCTTGTGCTTTATTTAAGAAAATTGGGTCCACACCTAGATGTGGTGTTTGAGATTTATTGAGCCTCAACGAATTTTTTATCAAAACTGCAGATTTTTTTGTACAAGTTTTTATTGTTGCCACAAGCAAATTATTTTTTTGCGAGGCATTTCTAAAATTTTTTTTTTTTTCAATAAAAATCTACTGGATTTTCCTTTTCTTTAAAGAAAAAAAAAAACTAAAAAAAAGAAATCTTTAAATTCAAAGCCAATCTTTTTATTTTTTTTAATTTTTTTAATTTTTTTAATTTTTTTTTTTTTTTTTTATTTTTTTTTTGATGAAAAAAAAAAAAAAAAAAAAAAACCAACACAAATTTATGTTTAAATAAAAAAACCAACATAAATAAATTTATGATTAAAATATCAATTTTTTTTTGTGTATTATTTATTTTCTTAATAGATATTAGTTTTTCTTTATTACAAAACAACATTTATGTTGATTATAATATTGAAAGAAATTATAATTCATTTGAAGAATGTGGTTTAAATGGTGAGCCAGTATGCACATCATTAGAAGATGCTGGTAATAGAGCAATCATATTATCAAAAACCAGCAGTCCTACAACCAACTCTATCATTATTAATAGTGATATTAATGGGTCAACACCAGTTTCATTGGGTAATTTATACAACTATTGTGGTACTTTATCTATTAAATCAAGTAACATCAGTATCAATATTAATATTGATGGTTCCAATTCAACACAACAACCATTTCTCAACATTCAAGAAGCAGATCAACCAAATTCAACCTATCCATGTTCAGTACAAAGATCATTCCAATTTCAATATTTAAATTTTAAAAATTGGGATCAAACAATTGTAAATATTAATATCAATCAAGAGACAAATTTAGTTCCACCCGACAATTCAAAAAAAATTTCTGTTTATTTTTCAAGTGTAAATATAATTTCTTCAAGTAGGATAATATTGATTTATCCAAAGAATGATACAGGTCAGATTTACAATCCGAAGTCAACTATCATATATTTTATTTCGACAACTGCTCATAACTTGAGCTCTTCAAACCTATTTGGTGCACCAGGCTCAATCAATGATTTTATTTCACCAATTCATATAGTGGGTGGTTGTATAAGTAAAAATATAAATTTAAAAAACAGTACATTCTTGTCAACTCCTTTTATTTTTATTGAAAGGGGAGAGATTATTTCGAATGTCCAAACTTTGATTTCAAACAATAATTTTTCTGTCAATCCATTCATATTTTCAGTCAACTCTACAATCTCACAAACGTCAACTCTTTTCAAAGGCAACGAATTGTCCACATTCATATATTTTCTCAAGTGCTACAATACACAAACATTAGATATAGATTTCTCCAATACCACACAACTACCTTTTTATAGAAGAAACAAATACCTTGGCTTTGAGTATGAAGACTCATTAACAGTGATAAAGAACAGCAGCTTACGAATTATTAATTATCTAATAATGACCAACTCCTCAAATTCAATCGAAAACTCTTTGTTATTTGTTGAAAACAGTGTATTTGAATTGGAGTTTTATAACATGGATTCTTTTGTGCAGTCCAAGTGCTTACTCAACACAATCAACAGTTCAATTACTTTAAATAATTTGAATATAACAGCTTTCGATTCACCAATTATAGGGAGTAATTCATACATACACTTTAAAGCAACTAAATATTCGAAAGATACTTTATGCAGTTGCCAGGGGTGCGAGTATTATGATTCCACACAAATCAACACCACCGACTCTTGTAACGCCAACACAACACCAACAGAAACACTAACAGAAACACCAACACCAACACCAACATCATCAACAGAAACACCAACACCAACGTCATCATCAACAGAAACGTCAACACCAACTTCGACATCATCAACAACCTCAATAACTTCAACACCAACATCAACAACTTCAACAACTTCAACTACTTCAACACCAACACCAACCTCAACTTCATCAACAATAAACCCACCAACAATAAATAGTAAAAAAAAGAATATAGCAATTATTACCACTATTTTAGGTGTTGCATCTATTGGGTCTTTAGTTATTTTTTCACTAATTTACAAAAAATTTAAAAATAAGAGATATCTCACAAAACTTTCCAGTGACAAAACTATCTCAAGCGATAGCGTGTTAGATGATAATATGTATGCCGTTGCAGAAGAAGATGAAAAAGATGTTTCTCCAACTATTGATATTTCAATTGTAGCGTACGAGCATGAACATGAAGATTGTGCACAGCTTGATGGGCAATAGCCCTTTGTGGTCCTTTTAGCCTACTGACTTGGATAAAATTGTAATGTTGGAACTCAATTAAGATTTTCAATTTTTTTTTTTTATTAATATTTATTTATTTAGAATAAATAATAATAACAATAAATGGTGATAAATTACAACAACAACAACAACAGAAACAATAACAACAGAAACAACAACAAATCTTAATGAATCCACAATTACAACAACAAATGTTAATGAACCCACAAATTGAAAGTCAATTGAATCAAATGAATCAAATCAGTGTTTTAAATCAACTAAATAATTTGAGTCCAATAAATTCACTTAATAATAATAGTAATAATAAAATAATAATAATAATAATAATAATAATAATAATAATAATAATAATAATAATAATAATAATAATAATAATAATAATAATAATAATAATAATAATAATAATAATAATAATAATAATAATAATAATAATAATAATAATAATAATAATAATAATAATAATAATAATAATAATAATAATAATAATAATAATAATAATAATAATAAGTCGGAATAAATTTTTTTTTTTTTTTTTCCTTGAAAAAAAAAACAAATAAACAAAATAAACAAAATGTAAATAAAATTGTTACCAAAACCAATTTTTTGGAATGATTAGTTTTTGATATTTTATTTTTTTCTTTCATTGTGCTTTTGAGTTTTCATTTCTTGACATATTTTCTACAGCCAAAATTTTCAACATAATGAGAAAATTCTTGTAAAAATTTTTTTTTTTTAAAAAAGGATATTTTTTAACTAAAATTTTTTTTTGCTTTAGAAATAAAGAATTTTTTTTAAGAAATGGGGAACGATTTTTATTAATGAAATAATTCCTAAATCAAAAAGAAATATTTCTCGACGTTGAACAAAAAAAAATAAAAAAAAAAATTTTACAAGAAATTTTACACCCACATAAGCACATTTTTTACTCAAGAGGTATTTTTATTTTTTACCTCCTCGCCCTTCATCTGAAATTAAGATTATGATTCCTTTTCTAACACTTGTAAACAAAAGACTCTTATTTGCACTTGAAAATCAATAATTCTTGAGTTTTAAAAAAAGATTTCTAATAATTTTTTTGAAAATGGTTATTTAAACAAAAAAAAAAAAAAAAATTTTAATAATCAATCCAATCATTCAAATATTAAACAAAACAAATTATTTATTTTTATTTATTATTTTAAATTACATATAAAATGTTTTTACATACTTCTATTTTATTTATTTTTTCATTATTTTGTGTATCAAATGCTTTAGTATCAAACTATGTCCCAGTTATTGGCCGTGATCTTATAACACCAGCAGACATTCCAAGAGCATCATTACTCACCTACTCAAATCAAAATTCTGCTATGAATTTTGCAAAATCTCTTCAAATAGAAACACCAGGGGATGTTTTTAATATTACTTTTAGTAAATACTACCTAAATAATATAGTCTCTTTATCAAATAACAATGCTTTTGGTGCTCAAGCTCACTATAATAGCCTAGTATCATTATATAATAATGTGAATAACTTATCTCTCTTAGGTCTTAATAATACTGTTGGCTACATCAATATAATTTCAAAATATACCAATTTTGATACTTCTAAATTTGATTCAATAACTACTTCAATCAATAATTTTAAAGCAAGTATCAACTCAATACTCCAATCATCAATTGATTTATCAAATGCAATGAATTCAACCAAAAATTCATTATCCCCAAATTCTCCAAATACAGCAACCGCTCAAATAGTAAGAGATAACTATGATTTGGCTATTAACTCTGTATTATCAATTGGTACTCATTTAAATAACATGAAATCCCCTCTCGATGAAATGTTAAATACGGTGTATAGCATCAAAGAAGAAGTAAATCAGTATGTTGATACACTTTTGACAGATCAAGAATATATGGACGATATGAATACAATGATGCGAAGCTTTTTATTTTCCTCCACTACATTTTATTCAAGATCAATATTGTTTACCAGATTAAAAGATTTTTTTTAAATCTTTAATTTTAAATCTAAAAAAAAAAAAATATAAAAAAACTAAAATGTAATCATATCTTTTTTTTAAACCTTCATAAAATATAAAATAATAAAATAATAAAATAAAATTATAAAAAATAATAATATATAATTTTTAAAAAAACTTTATTTTCTTTTGGTTTATTTTAAATAATATTGTACTTTTTGGAAAACTTAGAGGTTGCATTCAGATGAGTAAACTGTTGGGTCAACGAATATTGATTGATTGTAAAAATTACAACCTTGGCAGCCACAGAAAACATCGTTTGTGAAAACAGAGTAATATAGATATATGTTTGAGTTGGAGCCAATAATTGGTAGATCACTCCATGTTAGGTTAAGATTATTAATTGAAATTGAACTGTCAATTGTATTAATTATGTGCTTTTCTCCATAAAATGATGAACTTATGATACTGTTATCAAGGTTTAAATTACTATCACCAACAAAGATTAAATTATTGGTAATGATATTTTGGGCCAAACTATAATAATCCAAAAGGTCCAAGGTTGAAAAGATACTCTCTTTTACTACTATTACTGAATTTTCATATTTATAGTTGATATATTTGCATTTCTGATTGATATCACTACTAAAAGTATTATTTGAAAATGCTACGCCAATTGAAGGTTGATTAAAAGAGTTTGAAAAGTAGAGAAATGTTGAGAGTCTATTGTTTATAAAAGAAAGAGATATAATTACAATATTTCCACCTTCAGTGCTCATTATGAATGGGTTGGATGAGAAATTATTATTTGAAGCATAGGAATCAGCTGCACCAGTTGATAATGTTGCATTCTTTAAGAAAATAAATGGTGTTGAGAGGAGACTACTATTTGATAAATTTAAAATCCTAATGATTGATGCACCTACTATATAAATCGGTGATAAATGGTCTTCTGTTGAGTTTGGTGAAAATAAAACTGATGATGATCTTAAATTTGTTGCAATGGTTGTTACAAATGCTACCTTGATTGCTTTTTCATTATAAGTTTGACCTAAATTCTTTGGATAAATCATTAAAATACTACTTGAAGAAATTATATTTACAATTTGAAAATAAATTAATAAACTCTTTGATGGGTTAATTGAAACCTGATCTGTTTCTTGATTGATATTAATATTTACAATTGTTTGATCCCAATTTTTAAAATTTAAATATTGAAATTGGAATAACCTTTGTACTGAACATGGATAGGTTGAATTTGGTTGATCTGCTTCTTGGATGTTGAGAAATGGTTGTTGTGTTGAATTGGAACCATCAATATTAATATTGACACTGGTGTTACTTGATCTAATATATAATTTACCACAATAGTTGTATAAATTACCCAATGAAACTGGTGTTGACCCATTAATATCACCAATGATATTAATATAGTTTGTTGGATTACTGGTTTTCGATAATATGATGGCTCTATTACCTGCATCTTCTAATGATGTGCATACTGGTTCACCATTTAAACCACATTCTTCAAATGAATTATAATCTCTAGCAATATTATAATTTACTGATATAATGTTTTGTGAAAATGTGAATGAAATGTTAAGTAAAACTACTAATATAAATAGATAATTAAATACTTTAGCCATTTTTTTTTCTTTTTTCTTTTCTTTTTGTGAAAAACAAAATAAAAAAAAAAAAAAAATTTAGGTATATATAATTTTTTTTTATTTTAAAAAAAAACAAAAAAAAAAAATAAAATATAAAAAAATAAAAATATAAAAAAAAAAGAAAAAAGAATTCTTGTGTTTCTAAGTGGTGTTACATTATTGATATTGGAATAAAAAAAAAGACAGCGAGATATTTTGAAAAAAAAATTAAAAAAAAAAAAATTTTTGCTTAAGCTAATTTTTCGATTTTTTTTTTTCTTTAATTTCTCAAAGATTCTTTGGTCAACAAAAAAAACAGCTTTTATAATCAATTTTATTCACTCAATATGAGACGAAACCTTTGAAAAAATGATATTTCTTATTGATTGGGGAGGAGGGGTATGTAATTTTTATTTTTACTTTCTTTTCTTCCATAGCCGCCCCAGAAATAAAAAAAAAGTAAAAAAAAAACAAAACTTTTGCAAAATTGTTCTTACCGATAGAAATTTCACATTTTGTTCTTTTTTTTTTTTTGTGTCAAAAAAAATATCAATTGCGACCTCGCCCAATAATAATAATAATAATAATAATAATAATAATAATAATAATAATAATAATAATAATAATAATAATAATAATAATAATAATAATAATAATAATAATAATAATAATAAAAATAATAATAATAATAATAATAATAATAATTTTATGATATTGGTAGTTTTAATTTTCTACACGAAAGAGTTTTTTTTTATTTACTAGAGAACTTCCAAAGCGATAAACTACCATTACAAAAATTATTATTATTAAATTGTTAATGTACAATGTGTTGTTAAGAAACGAATTTTTTTTTAAATCTCATCGAGATTATATATATATAATGATTTTTTTTTTTTTTGATTTTTTTTTATTTAAAAAAACAATTTTATTAACAATAAATTGATGGAGCAAGCAGACTATGTACATATTACAGTTTTTTTTTTTTTTTTTATTTTAATTGATTAAATTTGTTCTAATTGTGCACAATCGTCATCTTCAAATGGAGTAGTGGCTTCAAGATTTGGAGATACATCATTATCGGCAGCTGCACCTGCTAGGTCACCATCTTCACTGCTAGTATTACTTGATGAGATAGAATTTAGTATATACTTTTTATTTTTATATCTTTTATAGATGAAAGAAAAGAGGACAAGAGAGGCAATTGAAGCAGAACCCAAAATAACAATAATAACAATTATATTCCTAACAGAATTACTTTTTGTTGGAGAGGAGGAAGAAGATGAAGAGGGTGTTAGTGTTGGTTTATTTGTCATATTTAGATCAGTTGGGGTTTGAGTTGGTGCGCTACAATCTTGAGTAATAGCTGGTTGATTACCATATATATATATGCAACCTGGACAACTACACATAGTGTCATTTTTGGTCAAGTACATAGTTGAGTTACTTCCAGTGATTACGCTATGTTTCATGGTTAAATCATAATCAAATTGAACTGAGCTATTGGTAATATTAAAATGACAATTATC
The DNA here is from genome assembly GCA_036169595.1 of Dictyostelium firmibasis. NCBI lineage: Eukaryota > Evosea > Eumycetozoa > Dictyosteliales > Dictyosteliaceae > Dictyostelium > Dictyostelium firmibasis. The sequence goes on from CM069766.1 coordinate 1,766,493, forward strand.
ACCTTGGACATTAGAAATAGTAATTCTATCATTATTTAACAAAGAAATATGGATAGGAGTTGGTTTTGATGGGATAATATAAAAACTATCGAAAGATGAATTGATAGTGTCCTTTATTACGATTAAAGAGTCGTTATAAAATTGATTATTGAGGAATTTGTTGTTGTGACAATCACCACCAGTTTGGAGATAATCATTATTGTTTATAGTAAGCTTTCCTATGCTAGAACGTTGTTGGTTTTTAGAAATATAAACCATTGTTTTAAATCTACTATTATTGAAAGCTAAAGAACCTCCCCAATCTAATGTACTACTTGTTATCATTAAAAATGGGCTACAAATATTATTATTAATTATTGTTGAACTTGAAAAAATTGATATGATGGCCCCATTAACATAAATAAATGGGGTGGTAGTAAAGTTGCTATCTTTAATTGATGTGGGTAAACCACTAATTTTGGCACCAACCAAATAAATAGGTGGTAAATAATCGGTAGTTGAGTTTGGTACAAATAAAGTTGAAGTTGATTTTAATTTTTCAAAAAGTACACCTACTCCAATACTTATTGATGTTGCCTCTAAATTTAAAATATCTCCTATGTTCTTTGGGTATATAGAAAAAATACTATTCAATGAAGTCATATTAACGTAAAATATATTGAAAAATAAACTCTTTGATGGATCAATTATGGTTTGATTTGTTTCATGATTAATATTAACTTTTATAATTGTTTGATCCCAATTTATAAAATTTAAGTATTTAATGACAATGTATCTTTTATTTGCACATGGTTTAAACTGTTCCTCCTCAATACTAATAAATGGAGTTTTTGAATTTGATCCATCAATTAAACTATCATTATTAATTGATGTAATTATCAATGCACCACAATAGTCATATAAATTACCAAATGAAGCAGATGTAGATCCATTAATATCACCAATAATACTAATGGTCGAATTACTATAAATATTTGAATTTAAAATTGCTCTTTTTCCAGCATCCTCTAATGAAATGCAAGGGCTTTCTTTTTCACCACACTGATCAGGTGCACTATAATTTTTTTGGGTATTGTAATCGACAAAAATAATATTTGAATCTTGTGATTTTACAATCAAACTATTTAAAAAAATAAATAATAGTAATAATAACAACAAGTGATAATTTGAATATTTTATCATTTTAATATAAGGGTGAAAATATTGTTATTGAAAAAAAAAAAAAAAAAAAAATCAAAAAAAAAATTTGGATATCTCAATTATTAAAAAAAAAAAAAAAAAAAATTAAAAAAAAGTGATGTTGATTTTTTTTTTTTTTTTTTTTTTTCGAAAAAATTTTTCCCATTTATCCAAAAAAAAAAAAAAAAAAAAAAAAAAAAAAAAAATTTTAAAAAAAAAAAAAAAATCTGGGTGATCTTCGAATTTTTTAAAGATACTTTCAAAATTAAAAAAATATTGAAAAAAAAAAAAATAATTTAAAAAAAACAACAAAGAAATAAAATAAAAATAAAAATAAAATTAAAAAATGAAACAAAAAAAAAATAAAAAATAAAAAATAATTATTTTAAAATAAAAATTAAACAAAAAAAAACAAAAGAAAAAAAACAGAAAAAAAATATAAATCAAACTATTTTTTTTATTAAAAAATATAAAATAAAAAAATGACAAATAAAAAACAAAAAAAAAATTAACAAAAATATCATGACCCCCAAAAAAAAAAAAAAAAAAAAAAAAAAAAAATTGTTTTTATATTATTTTTCTAAAATTACAAGTATTATTACTATTATTATTTTATTTTATGTGAATATATATATATATACTATATATATATATATATAAATAAAAATATGTGTATATATATATATATTTTTTTTTTTTTTTTATATTTTAAAAAATAACACCACGTAATCTTTTGTAAAAGTAAAGTTTAGCATAAATATCGTTTGAAGAAGCTAAAACGGAAATCATGTTAGTGTTCATTGATGACATATAAGCGGCATCATCTTGTAAACCAAATGGATCAGTGTAAGTATTTAAAATATCTTTAAGGGTAGGGAAAATAGCTTTCATTGTTTGCATTGAGTTAACGGTATTACCGAAACGAGTGCTCATTGCAGCGAGAGCATTGATAACATTTGTATAACAGGTTTTAACTGTGGTAATAGTGTCAGAAGATCCTGTGATACCATTTAAAGTTGTAGTGACTGCAGTTTTTAAAGTATTACAAGAAGTTTGAAGTGATTGAATAGTTGATATATAACCAGCGTAAGTTGTAGTAAGTGTATCATACTTTGAGGCGGTCAAATCTGTGAATTGGCCACTAGTGTTTACACATGCATAAGTTCCGTCGAGAATGGTGCTGGCAGCAGAGTCAATGTTGTTTAATAAAGTTGTTAAATTGGTATAATGAACAACGGCACCATATGCATTGGTAGTAGAAAGAGAAATGATGCTGTTCAAATAGTATTTGCAAAGAGTAACTGAATATAAATCAGCTGTAGATTCTAAAGCACCACCTGCATAACTTAAACAAGTTGATGGCGAAAGAGTAAGAAGTGCATTACGTGGAATATCGCATGGTGAAGCGAGAGTGGTACCAGTAAGGAAAGTATAGTTTGAGATTGTCATTTGTAAATTAGAGTAATAAAAAAATTCTTTTGAAAAAAAAAAATAAATAAAAATAAATTAAAATTAATATATTTTAAATGATTATTTTAATAATTAATATATTTAGAGATAAAATGAAAACTCACAATTAAATGTTTATTTATAAAAGAGTTTTTGAGAATAATGAAAAAAAAAATAAAAAAATTTTTTGATTTGGTTATAAAATAAAAAAAAAGTGTGTGATGATTTTTTTTTTTTTTTTTGAGAAAATATCTAAATTGAAAAAAAAAAAAATAATTAAAAAAAAATAAAATAAAAAAAATAATAGCAATTTCTCAGTAAAGCAAGCAGCTGTTCATTTTCTCAAAAATATAAAAAAAAAAAAAAAGTTGTGTAATGCCTAAAGGCTCGAGTCTAAATTTAACCTCAATCTAGATAAATATTTCATAGTGGGGGTATAGAAAATAAACTATAAAAGATCAAACGCGAATTTTTTTCAAAAATTTTAATTTTTTTTAAAAAATATAAAGTAAATTTCGTTGAACCTTCAAAGAAAAAAAAAAAAAAAAAGAAGAAAAAAAAAAAAATAATAGAAAAAAAAAAAAAAAAAAAAAAAAAAAAAAAAAAAAGAAAAAAAAAAAAAACACAATTTTCGCAAATGACGATAATCTAATTTAAAAAAAAAAGTGTGTGAACAACAAACAAAAAAATCTTTTTTTATATCAAAAAATCTTTTTTTTTTTTTTTTTTTTTTTTTAAAATTTTTTTTTTTTTTTTTTTTTTTTTTGTTTTTTTTTTTTTATTAATTTGTTTTAACACCTATAATGTGTTGTATTTTATATCTTGATCAACTATAATTAAGCATGAACTACAATAATCATAATTGGAGGTGTTTGCAATCGAAAAAATGCCTCCAGTTAAATATGAAAAAATTGAGTTATTACCAGCAAATGGAATGTTTGAGTCAATGTTTGAACCTGAAATTTCAGTATATGAATATTCTGTATTCATTCCTATTGGGAAACAGCTTGGAAGGTCAGAGAGTCTGTATGTAATATTTGAGTGTTGATTTGAAATAAAAGATTTATTACCTAAAATAAGGTTTTCTCTTGAGTATAAAGATTGGAAACTCAAAGTGTAACTATCACCTTGGTAATTTTGGAAAGAGAAAAATGAATTTGTTGGGTCGTTTTTATCAGTGGTGATAATGTTGTTCTCTATTATTATACTAAAGAGATGAAGGATGGTTGATGATGGTGGGGTGTTGATTTTATCATTTTGATGTAGTAAAAACTTTGAGAAAATATTATTGGTGATGTTAACATTATTGTAGAAGAAATTATCACCAACATTCAAAGTTTTTACAAATGGGTAACCATTGTTGATAATGTTACTATCAACTACGCTTGAAAGTTTCATATTGAAGAGACCAGAATTTGAATAAATAAAAGGTGATGAATTTAATGTACAATATTGGAAACGAGTAGCCAAGATATTAACGTTTGTACCTGTAAAGCTGAGTGGTGGAAGACTTGAAGATGAGGCAATATTACTAAATGAGCAAGAAGAAGAAGTGAAAATCACAGAACCATATTCAAAGACTCCACCTTTTGGTTGTACATTAATAATACTATTGGAATATGAAGCCAAAACAAATCCCAATGTAATTGTTTGTTTGGTGTAACTATTAAATATTTGATTTATGTTTGTGTATATTATGGTTTGCTTTCCCCAATTTATGAAATCAATGTATCTTATTCTTAATAACTTTCCATTGCTACAAATATAGGTATTATTTGGAATGGTTGGTTCTTCAAGACTAATAAAGTTTGAGGTTGATAAAGTTCCATCGGCAATGGCATGTGATGTTGATAGAGTGGATAAAATATCGATTATGCAGAACCCAAAAAGGTTACCAAGTTGGGCAGATTCACCACTGATACTTGGTGATGATAAAGTATTTATAACATTGATTGTGAGAGAGTTACTATTTGGAATTGCAAGGCCACTATTGAGATATTGTCTAGCTCTATTACCTGCATCTTTGAAACTTTTACATGGTGGATAGACTGTTGTATCACCACTTACTAAAATACCACCACACTGATTATTGATGTATGATGTTGAAGAAGAAAAATCAACTATCAATGTGATAGTAGTTGAAAGCGTTTGAGATGTAACATTTGGAACACAAGTCAATAAACTGATTGCAAAAAACAAAATTGAAAAAAATTTGGTATTGATTTTCATTTTTTTTTATTTTTTATTTTTTTAAAATTTTTTTTTAATTTTTTAATTTTTTTTTTTTTTTTTTTTTTTTTTTCTTTTTTTAAAAAAATAAATAGAAATTTGTAAATTGTTATATATATAACAACACGGTTTATTGATGTGGAGAAACGGCAACAATAGTTTTAAAAAAACTTTTTTTTGTTTTTATACAAAAAATACATAAAAAAATAAAAAAAAAATTTTAAAAAAAAAACCACATTTTTGAATAATAGTTAAGATATTTTTTTTTTTTTTAAACAATCACCGAGAACTCAATCGTGGTAATAACGTCTTTTTCTTTTAAGAGTAATATTTTTGCTATATTTGCTCCAGTCAATATTCCATATTAATAAATTTAATGATTTTTTTTATAAAAAAAAAAAAAAAAATAAAAAAAATACTCATTACACAAGAATTATTGGGCTACCTTTTGAAACCAATTAACGGATATGTTTTCGATGATTTAGGAAAAAAAAAAAAAAGAAAAAAAAAAAAAAAAAATGGAAAAGAAAGGAAAAAGGTTTGAGTGGGTGGTGTACAGTGGGTGTTTTGTTCATCCTGATCAATAAAGTTTTTCTGTTAACTGTTAACAACTTCAAAAAAAAAAAAAAAACTTTTCAAATTTACGAAATATAAAAAAATTGAACCTTTTTTTAAATTTTTTTTCCATCATCGCATTATTTGGGTTAATATTTTTGGTTACATCCTGCAAAGATAAATATTTTTTTTTTTCTTTTTTTTTTTTTTTTTTTTTTTTTTTAATAATAATAAAATTTTATGATAACAATAATAGGTTTTCGGTTACATTTTCATTTAAAAAAAAAAAAAAAACACAACATCCAAAAAAAAAAAAAAAAACAATTAATTAACGTTATTTCCTTGATTTTGGAGGGAAATGCTCCATAACCAAAGATGTGCAATCAAAAAAAAAAAAAAATAAAAAAAAATAAAAAAAATAAAAAATAAATGAAAAAAAAAAAAATATAAAGAATAAAAAGAGTTATAACAATCACCTTTTTTTTTTATGAAATTGAGTAACCATACAACTCAAAATGATATGTGATTTTCCTATTGTTTTTTTAAGTCAATCAAATTGCTCGCATTTCATCAAAAGATCTAGATTTTCATTTTAAAAAAAAAAATTCGAAAAAAGCTTCAATATTTTTTACATATAAAAATTTGATCAAATATTTTGTAGATTATATAAAAAAAAACAAAAATTTCGACCTTATTTTTTTTTTTTTTTTTTTTTTTTTTTTTTTTTTTTTTTTTTTAATTTTGTAAATATCCACCCAAACTTTGTTTTTTTTCCTAAATTTAAACATTAATTTTTTTTTTTTTCTAGATTCTAAAAAAAAAATAAAATAAAAAAAAAAAAAACCACCTTCAATAAAACAAATTTAATTACAAAAGAAAAAAAATAAAAAATAATATCAACAAATTTTTTTTTTTTTTTTTTTTTTTTTTTTTATTTTTTTTTATTTTATATTATTTTCATTTTTATTTTCAGTTATATTTCGCATTTGTATATTTTATTTTATATTTACATCTAAAAGTTTTGATTTAAAGAATTATATGTTGAATATAAATCATAGATATAATCTAAAATTCTAATATTATTTTGTTTAATTGTACCAATAACCTCGTCATAGGTGAAGATTTCGTCAGCAATATATTGCATGTAGGACATGGAATCAGAGTTGAATGGAATGAAATCATTGGCGGAAATATTAATTAATTGACAATTTGATACAGCTTGTTGAATTTTTGTAATTAAGGCATCGAATTGGCTTAACTGAGCTTGTTGGGTAGTTGTTAAACTAACACCATTGAATGAGGCTTTAATTGCATTCACTTTGTTGAGAATTGCAGAACCTTGAGCTTTAAGTGGTGCATATGTGGCAGAGGTAAGGTAGAATGCACTATTTGTTTCTGAATACATTTGCTCTGAGAGTAAATCGATACGATAGATTCTATTTAGTTGGGTTACATATGAAGGAATTGAGTTACCAATTACAGTTTTAATGTTTGTAGTCCATGTAGTAAGTAATGATTGGATTTCACTGGCGTTAAAAATTGGATCGGTAATTGGAGAAAGTAAATCAATTGCTTGTTTATATGTGTTTGATGTATAGTTGGTTGATGGCGGATTGTGGACTAATACAGGGAAATAACTTGAGGCAATCGTTGGAATGGTAGACATATTATTTACAAAGCCTGGGTAATAAACTTGAGCATTTGAAACAAAACTTGAAATAATCATAGAGAATAGCAAAGCTAATACTTTAAAGTTATTAATATTATTATTATTTAATTTAAACATTTTGGATTAAAATAAAAGTTTGAAGTTTTTTTTTTTTTTTTTTTTACAAATAAAATGTGTGTGTGTTTTTAAGAAATAAATAGAAAAAGTGATAATTGGTTGATTTTATTAATTTAAAGATGAGATGAGAATGAAAAAAAAAAAAAATAATTTTTGTTTAAATATTTGTTTTTTTTTTTTTATTTTTTTAAAAAAAATTTTTTTTATTTTTTAAAAAATTAGGAAAAACTGAATAATTTATTGTTTTAAATTACAAGAAATTATGTTATTTCAGTAATTTATTGTCATCAGAGTCATTTTTGTAAAATTATACAAACACGACTTTCTCATTTGTGAAACACTATTTATTTTTTTAAATGGTAATTAAGCTTTCAAAGAACAAGAACGAAATATTTTTTTTTTTAAAAAAAATATTGTGTAGTGCCCCAATAAGCGAATAAACCTTTTTTAAAATCATTGGTAAGATTGGGTGATATAAAAAAAAAGAGTTCATCAATTTTCGCCCATTAATTTTATAGATAGAAATTCTTTGAAATTATTTAAAAAAAAAACCCCACAAAACCAACTAAGCACTTCTGGTGTGGCGCAAAGAAAAGAAAAAAAAAAAAAAATGTTAATAAACAAAAATAAATTGTTCATAGGGGTTCAAGGTATTATTGTAGTAATTTCACAAAATAAAAATAAAATAAAAATATTAAAATAAAAAATAAAAAAATAAAAAAATATATTGAAAAAAAAATGAAAAAAAAATAAAAAAAAAAAAAAAAAAAAAAAAAAAAAGGAAACAGGAGAACCTCCTACTTATTGATTTCGTGTGTTTGGTGGTTTAAATTTTTTTTTTTTTATTTTTAATATTTTTTTTTTTCAAAAAATATAGAGATGGTTTTGTTTGTTTATGAACAATTGCGAAATCTCAAACATATGTATGTTTGAGTGTGCAAATATTAATGTTGAAGCTCTTTGATCTCAAAAATAAAATAATTTTCGCAATATTTTAAAAATTTCCTTTTTTTTTAAGTTCTTTTTTTTTTTAAGCTTTTTTTTTGTTATTTTTTTTATTTAATTTTAAAGTTTTTTTTTAGTTTTTTTTTTTTTTTTTTTTTTTTTTTTTTTCAAAAACTTTGAAAAAACTTTCAGGCAATGATGTAAGATTAAATAAATCAAAGAATTTTTACAAAAAAAAAAAAAAAAAAAAAAAAAAAAAAAAGAAAAAAAAAAAAAATTAAAAAAAAACTTTTTATAATTTTTAAAATTAAATAATATTTTTTAATGAATAGATTATATATATATTTATTATTTCATTTTTTTCTATTTAAATAGAAGAAAAAAAAAAAAAAAATTACCGCGCAAATAAATATTTTTTTTAAAGTTTTAAGTAATGATATGATAGTAGTACTGACTTTTTTTTATATGAAAACATACAATATTACCATTAGAATTGAAAACACCACAATTGAGGTCTTTCTTTTTATTGTTGACGCAGACATTGGAATTGCTCCATCACCAGAAATTGAAGGTGTTTCTGTTGGTATTACAGTTGAGGTGGTTGTTGAGGTGGTTGTGGTTGAAGTTGTAGTTGGAACTATAGTTGAGGTGGTTGTAGTTGATGATGTTATTGCAGGTGATGTGGTAGAGGGTGTTGAAGAAGAAGAAGAGGAGGAGTTATCATTAGAGGAGGAATTTGAAGGTTCAGGATTACATAAAGAATGTCTAAAAGTAGTATCAATCTTAAAAATACCAGAACTTTCATCACCATAATATAAACAATCGGTACAATTACAAAAAGTTTCATTCTTGAAAATTGTATAGTCGTTAACATAATTCATATCAAGGAATACAGATGAATTTGAACCAACGATTGGGAATTCATAAACGGACAAATCTACATTGTAAACGCCGATAGAGGAGTTGGCAACTTTGAATAGATTTTTAAATGCTTCACTCGGTTTAGAGAAAATAGGAAAGGTGAAATCTAGATGTCCATCTTCAACATAAAAATAATTGATTGGTTTTTTGTCAGAAGTACCAAGATCTAAAACATGGGAATCAAAAGATGAATTTCCTTTTGAATATACATTAAAGGAGTCATGGTATTTGTTGTTTAAAAACTGGTTTTTGTTGCATATAGCAGGCACTGATATATTGGCAAAAAGTGTTAAAAGTGGTGATACATTGGTTTGATGCTCTAAAAAATAAATAAATGTCATGATTTCATTGTTTTTAAATGATAATGGTCCTGACAAGAAAATATTTTTATACATAAAAATAAAAGGGTTACAAGAGAAGGTATTATTTGTAATGGACGATGAACCTTTATAACTACCACCTTCAAAATAAATATATGGAGTTAATGAAATATTACTATTTTCTAGATTAACTTGGTCTACAAGAGAGCATCCAACTAAATAAAAAGGTGGTAATGTTTCATAAACGGAATTTGGAGTCATCAAATTTGAAGAATACAAGTTTTTGGCAGTCGCAGAAGCCGTAATACTAATTGAATTATAATTATAAATTTGGTTCGGATTCTTTGGATAAACCCATAAAATACTACTTGAATATGAGATATTGACCCTTGCAATGCTCAATGCTATACTTTTTGATTGATCGATGGGTTGCATTTGTGTTTCTTGATTTATATTTATTTTAAAGAGAGTTTGATTCCAATTAATAAATCTTAAACTTTGAATATATATTTTTCTTTGGTTTACGCATATTGGTGTCTGTTGTACATCATTTGGTTCTTCAATACTTAAAAATGATTGATTTGTATTTGATCCATCAACTGTGAATTGGACACTTGTATTTGTTGATGAAACAACTACAACATTACAAATTGAATAAAGATTACCAACTGATGCTACCATAGACCCGTTGATATCACTATGTATATAAATATATATAGGTATGGTATTATTTAATTCTGATTCTAAAATAGCTCTTTTTCCTGCATCTTCTAATGATGTACAGTGTGGTTCACTATTTATACCGCATTGAGAATCGATATAATCTTTATTTATGTTATAATCAACATTTATAGATAACCTTTGTGAATAAATAATATTTATATTATTGATTAATACCAATAATAATATTATTAAATATTTCTTATCCATACTGGATTGATTCCTTTTTATTTTATTATTTTTTTTTTCAATTTTTTTTTTTTTTCAATTTTTTTTTTTTTTTATTGTTCAGTTTTCGAAATGCAAAAATGAAAAAAAAAAAAAAAAAGAAAAAAAAAAAAATTTTTCGTGATCACGAAACGTGTGCTTTCGAAAAAAAAAAAAAAAAAATTTTAAAAATATCTTTATTTTTATCGTCTTCAATAATATTTTTTTTAAAATTTTTTTTTTTTTTTTTTTTGGTTTTTATTTCATAATATTTTTTTATAATATTTTTTTTAAAATTTATTTTTAACTAATTATTATTATTATTATTATTTTTATAACGTAAAAAAAAAAAAAATAAATAAAAAAAAAAAAAAATTAAATTAAGTTAATTAATAATAAATTAAAAAAAAAAATAAAAAAAAAAAAATAAAATAAAAAAAAAATAAAAGTGGAATCTGTGATATATACGTGATTTGGATTTTATTTTTTTTTTTTTTCAAAAATTGGATATCCACAAATTTGTTACAATATAAAAAAAAAAAAAAAAAAAGATATTTTTATTTTTAATATAAAAAAAAAAAAAAAATTTATAAAAAATCTATTAAAATTAGTTTTGTTAGTAATCATGTGGCACTGGCAACATTCTATTGGTGATTTCTTTTTTTTTTTTTTTTTTTTTTTTTTGGTTATATAAAAATTATTAAAATTTATTAATAGAAATAAAAAATTATTTTTTCATTGGTGATTGATTTTTTTTTTTTTTTTGAATATTTTTTTTTTTTCTTTTTTTTATGATTTACATAATAAAAAAAAAAAAAAAAAAAAAAAAAAAAGAATAAAAAAAAAAAAAAAACAATCGCCCACCAATTTTAATAAAAAAAAAAAAGAATCAAAAAAAAAAAAATAAAAAAAGATAAAAAAAAAATTTATTGCCTATTTTTTATTTAATTATTATTTTTTAATTTTTTTTTATTTTTCTTTTCAAGAAAATAAATCGAAATAATTATATGTTGATTTTTTATTATTATCATAATCATTAGTGGATGTGATATAATTTAAATAAGCATTTGATAAAATATATGGAAATAAACCACAAAAGAATCTATTAAGTGTGTTATTATTATTTTTATAGATTTCGATTGCAATTGAGATAGGATTGATTGTAGGTATTGGACTAGAGTTATTTTCCAAGAATGAATTTATTATTAACTTTGGATATTGGATATAAATAACTTGTAATGGACAACATAGGAGACTTGATATTAAACCAAAGTTTGAAAACAATGAATTCAATAAAGACAATGTTTTACTATCTTTATTATTTTCATACTTTTTATTAATGATATCTTTTAAAAGTTCAGAAGAACCTCTAATTAATTTCTTTGCTATCATTATTGACAATATCGGAAAGAAAGAATGATATAAATTACCAAGTTTAATGCTACCATCACCACCTCTTTTTAAAATACAATCCCTAATCACTCTAAATAAAGAATAATCGTTTGGTGCTAAAACATAAACATCGGTAATTAAACAAAATGGTAGGAGAACAATTGATTTAGAGATAAGTTTTATAACTCTACCAATTAGAGACTGAGGTTTTAACCCAAAAATACCACCAGCAACTTTACCTAATAAAGTACTTCTAAAATGGTCGAGTTGATTCAAACAAAATGATGATAAAAATAATCCTTTATATAGTTTACCTAAACCATATTTTGGTAACTCTTTAAAATTAAATACAATTTCATCGAATCCACCATTAATATTCACTGAACTTTGAATGAAATAAACATATTCTCTAATTGGATAATATGTTATATTCATTAATAAATGTGATAAATCTTTTAACAATAATGATGTTGATGACGAAGAGGAGGAGGAGGAGGATGAAGAAAAGGATAAATTATTTAAAAATGATGAAGAAACACTATTTTTTTCATCAATTTTTTCACATTCTCTAATCATTTCATCATAATAATAATGATCATATAATTCTTTCATTCTACGATTTGATAAAAGTTTATATGAATTGGTTAATTTTTTTAATCCTTTTTTCTCTTTTTCAAGTTGACTTTTATTTGGTTTTGTCTCTTGTTTTCTCTTTTCACTACATTTTATTTTATGTTTTCTAACTAATACTTTATAACTATTATAAATATCTTTATTTGTTGCATTTTTATTTACATTTAAATTTCTATATGGATCACCTTATTGAATTTAATTATTAATATAATTTTTAAAAAAAAAAAAAAAAAAAGAAAATAAAAAAATAAAAGAAAAAATGTTACCCGTCAACATATATTTTTTTAATTCATCAAGTTCAGTTTGAGTGTGAAGTAATATCTTTTTTTTCATTTGAATAAATAAAACTGTTTTTTTTTTGGAAAATAAAAAAAAAAAATCAAAGTTTTTAATTTTTTTTTTTTTTTTTTTTTATTTTTTGCACCAACACTGATTTTATGCACAACACAATTTAAATTATTTTTTTTATTTTTTTTTATTTTTATTTTTTTTTATTTTTTTTTTTTTTTTTTTTTTTTTGTAAACCTAATCACTATGAAGATTTTCATTTATTTGTTTTGTGTGAAAATAAGAAGAAATGTATTTTTTTTATATTTTTTTTTTATTTTATTAATAAATAACTTTTGGGTGGGAATACAATCTGTTGAGTTTGGACAAAAATAAAAAATTAAAATATTAAAAAAAAAAAAAAAAAAACAAAAATAACAATTGTTGTTCCATTTTACAAAAAAAAAAAAAAAAAAAAATTTATTAATTAATAAAAATTAATTTTTAAAAGAAAAATTGTGTGGATTTTATTTTATTTTATTTTATTTTATTTTATTTTATTTTATTTTTTTTATTTTTGTTTTGTTTTGTTTTGTTCTATTTTATTTTTTTTGTGAATGTGTAAAAAAAAAAAAAAAAAAAAATCAAAAAAAAGAAAGAATGTTTGAAAAAAAAGTTGGTTGTGATTTTATATTATTAGAACCAGATTCATATGTAGAAAAATATAAAAATAAAAAGTTTTCATTACCAAAATCTACAAAAAAATTGATAAAAAATTTGGAAATTAATAGTTCTTCATTTTATAATGAAGAAGAAGGAGAAGAAGAAGATAAAGAAGAAGAAGAAAAAGATGATAATGATTATGGTGACTTTAAAAAAAATATTAATAAATACAATAAAATTAAAGATGATAGATGGAATAAATTATCAATAAGAATTATTTATCCAAAAGATTGTAATTTATTAAATGGAGAGAGTTTATTTAAATTTAATTCAAAGACTGACCACTTAATGTTTTTAGATTCACTCGATGATAGAAGACCAGATTTTACACAAATCCTTTTAAAATCTTTTAAAGTTTATGATTTTATTAATGAGAACGAATTTGATGTTGAATTAGAGATATTTGGATTACCAAAATCAAATGATACATTATCAAATATTACAGGAATAAAAAAGGATGAAAACAATAATACATACAAAATCTTGGTAAATTCAAATACAACTAATAAATTATTAAATGATCAATCATTAAAAAATTTAAAACCAGAACCAATTTTTTTAATTAAATCATTAAAAAAGAAAAGAAATAGGAACACTCAAGGTGATAGTGATGCTAATAGAAATGGTTGTGGAGGTGATGATGATCCTATACCTTTACCAATTTATAATGAGAATTTAAATTTTTATGAACCATCAATCTATCAATTTGATGAATCATCAAAATCTGAAGTCAATTGTAGTTTATGTGGTGATAACAGATGTTGTGGAAATTGTCATAATAGAAATAATCAATTATTTAACTATTATGAATTTGGCGTTGACGTTATAAAAGTGAATGGTAATTTCCCAAAGATTGGTAATAAGGAAATCTCTTTTAAAATTGATTTAACTTTTTCCTTTTTAGAATATTTTAAAAAATAATAATTCACCATCATCTCATTGTATTAAAATTAAATTAAGAATTTTTTTTTTTTTTTTTTTATCAAATCAAATAAAAACTACCAGATTTTTCATTTAAAAAAAAAAAAAAAAAAAAAAAAAAAAAAAAAAATAAATTGATATCGTCCAACTTCCAATCCAAAAAAGAAAGAATTACGTATCACATTTAGAAAATTCAATTAAAACACTTTAAAAATTTCAACAAACTTCAATAATTTAACATTTTATAATATAAAAAAAAAAAAAAAAAAAAAAAAAAAAAAAAAAAAAAAAAAAAAATTAATATTATTAATAATAATAATAATAATAAAAATTAATGGTTGTTGATATCATTTTCGTAATACCCAACCCAAATTTTCAAAAAAAAATTATAGATAAGAATAATAAATTTTAAAAAAAAAAAAATATAAAAATATAAAAAAAAAAAAAAAAAAATATAAATGGTTGTTAATCTCATTTTTTATTAACCTCCAAAAAAAAAACTCTTGAACATTCTTATCTATAATTTTTTTTTTTACGATAAAAAAAAAAAAAAAAAAAAAAAAAAAAAAACGAACGTTTAAAGGTCAAATTGTTTCTATCTTTTTTTTTTTTAATAATATGTTTTTTTTTTTTTTATTTTTTTTTTTCATTTTCAATTTTTTTTTTTTTTTTTTTTTTTTACTGACAATGAACTGTTATTCTTTGATTGATAAGGCTCTCTTAATTTTAAAGGAAATTTTTTTTTTTCGACCAATATTTGTTTTATTATAAAATATTAAGGAGGTTTAATAAAAATATCAACTAAACCTTTAATTTGAAATTATAAATAATATAAAAAAATATGAAAAATTTGCTGATTTCAAAAATAATATTTTCTTAATTTTACACGATGAAAAAAAAAGGTTCGAACAAATGGAATTAATGTATTAAGTTTTTTTTTTTTTTCTTTTTTTTTTTTATTATTATTGAATAATAAAATTGTTTTTTTAATTTTTTTTTTTTTTTTTTTTTTTTTTTAGTATAAATACTTTAAAATTTTTTTTTTATATTTTTATTATTGTTTTAGAATTCAAAATTTAAAATATTAATATTTTTAAAAATATTTAATTGTTTATCAATTTTTAAAAAAAAAAAAAAAAAAAAAAAAAAAAAAAAAAAAAGATGAAATCCAATTTTTTATTATTTTTAATCTTTTCTATTAGCCAATTGATGTGCTTCCAGAAGGTTTCAGCCCAATCACTTTCCAATGATATTACATTGTTAGTTGATTTCAGTTCCACAGTATCATACTCCAATAATGAATGTGGTGGTATTTTAGTTAGTAGCGACCCAACAGTTTATCCACCATGTAGTAGTTTTAAAGATGCCGGTAATAGAGCAAGACAATATCTAAATAGTGGTCTTGTAATTCCAAATAGTAACTCTCTAACAATTAAGGCCATTAATACTGAATTTTTACAAAGTATCAGTGGTGAATCTGCTCAACTTGGTAATCTCTTTGGTTTCTGTTCAATCCAAATTCTTGTTAAAACAACAACATCACCTGTCATAGCCGATGGAACTTTATCAACCTCAAACTTTATTAGTCTCGAAGAACCAAATGTCCCAAACACATCCTATACCTGTAGTTCACCAAAATTATTATTAATTAAATTTATTAATTTTATTAATTGGGGAGACCAAACAATCCTTTACACTAATGTTAAACAAAACGGTGGTGTCATCACCAAACAAAATATTTATTTAGTTGCGATTATTACTTCAAATTCTAATAGTATTATAAATGTTTTACCAAAAGATGCAAACTTTGAATATGGATCCTTAGAATTCTTTATTTCATCCTGTTCTTTTAGAAATTTATTCTCTTTGTCAGCTCTTCCTCCATTCAACTTTATTGGCTCTAAAGTTAATATTGCTTCCACTGGATTCTTAGATTCTACAATAAATTCTTCACCATTTATTTATTTAAAAGTTGGCCACATCAATATAAAAGTTTCAAGTGTAATTGATCACGTTGTTATCAACAATGGTTTCCCATTTGTAAAAACATTGAATCTTGGAGATAATTTCTATTATAACAATGTTAACATTACCAATTGTATTTTCTCCAAGTTTTTACAACATGAAAATAACAAAGTTGATAATCTCCCAAAAGAAGTGGATATTTCCCAAATCTTTGGTATGAATATTAATAATAATATTATAACTTCAAACAGTAATGACCCATTAAACTCTTTTTTCTCTTTTCAAAATTTCCCAGGTGTCTCCTATACTTTGAATATTTTGTTTGTTTCTGTTCGTGATAATCAAGTATCAGGTGATAAATCATTAATTTCAAATGAAAATTCAAATACATTTATTGCAAATTTTGAAATTCCAAATACATTCCCAATTGGTATCAACACCCAAAATTCAAATAATAACGTTTTTTCATCAAACATTGATTCAAATATTCCATTTGCTGGTAATAATTCCATCTTTTCTTATAATGGTTTACCTGCATACACTGTGGCCAATATTAATAATTTCGATTGTGATGTTTGTCAAATTAGTGTTGAAGGTGTGGTGGTTTATGATCATTATTAATTAAAAAAAAAAAAAAAAAAAAAAAAGAAAACCTTTAATAATATCAAATTTATAAATAAAAAATTAGATATCATTCATTTATTTAAAAAAAACCATTTATTTAAACCTTTTTTAAAAAAGTTTTTTTTCTTTATTTTTTTTATTTTTAAAAACCATAATAAAGATTAAAATTCTAAAAATATTAAATGGATTGTGATTGAGGAATATAGAAAAACTTTTCAAATTATATATTTTAATTGGCATAAAATTTTAACACCTTTTTTTCTTATGTTGATCAATGTTATATTGAGTACTACTGTTAGAATGCGATAGATTTATAAATTCTTTAGATTGATGCAATTTCAAAATATTAATTATCATAAATTAAACAAGTTTCATTCGATAAAATATTGTATGATAACATATACATTTTTTTCCATTACATATTTCTATTTTTTTCTTTCATTCCCTATTATTTTATTATTGTCCATTCTTAATTTTTTAATTTAAAAAAAAAAATTCAAAAAAAAAAATAAATAAACAAAAAAAAAAAAAAAAGAAAATAAATTCAAAAAATCTCTCCCTTTTTTTTTTATTAGTCTTCACATTTAAATAATTTAATATTTTAGGGGAAATATCATCCTTAATCGATTTTGGAAAAAAAATTATAAAAAAGAAATAAAATTGAAAAATTTAATAAGAAAATTGTTAATAAAAAATTAAGCAAAAAAAAAAAAAAAAATCGAAAAAAAGTCGAGTTTTATTATTATATAAAAGAATTAGCTTAATAAATGGTTAGATCTTATTTTCTTAAAAAAGTAAAACAAAAAACAAAAAAAACAAAAAAAATAATAATTGGAAAAAGTCAGTTTTAATGTTATAATTTTTTGATTTTATTTTCCTCTCACCCAAAAATTCAAACAATTTTTCTCCAACCTCATTTTTTTTTTTTTTCAATTTTTTTTTTTAACTTTTCTTTTTTTTTTTTAAAAATATAAAATGCTTGTATATTTATTTTTTTTAACTAGTCTATTAATAACATCATCTCTATCATTATTACCAACAACAATAACATTGGTTGTAAATAGTTCTAGTAATATAAAATATAATGGTAGTGAATGTGGTAATATAAATGATAATGAACCACCATGTATCAAACTTGGGGATGCAGGAAACCGAGCAAGATCATACCTATTAAATAATTATACAGGTACTGATCAATTAATAATTCAATTAACTAATTCATATTATAATATTAGTAATAATGATTTAACATCAGTTTTTGGTAATTTATTTGGATTTTCATCAATTTCAATTAATAACAATTTCATTGTTGATGGTAGTGATGATAACTATGAAAATATAATATTTGATGGTAGTAATAATAATAATTTAAATTTTCCATTGTTAACAATAAAACAAATTGACCAATATCAACAAGATTCTTTAAAATATATAAATATAAAGATTAGTAATTTCACATTCACACAATTCAACTATAACAGTACAATCTTTGATATTCAAACCAACGCATCACTATTAACATTATTTCAAATTTATAATTCAAAATTTAATCAAATCAATGGTGTAATAATAAATTCAATTTCAAATAATGCAAACAATAATAATAATAATAATAATAATTATAATAATAATAATAGTAATAATAATAATAATAGTGATAGTTATGAAAATAATAAATTAACATTAAATTCAATTATTTTTGTATCGTGTAATTTTAATAGAACAAATCCAACATTGTTACCAACATTTAAAATTATAAATTCAAAACTTCAAATTTTATCATGCACAATTAGAGAATCTAAATTTTCAAAGAATTCTTTCATTAGTATCGAAAATGGAGGATTGAGAATGTTTGCATCAACAATTAGAAATAATAATTTTATTAGTGGCAATAGCAGCAGCAACAGTAACAGCAACAAAAATAATAATATCAACAACAAAAGCAATAGTAATATCAACAACAACTATAATATATCACCATTTATATCATTATTAAATTGTAATACAAATATTAGATTTGAATCAAATTCAATCTTTCAAAATAATAATTTAAATAGTTTTCTTAGTGTTTTACAAACTAAACCAATTGAATATTATCAAAATCAAAAATCACCACCTTCAATTGATTATTTAATTTTTAATGATTTGGATGTTTATTTAAATCAATTCCTAGATATTAGTAATAATAGTGATGGATTCATTGGTATTTATTTAAATGGAGGCTATTTAAAAAATAATAATAATTATAATAATTTCACATTTAAAGATATTTCAATAGAAAATAATTTAAATAATACAAATGATGGTGAGAGTGGAACACCATTATTTTCATTGTTTAATGGTGTTTATAACTTTAACAAAGCCCAATTCAAAGATAGAGGGCTAAGATTCAGTGACTTAGATTTAAATAATTCAACAGTATCTTTGATTGATAGTGTTCTCTTCTCAAGCTATCCAATTGTTGGTAAAGACTCCAATATAACCAGTGATACCGATACCTTTATTTCTTATACTGATCAAATCTATCTGTGTGATCAATGTTTTTTCAATGGTGAAGTTAAAAGAAATCCAAACGATTTAACAAGAGCTCAAAAAATTTTAATTTTTTTACTCGCTTGTGGCGGGTTTTTATTGGTGGTTATTTCATCGTTTATTTTATACAGATTAAAGTTTAAGAAAATTATAGATTCAATGATTGAAAAACGTACTGAACATAAAATGGCTTTAAAATTCTCTCAATTGGATCATATACCAAGTGCTGATGAAAACCAAAATCTTTTATATGTAGATGATAGTATTATCGGTGAAGCTGATATTGAAGGTGGTGGATTTTTTGAACAGCAACAAGAACAACACTTCCACCCCTATGGTAATGAAAATCAAAAAAAAATAGAAATAGTTGGTGAAGTTGATGATTTATTTTTTTACCAAAACGAAGACAATCAACATTAAAAAAGAATTCTTTAATTTTTTTTTTTTTTTTTTATTTTATTAAATAAATAATTCTTGTAAAAAATAAATTTTAATCTGGCATTCAGCGTTTTCAATTTTTTTAAAAAAATCGATATACAAGTTTTTAAAATTTTCAATATTTTTTTTTTTTGAATTTCTGAGAGACAATTTTGATTTGATAATAAAATAAAATAAAATAAAATAAAATAAAATAAAATAAAATAAAATAAAATAAAATAAAATAAAATAAAATAAAATAAATAAAAATAAAATAAAAAAAAAAAAAAAGGTTTTTAAATAAAAAAAATTATTAATCCCTTTTTAAAAAAACAAGCACCCATTTTATTATCATATCATAAATTTTTGAGTTTTTTCAAAAAAAAAATCAAACGAGTTTCGTAAAAAAAAAATAAATCCCAAAATAAATTTCCATCCCCTATCGCTTCGTTTTTAAAAAAAATCTTTTTTAATGGATGAATGTTTTTATATGGCAAAAAAAAAAATTTTGAATATTGTTGGGTTTTTTTATCGTTAACAAAAATTATTTACGATAAAATTTTTTATTGGCTTTTTTTAGTGGAGCGTGGTTGGTTGTTTTGTTTTTTTTTTTATTTTTTTTTTTTTGTTTCACTATTTTATATTTTTTTTTTAATGCATTTCATTCTTTTTTCTTTTTTTTTTTTTTTTTTTTTTTTTTTCTTTCATTGATCAATGAAAAAAGTTATAAAATATTTAATTAAATTATTTATTATTTTAAATTTTATTTTTGATTTTTCTTTCTCTCAATCAGATTCTTTTATTCAAACATCATCATCATCATCATCATCAATATCAACAACAACAACAACAACAACAGTAACATTAGTTGTAAATAGTAATAGTAGCATAAAATATAGTGGCAGTGAATGTGGAAATATAAATAATAATGAACCACCTTGTAGATATATTGGAGATGTAGGAAATAGAGCAAGATCATACCTATTAAATAATTATACAGGTTCTGATCAATTAATAATTCAATTAACCAATTCAAAATATTTATCAACTGACAACTTTAAAACAACCTTTTTTGGAAATTTATTTGGATTTAAAAGTATCATAATTGAAAATAAATATCAAGATATTGAAAATAATTTTAGTAAAATTCAAATTGATGGTAGCTATTGTTTTCTTTGTCCACATTTTTTGGAAATTAAACCTTTGAATTCATCAATAAAAACGACAAAAACATCTATTTTAGAAGAAATAATCATTATCGAAATTAAAGATTTTGAATTTTTAAATTTTAATAATGGTTCAATTTTATTTGATATATCAATGAATTCAACAACCAAAAATAATTTATCATTAGTTTTTCAAGTTTCAAATTCAAATTTTATAAATAGTAATTCCATTATTTTAAAATCAATACCAAATGGAAATGATATCTATAACAATGAATATAATAGTGTTAACAATGATAATGATAAAGATGGGCATAACGATAAAGATAACGATAAATATAATGATAAAGATAATGATAAAGATAACAATGAAGATGAAGAAGACAGCAGTAGCTATGATGATAATGAAGAGAAAGATGATCAAATAAATAATTTAATAATATTTTCAAATTGTTTATTTAAAAATGTAAATTCTGTATATAAAGACAACCCAACAATTAAAATTATAAAATCAAAATTAAAAATTTTATTATCAACTATTGAGGATTCTCAATATTTACAAAGTCCATTTATTTTCATTGAAAGTGGCTCATTTAGATTTTATAATTCAACCATTAGAAGAACTTATTTTATAACAAATGAATATAAAGGAAACACTCATGAACAAATACCATTTTTACTAATTTCAAATTGTGATACGAACATTGAAATTGAATCAATATTAATTTATGAAAATATAAATTTAAACAATTTCGTTTATATATCTCAAAATAAACAGCCCATTAAATCTATTACTTTCCTTGAAAATAATAATAATAATAATAATAATAATAATAATAATAATAATAATAATAATAATAATAATAATAATAATAATAATAATAATAATAATAATAATAATATTAATGGGACCAATAATCAGTCAATGATGAAGTTTACAGATACTATGACCATGGTTGAATACACAATAATTAATAACTTGAAAATTTATTCTAATCAATTTGTTAATGGTACTTATGATGGGTTTTTTAAAGTTTTTGGAAGCGAAAGTGATAATTTCAAATACATTTTTAAGGATATTTATATTCAAGATGATAATGTTCGTGGTGATATAAGATTACCAGTGATCTCTGAAAATGGATTATCGTTTTTTTGGGGACTTTACTCAAACGGTGAATTTATTTTTGAAAATTGTGATTTTGGCGATTGTGGTTTGGTATTTAATGATTTAAATTTATTAAATTCAAAAGTATCTTTAAAAAATTCAAAATTATCTTCAAACTATCCAATTTTTGGTTCAAATTCTGTAATTTCAGTTGATGGTCAATCAACAATTTTAAATATACTTCATATATATGATGTTTGTAGAAATTGTTCATTAGTTTATGAAAACCATAGTAGTAGTAATAATAATAATAATAATAATAATAATAATAATAATAATAATAATAATAATAATAATAATAATAATAATAATAATAATAATAATAATAATAATAATAATAATAATAATAATAATAATAATAATAATAATAATAATAATAATAATAATAATAATAATTATAATAATAATATTAATAATAATATTAAAAGTTCAAGACCTATTTTTACAACATTTATAGTAATTTTTATGGTTATTATAATTATTATCAGTTTATTTGTTTATAAATATAATTTAAAGAAAAGATTTTTAATATATTTAGAGAAACGAGTTCAAAGAAAATTAGAAATTAAATTATCACAACTCGGTGATGATTTTACAAGTGCTGAATTTTCTCATGAGGAGTTATTATCATCAACAAATTTAAATGAAGATGAGGAAGAAATTAGTGGTGCTGATGATTTATCTGTAGGTGGTGAAAGATTTGTTAATAATGATATTGACAATGAAGAAATAAAAGAAATTCAAGTAGTTGGCGATGTTAATAATATTTATTTTTTTAACAACAATGAAGAAATAAAAGAATTTCAAAAAGTTGATGAAATTGATAGTTTAAATTATTTTAATAAAGGCAATGATGTTGGTAATAACGACGACGATGATAACAGTATTGAAGATGAAAATTTTGGTTTCAATTATTTTTCAATAATTAATAGTGTAATAAAAAAAAAGAAAAAGAAAAATACAATAAAATAAAGTTAATTTTTCTAATTGAAAAATTAAAATTAATTGGATTAAATGTGTTTTTTACTATTATCTTTTTTAACAACAAAAAAAAAAAAAAAAAAAAAAAAAAATTGTTTCAAAAAAACTAAGATATTTTGTAAATTCCAAAGAATGTTTTTTTTTATTCTTTTCTGTTTTGGTATTTTATTTTTATTTTTATTTTTATTTTTATTTTTATTTTTTTTTTTAATAATTTTTTTTTGCTTTTCATTTTTTTTTTTTTTTGCTAAAACAAAATGATCAACAATTACAATACTTTTTTAAATAAACAATATTTGATGAGATTCTCGAGTGATGAGAATATTAAAGAATTGATTAAAAAATATAAAGGAACTAGTGATGATAGTTTTAGAGAATTTGTAAAATTACAAAAGAATAATAGTAACGATTCAATAAAAGATAAAATATTTATATCTGCAAAAGATTGGAAAGAATTGGAGGAGAAGGTTGAAATATTATCTACTTCACCATTAGAAAATGAAAATTTTGTTGTTAATGATGATCCATGTATTGTTTTTTTATTTTCAGGACAAGGGGCACAATTCAATCCTTTAATATTTGAATTATATGATAGTGAACCAATTTTTAGAGAAACTATGGATACAATAGATGAAATAATGAAAACTAAATATTTAGGTTACTCAACTATAGAGAAAGTTAGACATTACAAGGATGAATTTGACCCAGAATTAAATACAAATCAAATGATTACACAAAGCATTTTGTTAATGTCTCAAATTTCAATCTTTAGATTATTTAATGATCATTGGGGTTTAAAGCCATCGATTGTTTTCGGGCATTCATTTGGTGAGGTGGTTGCATGTTATGCAAGTGGTATGATTCAAGATTTGGATACTCTTTGTTATATTATCTACAATAGAGGAAAATCTCAACAAAAAACATTTGGTACTGGAAAAGGTATGATTTGGGTTGACTTAGGAAATGAAGAATTTCAAGAGAAATTTTGTAAAAAATTCAAATCGGTCGAAGTTTGTTGTATTTTATCACCTTCAAATATTACAATTGGTGGTGATACGATTGAATTGGAACAAATCGTCAAACAATGTAAACTTGAGTCAATCAATACCAAAGTTTTATCTATACCAACAGCTTTCCATCATTCTTGTCAAGATTGCCTCTATGATGATATAATGAAATTAGAATTTAAATCATATCCACCAAAACCAACTGTTCATCATATATCAACAGTAAAGGGTACTTTATTTAATAAAGATTTCTACTTTACAAAAGAATATATGTTTGAAAATTTAAGAGATCAAGCAAGATTAGGCCTAGGTATAACTAATGTATTCAAACATATCGAACAATCCAAACTTGGTAGAAATGTTTGTTTCATTGAAATTGGACCAAGACAATCATTACTAAACTATATAATTAAACAAACACCACCTCTATCTTTAAATGACTCTGATGATAATTATTTTAAATCTGTTAAAACTTTAGCTTCAATTCAAAGAGATAAAGGTAATGAAGGTATTCATGAAACTTTAATTCAATGCTTAAAACAAGGTTATAAAAATTTAAATTTTTTGAATCAATAAAATTAAATAATAATGAAAGAGTTTATATTAATTTTTTATTATTTTTTTTTTTTTTTTGTTTTTTTACAATTTAAAAGCATTTTAAAATAAATATTAATTTTCTAATCTACTAACTAAAACTTCATGGATTTCAGTACCAGGTAAACAACCAAATGAATCAGAGGAACCAGCCATTTTACAATCAACTTGAATGGTTGTACCAATAATTGGTAGTGATGCTTTCATTTCTTGCTCATATTGATCATAAGAGAATGGAGAAAGGAAATAATTTGGTGAATCAATGTTTATTGCTTCATAGTAACCATTTTTATTTTTATTGAAAACAGCCAAACGATCATAAACGAAATTAGAGAGTAATGCACTTTGTGAACGTTCGATTGCTTGTTGATTCTCTAAGGTTGTGACACGTTCCATCAATTGTTGATTTTGTAACATTTGTTCGATGGCGATCTTATTTACATAGGAAACAATAGAATTACCATCCATTGGCTCCTTGGCATTTGGATTAATGACTTTGGTTAGCTCGTACATTACATTTCTTAGAGATTGAACCTCTGGCATTAGATTGGATTGCTGAGATTTTAAACGTAAATCTGCGATGATCTTATCCTTTTCAATCAATTGTCTTTCTCTAAGCTCCAAGGCTTTCTCCTTTTCGGCCAAAGTTTCCATTTCTTTCTTATGCATACTCTTTTCATTTTTAATGTTTTCTTTTAATGATTGAATGTTTGCTAGAAGTTCTTTGCTTTCTATTTTCAATTTATCGTTCTCTTCCTCTAATCCATTGAAAAAACTTTGCAACTCGTGAAGTTCCTTTGAATTCTTCTCATCAAGACCTCTCAATCTATCCATTTCCATTATCAATGTTTGAACCTCTGATTTTAGATCATTGTTTTCGTTTTCTTTAGATTTAACGTCTTGTTGATATTGTCCGTTCTTTGCCTCCAATTGTACCATTAGCTCTCTCATTTTAGATTCATTGGTACCAAGCTTTGAGTTTGAATCTTGTTGTTCTTTGTTTTTAAGTTTAAGAATTTCAATCTCTCTTTCAAGGTTTGAATTGTTGATTGTTAATTTATTTACATCATCTTTGAATTTCAAATTCTCTTTGGTAATTATATCTAAAGATACATTGAGTTCAGTGATCTCCTCATTTGATTTTTCAACTTCTAATACTTGTTCTTCAAAGAGTTTTTTGTCGTGGTCAAGTTTGATCTTTAAATCTGATATCTCCTTTTCCAATGAATCCTTCTTTTGACTTATTTCAATTAGTTGAGATTTACTATTGACCAACTCTTCCATCAATTGTTCAATACGTTTGATGTTACCATTGGATGTTTTATCGGATTTTTCATTCTCTATACGTAATTGACTCAAATACTTTTCATTGTCAGAGTTTGAATCCTTTAATACTATTACCTCTTTTTCCAATGACTCTGTATGTTGTTGTAGATCCTTATTGTTATTGGTCAATGTCTCATTGGCCTCATTTAGTTGAACGATATCATTTTGTAATGATTTAATCTGTTGAACTAATGATTCACTTTTCTTACTGATATCTTTAATTTCATCTTGTAATTTCTTGTTGGTTTCATTGAAATGTATGGTTTTTACAACCAATTCATCAGATTGTGAGGTTGAACCAGCTTTCAAGATTTGATTTTCATCAGACATATGTTGAAGAGTTTGTCTTAGTTCCAATGCTTCCTCTAAAGCCAATTCATTCTCCATTTTCAATTTTTCAACTTGACCTGATAGATCATTGGATTTCAAGTTTAACTCATCAATTGTCAACTCTAATTGACCGCTCTTGACAACCAATTGCTCGTTCTCTTTTTGACTAGCCTCATTACCTAACTCTAATATCGAAATCCTTTGTTGAAGGGAATCAATTTTTTCTTGTGCTTTTATAATATCTTGACGTAGTTTTTCTATTTCATCATTCTTTTCATTGAAATCACCAACAGCACTTGACATTTGTTCTTTATAAGTTGATTCCTTGAGTTGAAGTTCTGATTGATATTCTTCAATAGCTTTCTTACGTTTTTCAATCTCTTGGCTCAATAATTCTATCTCATTGGTTAGTGTAGCCTTTTCTTCATGTAATTGGACGATTGTTTGTTGACTAGTCAATTTATCCCCTGATGCTTTTTCTAATTCACTCGTTAACAATGCGATCTCTCTTTTCTTT
The DNA here is from genome assembly GCA_036169595.1 of Dictyostelium firmibasis. NCBI lineage: Eukaryota > Evosea > Eumycetozoa > Dictyosteliales > Dictyosteliaceae > Dictyostelium > Dictyostelium firmibasis. The sequence continues at coordinate 1,793,364 of CM069766.1, forward strand.
TCATCCAACTCTTTCTTTAACTCCTCAGTTTTCTTTGCCTCGTCATTTTGTTTCTCCAAATAGCCTTCATCGAAAATCTTTGATTTCTCCAATAGATCCTTATATTTCTCTTGAGTTTTTGATGCCATTAAAAATGTAGTTTGTAATTTCATCTCCAACTCTCTTTTTACAATTTGTGATTTCTCTAAGTCATTTAATAATTTCTTTGTACCAATACTATTTATACTATTATTTATATTACTATTAGTTAAACTGTTACCAATATTATTACTATTATTACTACTATTATTATTATTATTATTATTATTATTATTATTATTATTATTATTACTATTATTATTATTATTAGTATTATTATTATTATTATTATTATTATTATTATTATTATTATTATTATTAAAAATATTATTAAAATTATCTGTTAAATTATCAATGACAGTAAAACCATCATCTTCATTTGAACCATTACTACCATTACTACCACTGCCACTACCACCACTAAATCCACTACCCAAACTATTGTTGTTATTAACTAAACTATTTCCTAAATTTGGTAAATTTGTATCAAATGATGGAAAATTAAAATTAAAGTCAGGTATATTCTCTTTTAAACCACTGAATGAATTAATTGGTATATATTTAAGATATTGATCAAAGAATAATTGTCTCTTTTGATTTTCATCATCTTTGACCATTTTAAGAGATTCAATAAATCTATTGAATGAGGTTGTTAAAGTATTACCAAATTTCTTTCTTCTACCAATTTCATTCAATGACTCTTCATAGGTTTGTGGTAATCTATGAATGATTTCCAATTGAATGAAATCAACTTGGAAATGATAAATCATATCATTACTATTTGAAGCTAAATCTTTCAAAACACTTAAATTATTTTGAAATTTTGAAATTGATCTTAAATGGCTATATACATTTGAATTCATAAAATTCTATTTAAAAATAAAAAATGTGATTAATAATTAATAATAAAAAAAAGATAATAATAATATCTAACCTTTGTTTGATAAACATATGAAATTGCATCAAATGCAACTTGATTATTTGAGCAATAATTAAAACTTTCATCTTGTTGTCTCTTTATATCTAAAAATCCTAATAACGTTGACGATAATCTACTTGAATCACTCATTGATCTAGCTTGACTTAAGGTTTGTTTAATCTTTTCATAGTCTAACAAAAAAAAAAATTAAATTATATTTGTTAATAATTGGTTTCTATATTATGTTAAATTATTTTAATTTTACACATACTTGAAGAAAAGGATTGAGCTGTTGCTTTAACTCTCTCAAAGTGATCCTTCAATACTAACATTCTATTTGAGAGTTCATTCATGCTATAATTTTAAGTTAACATGTGAATAAGATAAAATATTAGAGTTTATATATATATATATATATATTTTTTTTTTAACTTACTTAATTGAATCAAAATTTTTCAATTCTATGTCACTACTTTTTGTAGAGATTGCCAATTGGCCTTCTGTATCAGCAACTTTAGTTTTTACTTTACTAAATTCCTCTTTCAAATGTTTGTACCAGTTTCTAAAAGCACCCTCTGGTATGCAATCAGCCAAAACGGTCAAATTATTTGTTCTCAATGACTCATGCAATTTAATTTGTTTCAATTTATTCATATCCATTTCGAATGATGATAGTATTGAATCATAATTTGGTATTAGGTTTCTAAAATCTTTAAATGATTTATTTGCTGTTTTTAAAAAATTACTAAAAAATAATATATAAAAGAAAAAATTTTAGAATTAATAAAAATATCTTTTTAGATATTTATTTAAAACATATACATACTCTCTATATTCAAAGAATGAAAAACTAGCAGCATTTAATGCTCTCTTTTGATGATGAATATCACTTTGAAAATTTTGGCAAATTAATAATCTTTTTTCGAATTCATCTTTTATATACTTTATTCCTAATAAATGATTATTCAAATAATATTCCATAGCATATAATTTATTTAATAAATTTTGTGATGTTTCAAGCTCATGCAAACCTTGTACTTGGATTTTTGGAACTATTAAAAATATAAAATTAGTTTTTTTTTTTTTTTTTTTTTTTTTTTTTTACAATAAACTAAATACTCTTTCTAAATTCATTAAATGAAATTTCAATTTCTTCAGGTTTTAATTTTAAATTTTCTAAAATCATTCTATTGTACAAATAAATCTCTTTGTCTTTCTAAAAAAAAAAAAGTTTTAAAAAAATGAGAATTTTTATTTTTATGAGTGATGATATTTTTTTTTTTTTTTTTTTTTTTTGGATTCATATACTTACAACTATTCCATATGATTCGAGTGTTCCTTTCGATGCAATATGTGTTTTATCGGATAATAATATTTGGTCATTAACATGAAGGTTTGTTGCATTGGCTAAGGATTGTTTTATATCTTCAATTCTGTCATTTTTCATATGGGTTGATTTTTTTTTTTGAAAAAAAAAAAAAAAACGATTAGTAATTCAAAATTATTTATTCACTAACACAAACGATTGGGGCTTATACATACGAAATAGAAGGATTAACTGGTATTGTATAACCATAACCATTTTCTGCATAAATCACCTTAAGATTGAAACCATTGTTTGGTTGCATGTTTTTTTTTTTCTCTCTCTATTTCTTTTTTTATACCCAATCTATTCAATTTCTAAATTCGAAGTTTGATATTTAAAATATTTATTTATTACTTGGTGTTTGTGTTTTATTGGTTTCAATTTTTTTTTTTTTTTTTTTTTTTTTTTTTGTGCGGGTGTAAAATTTAATTAATTTTTCAAAAAATAAAAAAATAAAAAAATAAAAAAAAAAGAAAAAAAAAATAAAAAAAAAAAATAAAAAAAATAAAAAATAAAATTTAAGTTTTTTTATTTTTTTTAAAAATAAACTTGAAATATTAAATAAAAATTATCACATACTTTGATTCACCAAATTCTTTTTTTTTTAACAGAATAACAAAAAAAAAAAAATTATTCCATTGCACTCAAAAATATTTTTGAGAAAATAAATTAATTTAAATTTTTTATCATAATTTTAATATCTACATATATGGTTTTAAATTTTTGACAACCCAAAAATGACACTTGGAATAAATAGTTTCTCAGGATTGCAAACAACAAAATACTTTGAGTGGCTCAAATAAATTTATACTATTTTTTTTTTTTTATTTTTTTTTTTTTTTTTTGTGACAGATCATTTACAATATCAAATTCATACTTTTTTTTTTTATTTTATTTTATTATAAATAATGGTTAAAATTTTAATTGTAAAAAATTTAAACATTGTTAAATTTAATATGTATGATTTTAAAATAAAAAAATTTTGAAATAAAAAAAAAAAATTATTTTAAATTTTAATTAAAATTAAAAAAATTAAAAAAAAAAAAAAAAAAAAATTTTCAAAATTAAAAAATTTTATAAAGACACACATAGTATATTTTTATTTAAATATAACAATTATATAATACCGTTAATAAACTATACATATACTTACATAGCTATAGATATATATAAAACCATAAAATGAATTATAATAATGAGCTACCAGATTATTACCTAATTTTAGAAATAGAGAGAACGGTCACAGATGTTGAAGTTATAAAAAAAGCTTATAAAAGATTAGCACTAAAATATCATCCCGATCGAAACATTGGTAATGAATTGGAAGTTGAAGAGAAATTTAAATCAATTACAGAAGCATATTCAATATTATCTAATTCTGAAAAGAAATATGAATACGATAATCTTTTATTTAATAGAAATAATAGAAGAAGTGGAAGTAGTAGTAGTAATAATAACAATAACAATAATAATAATAATAACAATAACAATAATAATAATAATAATTTCAATAATTTCGATCATTTCTTTAGTCAAAACAATCAATTTGGGCGTTCTAATTTCTTTGATATGTTTAATCAATTCTTTAAATCTGGATCTTCAAATTTCTTTGCACATTCTACACCCTCACCTTCACCACCACCTCCACCTTTCGGATCATCCTTTATGTTTCCAAATTCCCATTCCCAACATCATCACAATATCCATCAGGCTCATTTAAATCAACATCACCATAATATGCATCACCAAATGCATTCCTCCTTCCCTGACCCCTTCTCTTTTCATAATAGTATGCATGATACGGTTCAACATATTCATGCAATGCATAGAAGACAAATGAATAATATAAATGGCTTTAATAATAATAATAATAATAATAATAATAACAATAATAATAACAATAATAATAACAATAATAATAATAACAACAATAATAATAACAATAATAATAATAATAACAATAACAATAACAATAATAATAATAATAATAATAATAATAATAACAATAATAATAATAACAACAATAATAATAATAACAATAATAATATTAATAACAATAGTAATATTAATAATATTAATAATATTAATAATAGTAATAATATTAATAATAATAACTATCCACAAGAAAATCAATTTATTAACAGAAATAATAATAATAGTAGTAGTAGTAATAATAGTAGTAATAGTAACATTAACACTAATAGTAATAGCGATAACGATAATAATTATATTAATAGCAATAAAAACATTTACAATAATAATAACAATAATAATAATAATAATAATAACAATAATAACAATAATAATATTGGAACGTCTCAATCACCATCATATTCTCCGCCTCTATCACCTATAGATTCGTTATTATTTCCAAACAGAGCTCCGAATGTTTTTAAACAAAAAATAATAGTAGATGTAACTTTTAGGGAGAGCGTTTTTGGTTGTGAAAAACAATTATCAATACCAGTATATAGAGAATGTAGTCAATGCCATGGAAATTCTATTAACATTAATAATAGTAATGGGGATAGTAGTAATAGCGGTGCAGGTAGTAATGGTAACGGAATAAATAGTGGAAATAAAGTTAAAATAATATCATGCGATTTATGTAATGGTAGTGGTGTATTTTCAGGGTTTGCATGCAGAGAATGTGAAGGTAAAGGTACAAAGATTCAACCAATCTCATCATCAGGTTCATCACCACCGATAACTCCAAATTCATCATCCTCGAATTTACCAAATGGTGTCAACAATAGCAATAATAATAATAATAATAATAATAATAATAATAATAATAATAATAATAATAATAATAATAATAATAATAATAATAGTAATAATAATTGTAGTCAATGCGATGGAACTGGACAAATTAAAAGTATGGTTAGAGATGAACTTTTAATACCAGCCGGTATAAAGGATAAAGAGAAACAAGACTTGGAGTTTTCTGTAAATTTCAATCAATCGATAATGGATGAATATCGTATAACAGCAATAATGAGAGTAGAGAATAGTGATCATTTTATGAGACTACCAAATTCTAATGATGTTAGTATCAATGTTAACATTGGTATTACTCAATCAATATTTGGGGCATCGATAAACATTGTCACCATCTATGGTAAACTACAACGTATCACTGTTCCACCATTCTCTGATGTAAATAATAAACATGAAGACTACTTTATAACTTTACCCAACCTTGGTTTCAAAGATTCAAAAGGTGGAAAAATTGGATCTTGTCGTGTTAACTTTATAATAGAAATTCCAACCCCTTCCTCTTTGACACAAAGAGAATTTGAACTCTATAAAGAATTAGAATCGATTGAAATTAAAAAACAAAATGGTGATAACAATAGCAATAATAATAATAATAATAATAATAATAATAATAATAATAATAATAATAATAATAATAATAATAATAATAACAACAATAATAATAATAATAATAATTACAACAATATAAATAAAAACAATAGTAATAGATATAATAATAATTATAACAATAGTAATAGAAATAACAAAAACAATCATAACAGAAATAATAATATTTAAATTGGTGTCACAATATATATACTTTTTTTTAAAAAAATAAATAGGAAATACTTTTTTTAGTGTTTTTTTCATTTTTTTTTTTTTTTACTTAAAACCAATTTATGTACTTTTTTTTTTTTGAAAAAATTTTCATCTTAGATTAACACCGTTTTTTTTTTTTTTAAAAGAATTTTTAAAAAATATCTTTTTTTATTTTAATTAATTTTTTTAATTTTTTTAATTTTTTTTTTTTTTTTTTTTTTTTTTTTTTTTTTTAGAGAAAAAAGCAAATTTTTTTTTTTTTTTTATCTAAAGAACCACCACATTTGAATGTATTTGGTACCAACCTAATGGTTTTTCAATCAATTTTTTAGTTGTGTTAACATTTAGGTTCTCAATTCATTATAATATAACAAATACAACATTGATTTTTATTTTACTTTGTTTTTTTTTTTTTATGCAAAAAAAAAATAAAATAAATAAATATTAAAGAAAATAAATAGTAATAACTTAAAGTATTTGCATTAAAAAAAAAAAAAAAGGTAAACAAAAAAAATACTAATTAATAAGTTATTGAATAATGTTGAAGATATTTGCTTTATAATAATAACAATAACACCATTCAATCACAAATTTAAGTTCAAAAAATAAAAAAAAAAAAAAAAAAAAAAAAACCCACACACATATTATTATTATTAAAAATTTAAAAATAGAATTTTGGTTGTGTGATATAAGAAAAAAAAAAAAAAAAAAAAAAAAAAAAAAACTCACATAAATAAATATATTACAGTAATATACTATAATTATTTTTTTTTCTATTTTTATTTTTATTTTTTTTAAATTAAAAAAAACTTAATTAATTTTTAAGTTTATTAAAAATGTAGAGTAATCACTCGAATCACCACACAGACACACACACACACACTTAAAAATATCTCACCTTAATCACTTTTTCAGTTATTATTTTATCGATTTAAAAAAAATAAAAATAAAAGTATTCTTTGGTTGGTTCAAAATTTTAACATTTATAAAAAAAAAAAAAAAAAAAAAAAAAAAAAAACAGAATAAATTAAAAAAAAAAAATAAATAAAAATAAAAATAATTATTAAAAATAAAATAAAAACCAAAGTAAAGTCAAACAAAGCACAATAAAAAAAAATAAAAATTAATAAATATTATTTATATAAACATTTAATATATTAATCAAATAACACCCACAATTAAATAAAAACAAACATAAACACACAAACACACCCCTTAGCTATATTATATACACACCATTTTTGATATTTTTGTTCAAACTTTATTTCATTTTTATTTTTATTATATTGTTTTTTTATTATTTTTTATTTTATTTTTTATTATTATTTTATTTAAAATTTTTTAAAAAAAAATAAAAAAATCAATATTGTATTTTTTTATTTTATCATCACTGTACTTTATCTCTCATTCGCACTGTATTTAAAGCATATTTCCTACATTTATTTATTTATTTATCTATTTATTTATTTATTATTTATTTATTTATTTATTTATTTATTTATTTATTCATTAATAATTTATTAAAGAAACTCTCTTGCGAAAGAAGAAAAAAAAAAAAAAAAAAAAAAAAAAAATCTAATAATATTATTTCATTTAAATTTAGTGTAAAATTAAATAATAATAAAAAAATAAAATAAAATAAAAAAAATTGTATAGTAATTAAAAAAAAAAATAATAAATATAATGGATACCAGTACATTAAATAATGCTACAATTACTGTAGCAAGTAGCAACGAAAATAATAAAAGTAATACTACAACAACAACGACAACAACAACGACAACAACAACTAATAATGAACATTTAAATACATCATGTAATAGTAATAGTATAAGTTTAAAATCATTGAATATTAGTAGTAGTGGTATCATTACAAATAATAGTGAAGCCAATACACCCTCAGAAGGCAACATAACACCTTTACCATTACTAAGTCTATCAGATGCATTATCGCCATTACGTGAATTATATAGTTGTTTATATGTTGGTGATATCAAATCTTTAATATCAAACCAACATTTAAAATTTGAAGAAAATGAAAAAATTAGAATTTTAGCTTTTCCTGAACCACATTTAGAAGTTGATGAAAAAACTCAAAAAGTAAGAAGAAAAAAAAGTGAAGTAATAATTCACTAAAAAAATTAATTTTTTTCTTTACTAATAATAATTATAATATAATAATAATAACTATTATTATTGCTTTTTTTTATTTTTATTTTTTTTAGTATTTTTCATATCAAATTATTGATTTTGAAACAGATGAAGATATACTATCAATTGTAAAAAGTTTTGAGCAATATTCTCAATTGATATTGGGTAGAACATCAACACAACCAGTTGTAATTCAAGAGTGTTGTTTTGGTTTAGTTTTAGCATCAATCTATTTTATAAAGTATGAACTGTTTTCATTACCACAAGCACATGATTTAATTGGATATAACGATTTCTTTGGAACTTCAAAAAAACACTCACACTTTGAAAAAGTTGATTCTTGTACATTAATAAACGATATAACATCTTATTATTATAATAATATATCAAAGAGGAAAACTACGATTTTATCAAATACTTCAACAAATTTATCAAACACTAACACTTCAACAACAACAACAACCACTAACATTTCTACGTTCAAAAATGATGGTGAACAAATTGAATCGACATCAAAAAATAATTCATCAGGACTTACATCACCATCATCAATTAAACCAAAAAGTAAAGTTGGTTTATTAAAAAAACTATTTAATAAAATGGATAAAGAAAACAGTAACAACAACAATAATAGTAATAATAATAACAATATAAAAGAAAAAGTTGAAAAAGTTAAAGAAAAGAAAGAAAGTAAAAAAGAAAGAGAAGCAAGAGAAGCTAGAGAAGAAAAAGAAAGAGAAAAAGAACATCAATTAGCATTAAAGAATATACCACCAGCTGAATTATATAAACATCATATGGAACAAATTCAAAAGATTCAAAAACAACAAATAGCTGAATTAAATGCTGCATCACCAAACGATGCCAGTGATTTAAGTAATGGTAGTACTGGTAGTAAAAATGGAAGTAATAATAATAACAATAATAATAATTCAAATGAACCAAACTCACAACAACAACAACAGCAACAACAACAACAACAACAACAACAACAACAACAACATAATCCACTTATAAATTTAATGGATCAAGAATTAGTTGAAAATTATGACGATGGATCAGATAGAATGAAAAATTCTAAAACAATTATTGCACCAAACTTTGAAGCATTACCAGAAGAATATAAAACCATGGTTAAAACATGGGATATTAAACAAGAATCAATTGATCAACATTTTGAGATCATTTTATCATTATTACATTTTCATACAAAACAAAGATTCTACTCAACTGATCCAAACAATTTACCAGACAAACCAAAATATTATAATGTTGGTAACGTTTGTGGTAATTGTACACCTCCAATGGTTAATGATCCAGCAACTGGTCAATTGGTAGCTGCAAGATCGTTCCATAAGAGACCATTCGATCAAATTTGCAAGAAACCAACCAATGAAATGAAGAAACTCTATACCTTTAGAGAGAAAGTGGGAAAAGGTGGTTTTGGTACTGTATTTTTAGTTAAAAACAATATGGATAAATCTAAATCTAGAATCGCCATTAAAAAGTTACCTCATGTTAGAAAGAAGGAAAAGAAATTCAATGTGAAAGAAATTCGTGTATTAGAGTTCACCAATCATCCAAACATCATCACCTACCATAACTCTCACATGTTACATGACGAAGTTTGGATCGCTATGGAGTTTATGGAGGGTGGTACATTGGCTGAGGCATCAAATCAGTATCCATTCCAAGAGAGTAATATAGCTTACGTTGCTAGAGAGGTTTTACAAGGTTTGGCCTATTTACATGGTATTCAATTGGTTCATCGTGATCTAAAGTCTCAGAATATCATGATGACAACTAGTGGTGAAATCAAGTTAATTGATTTCGGTCTTTGTGCAAATCTATCGAAAGGTGAACGTATCAGAATGTGTGGATCTCCAATTTGGATGCCACCAGAGATGATTCAACAGAAACAACATGGCTACACTTGTGATATTTGGTCAACGGCCATATGTTTATTAGAGTTGGCAAATAGAAATAATAAACTACGTAAAAATCCAATCAAAACTATGTTTATGGTCGGCTCTGAAGGTATAAAAGATCCCTTTGAAGATCCACACAAATGGAGTGATGAATTTCATGATCTCATCAATAAATGTTTACAAATCGACCCTCACAAACGTCCCTCTGCTCAAGAATTATTAAAACATCCATTCATCCAATTAGCCGATAATAAAAAGAAAATGGGTAAAATTTTATCTTCAATATTTTTAAAATCAATTGTTGGTATTTAAAAAAAAAAATGAATAAAATAAAATAAAATAAATAAAAACAAAATTAAAACAAAAATAAAAAAAAACATTTATATTTAATATTATCTTTTTTTATTAACAAGGGAATCTAATATGGCTGTGATCACTTCTTTTATTACCACAACCATAACAAAAGTTAGTGCCGCAAACACATTCCATACTATTACAACCGTCAATTTTTTCAATGATAATATTGCAAGCTGGGCATTGTTTGGTATTTTGAACAACCCATTTTAAAGTTGGAGCTGATAATTTTAATTCAAGTATTTTTAGATCCACACCTCTCGCCCATTTCTTTGCCATTAAGAAAAGTCTATTTCTTGTTTTTTTAGATAAAGGTTTATGGGGATTTACATTCTCAGAGAATAGTAAATATTCAGTTCTTCTTAATCCTCTTTCATTTTCTTTAATTTCTAATAATTGAGATAACTCTGCTTTTAGGGTTTCAAATTCTTTACAAGTGAGTCCTTTATGTGATTCCTCCCTACAATTCAAACAATAGGAAGATAGACATTCTTGATTTGAACATTCAATAGTTGGAGAAACAGTTTTATCAAAATTTGGTGGTAAAATAATGGGTGCGCCACAATCAACCTCTGGGCAGTAACGAAGGTTTTTTTCATTATTTAAATGTACAGTAACCAAGGTTTTATCATATTTTTCAAAGTATTGTTTTGATAGAATATGTTGAATTTCTTGATAAGTTGGATAGTATTTACATGTTGGGAATGGACATTTTAGGTTACTATATCCACCACGTACTTGCATTGTATAATGTGCATTTAAACAGTCATTACAATATTTATGATTACATTCATCTAAAATATAAAAATCTGTAATTGGTAAATCACAATAACAAACCATACATAAATGTCTTTTTTCATTGTTTTTAATTTCTGATTGTTTTGATTCATTCTCCATAAACTCTTTAAATAATCTTTCATTTTCAATTTCCTCTTCAGTTTTATATGATGATGATGATGATGATGTTGTTGTTGAATTTTTAATTAAATCATCGGTACTCTTTATATTATTACCTCCTCTTTCTGTTGTAGTTATAGATGTAACAATATCAATATTCTCAACCAAATAATTAATGGTTTGTTCAATATTATCATTACAAGTTTTTAAACAATCTGTTACTTGTTTAATTGTTAAATTTGGGAACAAATCTAATATTGTTGAAATATGATTATTTGTTTCCATGATTCTTTTTTTAATTTTAAAATATAAAAAACAAATAAAAAAAATAATAAAAAAATTTAAAACCTTTCATCAGTTTTTTTCAACTTTTTTTTTTTTTTTTTTTTTTTTTTGTTTAATTTCTTAAAAAAAATCTTTTTAAAATATCCAACTTTTTTATATTTTTTTTCTCATTTTACTTATAAAATGGTGGTAACCAATTTTTTATTCTAAAAACACCTTCAACTTGATGATAGGATAATATTGCATATACAATTGTTTACTGATCATAAAAAAATCATTAAAAAAATTTTCTCTGTTTGTCAAATTTGCACCTTAAAAAAAATATTAATTACAGATATGCCCCCCACAAAAAAAAAAAAAAAAAAAAAAAAAAAAAAAAAGATAACAATGGTAACATTTTCCAACTATATAAATAATAATTATAACAAAAAAAAAAAAGAAATAAAAAAAAAAAAAAAAGTCAAATGTAAATAAAAAAAAAGGTTTGAAAAAAAAAAAAAAAAAAAAAATTTAATGAATATAAAATCAATTTGTGTTGTGTTTTTCGTGTGTTTGTGTGTGATTAATAATGTTGTGTTTTAAATTATTATTATTATTTTTTTTTTTTTTTTTTTTTTTTTTTTTTTTTAATAAAATTCATCACAAAAAAAAAAAAAAAAAATAAATAAATAGAAGATAACAATAAGTAGTAATAAATAACAATATTAATTATATTTCTGGAAAAATAAAAAATAAAAAACAAAAAAGTAAAAAGAAAACTTTTTTTTTTTTTTTTATTTTTTTTTATTTTTTATTTTTTAAAGACTTTTTTTTTTTTTTTTTTTTTTTTTTTTTTTTAAATTTTCACGTTTTGTGAATATCTTTCTTTATAATAAGTTTTTTTTTTTTTATTATTTTTTTTTTATTTTTTTTTTTTTTTGTTGTCCTTGTAATATACGCATTTTGTTTCATACCACTAATAATATCAAATATTATTATTTATTTATTAGAATTATTATTTAAATAATTCATTAAATTAAATAAAGAAATACTAAATAAAAGAAACAAAAAACAAACAGAAAATAAAAGAAACCAATTTCTTTTTAATTAAAATAAAAACAAGAATAATAATAATTTTTGTAAAAATAAGACAAAATAAAGTTTATGTATATAGAAATAAAGTAAAAATAGAATGAGGAAATATTTTTTAGAAATTCTATTTGTTACTTTACTCTTATCTTTACTTTTGGGCCATTCAATAGATAACAATGGTATGTATATATAATTTACTAAATCAACAACGTAAAGAAATAGTTGAAAGAAAGAGGCAGGGATAGGAAACTATAAAAAAAAAAAAAAAAAAAAAAAAAAAAAATTAGAACACCCAACCCTAACCCTTTTTTTGAAAAAAAAAAAAAAAAAACATACAGTATTAGTCCATGGTAAAAAGATTAAAATCTCTATTTCAGAATGGGATGATAACAAAATGAATGAAAGATTTAATAAAGATTTACCATTAAGTACATCTACCAACAGCGAAAGTACTAGTGGTAAACCAAGTAATGATAGTAGTACAAGTGGTGGTTTGAAACCAACAAACTCTTCATCTCACGAGGGTTCAACTTCATCAAGCGAAAACACTAGTTCAAATTCAACTAACAGCTCAGATCATAATAATAGCGGTGATGATAGTAAAGGTAGCAGTAGTGATCATAAAGGTAGCAGTAGTGATCATAAAGGTAGCAGTAGCAACAACAGCAGCAGCAGTGAGGATAGCAAAGGTAGTGGCAGCGAGGATAGCAAAGGTAGCAGCAGTGAGAATCAAAATAGTGATAGTAAAAATAGTAATGAGGGCAGCGATAGTGGTAGTAAAAACAATAGCAGTAGTAATGGTAGTGAGGATCCAACACCTTCTGATACACCAACCCATACACCCTCTGATACACCATCTCCAACATCATCTCCAACACCATCTCCAACACCATCAGAACAATGTATATTGTGTGATTTGGGAACTTTTGCTAATGAATCGATTACAGAGTGCTCAGAATGTAGTACTAAAGGAGCATGTTTAGAATTGAAAAATTGTCAACAATGCGAAGCAGGTACTTTTTCAAATATAGCAGGATCGACTGAATGTATCAATTGTACACAAGGTACCTTTTCAGGTTATCCTGGTGCAAGTGAATGTTTACCATGCCCAGATGGTTCAGTGACATTGGGTAATAGATCCTCTGAATGTTTAGAGTGTGATGCAGGTTTCACAAGCAACGAGGATCATACAGAATGCATCGAATGTGATCCTGGTACATTCTCTTCCAAGGGTACATGTGTTGATTGTGGTGTTGGTCATTACTCTTTGAAACGTTCATCATTCTGTTCACTTTGTAGTGCTGGCACCTTTAATTCATTTGAAGGTCAATCTTACTGTCTTGAATGTAGCCCAGGATCATATAATCCAAGCTCTGGTGCTTCATCAATTCAAGATTGTCTAAAATGTCCAGATGGTTCATATTGTCCAGACTCTGGTATGCCAGCTCCTTACAATTGTCCACAGGATAAATATTGTGCAAATGGTGCAATATCTCCAGATTCTTGTCAATTGTTTTTCTCTTCAAATCCTGGCTCTTCTGGTTGCTCAGCAAATAAATGGTTATATATTGTAAGTTTTGGTAGTGCCGGTATTGTTTTAATTGGTATCGGAGCTATTTGGAAATATGTTAGTCACAAAAAATCAAAGAAACAAAACATAAACACTGAATCAAGTAGACTTATTCCAAAGCCAACTGATGGTCCAGAATATGGTGGTTTCTAAAAAGAGAAAAAAAAGAAAAAAAAAAAAAGAACTAATTTTTCAATTGAAGGTAGAATATGCTTTTTATTGATTCAACCATTTTAATGGAATGGTTATTTCCATTTATGAAAAAACAAAAAAAAAAAAAAAAAAATACCCACAAATTTTCTTTATTTATATCCATTCTTTTTAAATCTTTTTTTTTTGGAAAAAAAAAAAAAACAAACTACAACATTTGGTGAATTAACACTTATTGTGTTTTTTTCAATCACAAAAAGATGGAGATATCAAAAGAAAAAGTGTACATTACAATATAAAAATAAATAAAAAAATAAATATTATTGCAAATTAATTTTGTAATCTAATGGATCATTGATATCTGATATAATTATATTATTACTTATTTGAAAAGAAAAGAAATTAAATGACCAACCAACATGTTTGGATAAATTGAGAATTTTCATTATGCAAAAAATTTGAGAAAACACTATTGGCCAAATTAATGAAATTGAAATGGTAGTTGTCACTCAAATTCAATGTTTTTAATAATGAAAGATAATTATTCATTGAATTGGTTTACATTGATGTAAAAGATTGTTTGATCACTAATTCCACTAAAAATTTAGGAAGTATTCAGTCGACCTGATTCTTCAAGGCCACAAAGTGAGAGGTTTCTGAAGTTCCATTAATGATGTTGTTGTTTTAAGAGAACTCTGGTATCACATTTATTTTGTGATGGTTGAGTATTCAATAAATGTTGATTACGATCTAGGATCGGGTGATTTCCTTTGAGATATTGCCCAGCTCTATTAACTACATCTTTGAAACTGTCGTGTAGTCAATAATCAAATAAGCACCACATTCATTATTGATGTATGATGTTGTAGCAAACAAAATCAACTGTCAACGTGATAGAAATTGAGTGGCTTTGTGATGTACCCTTTGGAATTCACCTGAACAAGGCAAATTGTAAGAAATATGGTTAATAAAAATTTGGTCATCATTTTATTATACTTATTTTTTTATAAAAATGTTTTGAATTCTATAAAATATTAGTTTTTTTTAAATGATCCATAATGTTTTTTTTTTTTGAAATGACCACAAGGTTTTTGGATTTGAATTTTCAAACTTTCACAATGGATTGTTCCACTAAATAATTTCGAAAATTAGAAAAAAAAAAAGAAAAAAAAAAAAAGAAAAAAAAAGAGGGATATAATATGGTGGATTGGAAACGAAATTGAGCGGTGAAAATAAAAAAAGTGGACAACAAAAAAAATAATTGGCAATAGATTGGAAAAAAAAAAAAAATCTTTATTTAGTTATGATTTTTTTTGTAAGGCTGGTTATTCTTTTTTATTTTATTTGAATAATCTTAAACAAAATTGAATTATAGCCAAATGTTTTTTTTAAAAAAGTAGATAGAAATTGTTACATTTTAATTGATTATTTTTTTTTAAAATCTAAAAAACCATCGAAAAATAAAAAAAAACACAATTTTATTTATATCAAAGTATAAAATCAAAATGAATCTATTATTATGCAAGCAAATATCAATTCCTCGAAAAATAATGAAAAAAAAAAAAGTGATATTTAATTATTGTAATTTATTTTGATTTTTTTTTTTTTTTTTTTTGTATTACACTGTTGTTTTCTTGAAATAGATTTATTTTAGTTTCTTAATAACTATTCGATTTAATATTGGTTCTTGATTGGTTGGTTGGTTAGTTGGATGTGTAAGTTGATATTGTGAGGTTTAAAAAAAATTAATTTAAAATTTTTTAAAAAAATAATATAATAAAAGAATTCTATATGTATTTAACTTGGGTAATTTTGCGTGTATTTAATGAAAAGTTTGTTTTTTTAAAAGAGAATTTTAGTTTGAAGAGTGTACAGGAATTTTGAAATATCCAACGATTGCTTTTCTAAAATACTTATTCCAAAAAAGTGAAAATATACCAAGGCCTATACCATATGCTACACCTTGAACTAACCCTTTAAAGAAGGATTGTTTATATTTATTAATCATTTTTTCTTCATCCATATTTTTTGTTTGTTGATATATGTTGGAATTTGTTTCAAAAAAAAAAAAAAAAAAAAAATTGAAGCAAAAAAAAATGAAATTTAAAAAAAAAAATGAAAAATTAAAAAAAATAAAATGAAAATTGTTTCAACCAAATTTACAAACCACTCAAAAGACATCAAAAAATTTAAAAGGTGATATTAATTTTTTTTTAAAAGTTTCTTTATTATTACTTTTATTGGTTAAATAACCAATTTTTTTTTCACCTTTTTAAATGAAAAATCTCCTAGATTTTCCTTTAATATAATTTTTTTTTTTTTTTTTTTTTTTTTTTTTTTTTTTTTTTTTTTTGGAATTGTGAAAAGTGGTAGTGGAAGGGAATGATAAAATGATAAAACTGTACACCTGTAAATGAACCAACCATTGAAGCTATAAATATATATAATACAAATTTTTGTTTGGATTTTTTTTTTTCTTTTGTATTAATACTGCCATTATTAACGAATTAAAGAATTTATATTTCTCATCATTGAACCATCTGAAACCTCTTTTGATTTACGGTTAGCTGTTGGAAGTTTATTTTCTTTTTCAAAAACTCTCCAAAAACGAAGTGTTTCATCGGCAGAGGCTGAAACGACAGTTTCACCATCGGGAGAGATTGCTGTGTGTAATGCTCTGGATGTATGACCAGTGAGTTCAGCACATTTAACCATTGAAGGATATTTCCAAACACAAAGTTGATTTTGAGAGTAACCATGACTTGAGACCAACTCACGATAGGTTATTGACCATTGAATAGAGCAAACTTGTGACATTGTATCCACAGTATTTAAACAGGCGCCAGTGATTGTATTCCAAAAACGAATGGTACGATCAGCAGCACCGCCACCTGTGGCGAGTAAATTTGGTTGAAAAGGGCACCATGCCAATGCACGAACAGCAGCGGTATGTTGTTCGAAAGTGTGAGCAGGTGTTTCAAAGTTCTCAGAATTAATGTCCCAAATGTTAATGATATTATCATTGCCACCCGATGCCAATTGACCACCATCATGTGACCATTTAAGACCACAAACCTCCTGAGAGTGACCAGACAATGTAGAGACATGATGATTTTGTACACGAACATCATGATTGAAAATATTGGTATCAGAGGAACCTGAACTCAATATATAATCATTCCAAGCCAAAGCACCAACTCTACCAGCGTGACCACGAAGTTCACGTACTTTCTTTGTATGAGTGACATCCCACAATTGAACGACACAACTATTGGTGCCAACAGCTAAATAGTTACCGTCCTTTGTCCATTGAAGTGAGGTGATGTAATCGTCTTGTTGTTCCACTTGAAATAATCTTTGAATTTCACTGGTGGTTGCATTCCAAAGGTAAACTGTTTGACCCAATGGGATTGCAATCACATTTTGGCTACTCCAATCTAAAAGATTCAAATAATAATCATCGACAATATCAGGTGCATCCAATATACGTTCTGGTTGCTGTGGTATCTGACGAAATTGTTTTTTTAATGATTGATCGGTTGGTGTACTACCAACTTGATTCTGACTGTAGAGCACACGTAGTGAATTGGTCGATGATGATACATTACCAACTGGTGCCTTTGATTTGAATGAAAGAATCTTTGATTCTAAATCACCACTATTACTCTCAAATAATTGATTTGCCAATGTATCCTTATAAAGTGTTGATTCTATATTATTGGTTGTGGATGTAGATGTAGGGTTGTTATTCGATGCATTTGGATTAGGATTAGAATTCTCTTTGGTGAGATT
Source organism: Dictyostelium firmibasis (assembly GCA_036169595.1). Classification (NCBI taxonomy): domain Eukaryota; phylum Evosea; class Eumycetozoa; order Dictyosteliales; family Dictyosteliaceae; genus Dictyostelium; species Dictyostelium firmibasis. The sequence continues at coordinate 1,811,504 of CM069766.1, forward strand.
AAAATGTCCAATATCTATATTCATTTTATTTGGTATAAATCTATCTCCACCATTATTACCATTATTATTGTTGTTATTGTTATTATTATTGTTTTGTCTCGCTTTTCTTTGCCATCTTGCTTCAACATTCTCTAGTGGTGCATTTAAACTTAACAATTGTTCTAATTCTGCTGTTTCATAATTATGATTCATTTTATTGATTTTTTTTTTTTTTTTTTTTTGGCACTATTTACAATATAAATTTTTTTTTTTTATCTTAGATTTAAATTTTTTTTTTTTTTTTTTTATAAATATTGTTTTGAAGAAAACAAAAGAAAAAAAAAAGCTTTAATATATTGTATAAATTATTAGTTGTTTAATTATTATTATTATTATTCCAATGATTGAAAGAAAAAATTTTGAAAAAAATAAAAATTAATACATGAAAAAAAATTCACACAAATTTTATGAAAAAAAAAAACAACGGGGAAAATTGAAAAAAAAGCGCCAAATTAGGTGCCATGTAATTTAATTCAATATTTGTTAATTATTTTTTTTATATTTATTTCTTTTTTATTTTTATAGTTTTTTTTTTCAAAGAAAAAAAAGTCCTCTTCGCATTTATAGGTTTCAATACAATTATTGATTAAATATATTATTACTATTTGTATTATTATTTTTTTTTAAAATTATTAAATTAAGTATTTTCTTTTTTTTTTGTTTTTTTTTTTGTATTTGTTGAATTTTTTTTTTTTTGTTTTTGTATTTGTTGATTTTTTTTTTTTTTTTACCAAAAAAAAAAAAAAAAATTATATATTACTAAATTGTGTGAGATAAAGAAAAAAAAAAAAATCATCTTAAGATTGATATGAAATTTTCTTTGAATCGATTTGTAATAGTTTTTTCATAACCTCGTATACACAAAAACTGATACTGATTGCAGGAATAACTTTTAGATAACATGGAATCATACCATTGTATAAACCCACCACACCTTCATCACGAATAATCTTTCTAAATGCATCAAATGTTCCATTATATAAAATATCCTTACCACCAATACCTTGTACTTGTAGACGACGTCTAATTAAATCGATTGGATAGGTAAGTGTTTGTGCTGTAGCACCTGAAATTGCACCAAATGTCAATGACTGAGAGACTGTTGGTGTTGTATCTTTTGGTATAAATACTTTCTTTAAATTTTCATAAGTTGTAAAATTAATTGCTACATATGGTGCTACACCCTAAAATAAAATTGAAATAAAAAAAAAAATAAAAATAAAAAATAAAAAATAAAAAAAAAACACATCACTAATTAGTTTAATTTGAAAGTGTGGTGTGGGAGTATGTAGTATTGTTATGTTAAGAATATAAACTACTTACTAAAGCAGAAGCAAATAAACCTTTATATAAACCAGCAACACCTTCTTCTCTAATGATCATTTTACAAGTATCAGCAATACCATTATATTTATTACCAAAAACTTGTACTGTTAATCTTGATCTAATCAAATCGAGTGGATATGTACAAAGGAGTGATGTTACACCAGCTGCTCCACCAACAAATAAATTTTGATAGGTAGATAAATGAGTTTCATTATTTTTTTTCAATAAAAACTATGAAAAATAGTATTAAATTTAATAAGATAAAAATAAATAAAAACATTATCACCGTTAGTATCTAAACATTTAAAATACATTGATAAAAATTGTTTTTTTTTTTTTTTTTTTTACCTTTTTATATTTCTCATAAGATAAAAATTGAATTGCAGAATATGGAGCAATTCTGATAACATTTGTACCATTTCCTTTAAAGAAACCTAAAAAACCTTCTGTAGAATACATTGTTTTCAAGGATTGAATGACACCTCTACCTTTATATTTTGGTGCAGCTTGTTCTAAGTTCATATGACCTACTTGATTTAAAATTTTTAATCTCTCTAATGGTGAGGTACAAGTTCTTGATACTGCACCTGCAACACCACCTGATAATAATAATTTCCAACTTGGTACATCTGCTGGTGCATGAATGATTGGTTTAGTTGAATATTGTAACCAATGTTCTGCAATATCCTCAATTTCATGTGATGAACTATCCGATGCTACCTTTAAAAATTCATTCCATTCAATTCTATGATTTTTATTTGAATCTGCTTTTTCCATCATTTTTGTAATTTGTTCCTTTGAATAAAAAAAAAAAAAAAAAAGAAAAAAAAAAAAATTAAATAAATAAATGAATATTAACATTTATTCCTCCATATCAATAAAAAAAGATTAAATATACTATATAAACATATATAGTACCTACATCTTTTATATCAATATTTGCGTGTAATTTAAAACCTTTTTTTAATTCATCACTATCTAGTGATCCATCTTTATCTACATCAAATTTATCAAACCATTCTTTTAATTTCTTTTCCTTTATTGATGGATCTATATTACTATTGTTATTATTGTTTGACATTTTGCTACTTTTTATGTAATCTAATTTTGTCTGTATGTATGTGTATGTAGTATGTTTGTTTACTTGTTTGCTTGTTTTTTTTTTTTGTTTTTTTTTTTTCTATAGTCTAAACTAACAAACTATTGATTGCGTACTAGTATGGTATTTAAATGTATGGTATGGATGAAGAAGTTAAATGGGTGAAGAGTGCGATTATATGGGTTGTGATTCGTCGAGTGAATCGTGTATAATGATGTTTTTTTGATTTGTTTTTTTTTTATTTTTTTTATTTTTTTTTTTTATTTTTTTTTGTCCGTCCGCAGTTTTATTTTTTGCTGAAATAAAAAAAATAATTAAAAAAAAAAAAAAAAATAAAAAAATAATAAAAAAAAAAAAAAAAAAAAAAAAAATTATTTTATTTTTAAAAATGTGTGAAGTGGTATTCTTTTTTTATATCAATATTATTATTTAAAAGAAGTAGAAATTATAATAACGGTATCTAAATCAAAAATAATAAAAAAAAAAAAAATAAAAAAAAATAAAAAAACAAAAAAAAATAAAAAAAAAAAAAAATTTCAATTTAGTTCGCAAGTTCAATTTTTAATATTAATATAAAAAATTAAAAATTAATGCAAAAAATTAAAAAAATAATAATTAAATAAATAATCCTTTCTTAAAATTAATTGTGAGTGGAACAAATGCAAGAAATATATATATATATATCTTAAATAAAATCCAACTGGGTTCGTGGTCCGATATTAAAAATCTGTCGTTCGGCAAGAACAATAAAAAAATAAAAAAAAAAAATAAAAATAAATTAAAATAAAAAAAAAAAATAAAATAAAATGCATGAACTTCTCATAATATTAACTTAAGCAGAATAGGAATAAAAAAACATCAATTTTTCTTTTTTATTTTTTTATTTTAGGTCAAGGAAAAAAAAAAAATAAAAAATAATGAATAAAATAAAAAATGAGAAAATAGAATAGTAATCTTATAAGGTATTTTGATCCATTGAATAGTTTGGTTGTCAAAAAATCATTTTAAATAATTCAATTATTAAAAAAAAAAAAAAAAAAAAAAAAAAAGAAAGAAAAAAATTAATTTAAATATGATCATTTTAATATTTGAACCACCATATTTTTTTTTTTTTTTTTAACTATATTGTATTGCCAGGGTTGATAAAAATTCGATTCCATAACCATAATAGGATCTAATTGTGCCTAATTGTAATTCAAAAAAAAAGAAAAAAAGAAAAAAAAAAATGGAGGAAAAAGTCAAAAACAAAATAAAAATTATCGTTATAAATAAACTCAATAAAAGTTATGTAAAAAAATTACACAAAAAAATATTTTTTTTTTAATTTTTTCAAAATTTTTTTTAATTTTTTTTTGCCAACCCCCAAATTTTCGTATTTTCAAAGTTTTACTCTTCCTTTTTCTCTTTTTCGCAATAACAGAATAATAAAATGGTGTGTGTTATTTGTATTATTTGAATAATTTTTTTTTTTTTTGAACAGTTTAAAAAAAAAAAAAAAAAAAAAATAGAAATAATGCTTAATGGTTTGTTTTATTTGACGAAGATGAGATGACTTATATATGGGCAAAAAATAAATAAAACAAAAATGATCAACAAAAAAAATATAATAATAATAATAATAATAATAAATAATTTTTTTTTTATAAAAAAAAAAAAATAATAATAATAAAAATAATAGATATATATTTTTGGTCAGACTATAATAATAATAATAATAAATAATAAAAATACAAAATAAACAGAACAACAGATAAAATAAAATTTAGCAAAAATAGAGTTTTAGGAAAATAAAAAAAAATAATTAATAAAAAAATTAAAGAGTGGAATAAAAATACAGGACTATAGAAAATAACAGGTGTCTCATCTCTCGTCACATTAACAAAACCATTACATTGTCTCTTTATTATTTTTTTACGTGGGCAAAAAAATAAAAAAATTTCAAATCAAAAAAAATTTTTTTAAAAAAAAAAATAACGAGTACTGACTGTAAAAAAAAAAAACAATTTTGCCTTAAATTTTTTAGAACACAGCTGCTACTGAAAACGTTCAATTGGCCAAAGTTACCGAAGTACTCTGCCGTACTGGTTCCCGTGGTGCCGTCACTCAAGTCCGTGTTGAGTTTTTAGGTACTGCTCAAGGTAAAGAAAGAACTTTATTAAGAAACGTTAAAGGTCCAGTCAGAAAAGACGATATCTTATGTTTACTCGTAAGTTTTTCAAAAATTTTTTTTTTTTTTTTTCAACCATTTTGAATTATTTTATTAATCAAATATATATTTTTTTTTTTTAAACAGGAAACTGAACGTGAAGCTCGTAGACTCCGTTAAGCACCTTTTATTATTTTTTAAATAAAAAAACGTTATAATATATAAAAAAACTATTTTATTTTTAAAATATACTACTATTATTATATTATCATTAATTTGATTTGTAAAAAAAAAAAAAAAAAAAAGTTATTTGAAAGAGATGTTTTTATATTAATTTTATACAAAAAGTTTTTTTTTATTTTTTTTTATTGATTATTTTCTTTTTCTTTCAATAGTTGTATTTCGTATTTTACAACTTCTTCTAATGATTGATGATGAAATTTAACACTGATAGTTCTTATTTCATGTTGGACACGTGGATCAATGAATTCACATTCAACATCTGGGTTAATATCTTTCTTTAAGGCGTGTAATACCCAATTAAATTTTGAATTTTCATCAGTTGGTATTGGATGATTATCAACAAATGATTGAAATGGTTCATTGATAACCATTTCAATATGTTCTAAACCATCGTAGTTAATTCTGTTCTTTTTTGGTGCTGGTAATTCAATCAATGGAATTGATTTATCCTTATATTGAATTGGGTTTGTTAATTTATAGGTTGATATCATTCTACCTCCAATTTCAGTTTCAACTAATAATTCACCCAATTGATTTAATTGATTCTTTTTTTCATCATATAATTCATTGGTACTAACCCTATAACAAATATGATCAATTGGTAATTCTTTTAATTCACTTTCTTTGAATCCACCCTTTCTTAATAATTCAAAGATTGTATCTAAAAATGAATTATAATCACCAACAATTTCTTTAATATTCATTTTTCTTATTTTATTTCTTTGACAAAAAGTATAAATGCAAATTTAAACTAAAATGATGTACTCGGTTTTTTTTTTTTTTTTTTTTTTTTTTCATATTTTTTGATATTTTTTAAGAATGGGGCTTCTTTTGGTTCTTTTATTTTTTGATAGCTAGATTTTTATAAATTGTTTTTAATTTTTTTCTTAAAAAATATATTATTTTTTTTTTTGTTGCAAAAAAAAAAAAAGACATAAATCTGTATTGTTTGACATTAAAAATCAAGTTTTTGGTGAAAAATCATTCAGTTTGCGAAAGCTTTTCTGTAATAGAAATAGCAGGGTAAAACTAATTATAAGATATTGGCTTTTTTTTTTTTTACCTATGATAAGACGCAAGGTCTATCGGCGGTGTTAATTATAAGATATTGGCAGAAAAAAGGAGAAAAAAAAAAAAAAAAAAAAGGAATTTCAGGTATCGGATCGAGTTTATGTTTGTAGATTTTTAGTCACTACTAACTGATGGGGTTTTAAGACATTCCACCTCGTCTAAATGTTGGTTTTACTGCTGTTACTTCTCAGCAGTTTTCCACTAACCGTAATTGGGTTTTACACCTTTTTAAGCTAGCAAAGCAGTTTGAATTTGAACGTTTGACGGCTCAATTTTAAATTGTATTCTGGAGTCTGAATAGGTTTTAAACTCGATGTCCTGATATTCCCATTTGATATATGTTTATTTTTGTTTTTAATATTCTTATTTATTATTATAATTGTTTTTTATGGGCAATTAGAAATTTTTTTTTTAAAATTTTAATTTTTTTTTTTTTTTTTTTTTTGGAAAAAATCAAGAATTGATGGTTTTGGGAGTAAAATGAAAAAAAGAGGTTAAAAACTTGAACAAGAATTTATTTAAAAAATATTTACAATTTTTATTTAATATTATTGCCTACTAAATATATCAATTTTTTTTTTTTTTTTTTCTATTTATTTTGGTCATGTCTTATTCTTAAAAGTCTAACGAAAATATTTAAAACATCCAAAAAGAGATCAATTGATATTCTTATGTAGTCTGGTCTACCTTCTTGAAAAGTTTTAACAGCATTATGAGTATCTAAAGCGACCAAACCAGTGAATAAAGCAAGACCAAAATAAAGGTCAAATTCTTGAGCAAAACGAGTAAAGGCATTCTCTCCAACCAATAGTGAGGTACCAATAGAAATTAAACCTAAGCCTAGGAGACCAAATAAACTACCATAGAGTATTGGTTCATATTTAGTCAAACTATCAGGTTTCATTCTTAATGCAGCATATGCACTACCACCAGTAACAAATAAACTCATTGCAGCAACCTCTAAAACTGTTGACATTGATACTAATCCTAAAACCGGTGAAAGTGTCAACCCATTGAATACACAGAATGAAACAAAAGCTAACTTGTGAGACCAAGAGTAGTTTGCAACTGTAATTGGTATAAGTGATTTATTGAATTCTTCAAATTCAATTACATCCTTACCAGTTGTGGTATTTTTTTTATTTTTTAAAATTGGTTTATTTACACTATTCTTTAATGGACCATTCCAAACAGTTTCATATGTTTTATAAGTTGGGTTTTGACTATTACAAAATATTAAGGATAAAAACGAACCACCAACACCTAATCCAAAGGCTGTTGTCAATGTTTGAGCTGAACTACCACCATCACCCATTAACAATTGTGAAAAGATTAAACCAGATAATAAAGTACCAGTAAATGCCATTGTAGTTGTGATATAAACATTCTTTAAAAATATTTTTAATCCAATATTCTTTTTAATTAAATTAAAATAATCATCATAATCTTTTTTTAATAATTGATAATTATCTTTTTTAATTATATCTGATAATATTGGATTTTTAGTTGTACTACTAACATAATTTCTACTTTTTAAAAAATCATTATTAAATTTAATTTTATTTTCATTTTTATTTAAATTTGAATTAAATTTACTATTAAAATTTAATATGGTGGAATTATAATTATTATTTTTGTTGTTGTTGTTAAAATTATTATATGTAAAATTATTATTATTACTAAAAAATTTATTACTATTTTTGACATCACCAACAATAATATTATTATTAATTGGGAATGTTAAATTTATGTAATTTGATTTTTTTAATTTAAGAATATTTCGAAAATTTGAAGTTAACATTATATATTTGTTTTTGTTTTTTTTTTTTATATTATTATTATTATAATGTTGGTGAAAAGAAAAAATATAATAATAAATTATAATAAAATTAAAAATTAAAAATTTAAAAAAAAAAAAAAGTAAAAAAATAAAATAAAATGAAATTAATTTTGGGTGGAATGGAAAATTGTTGAAAAAAAAAAAGATGTTGCCAAGATCTATGCGTGTAAAAAAATTGATTTTTCAAATAAAGTGAAAAAAAAAAAAAATTAAAAAAAATAAAATTTTTAATAAAAAAAAAAAAAAAAATTAAAAAAAAATCAAAAAAAAAAAAATCAAAAAAAAAACACACACCACAATATTTTATTCAGACAGTTTTGATATAAGGATATAAATATATTACTAAAGATATAAATAGATAATATTATAAAGAAATCAATAAATAATAATAAAGAAATCAATAAATAAGAAATATTTCATTTTTCCTTAATAAATTCAATTGAAAATAATATTAATAATAATATAAATAAACTATTGTAATAAATTTTAAAAAAAAAATAAAAAAAAAAAATAAAAGACGTTTAAAAGTTTTTTTTTATTAGAAAAAAAAATAATAAAAAATGTCTTTTGACCTTGAGAGTAATAGTAGTGGTGGTAGTACCATTGGTAGAAACTCATCAATTAGATTGAGTAGTGGATTGGCACCATCAGAGAGTAATGTATCATTAAATGAAACAATTGACTTAGATAAAGAGTTTGAATTACTCTTAGATAAATTGGCAATTGAAGATCCAATAAAGAGGAAACAAATGCAAAGTTTACCGGATATATCAAAACGTACATTATTAGAACAAAATAAAGCAGATATCTATAGAACAGTAAAACATAAAGGACCAATAGAATCATTTGCTGACGTTAAATCTGTAATCAGTTCAATCAATACTAAACATGTACCAATAGATATAATAAAAACATTACGTATTCATTTAAATACTGCAGATAGAGATTGGATTCAATCATTCTTAGATAATGATGGTGTTCAACCAATTTTAAACATTTTCAAGAGACTTGAGAGAAATAAAAAGTAAGTAACAAAAAAAAAAAAAAAAAATAAACAGTGAAAATATCACACCAAACAGGAACCATCAAAAAAAAAAAAAAAGAATGAAATAAAAAATCTCTTCTGTCACGATTATATTTTTTCATTCCAAAAAATAATTCTAATTTTTTTTTTTTTTATAGCCGAAAAAGAAAAGAACATTCAATTTTACAATGGGAGTGTACAAGATGTATTGCAGCGTTAATGAAAATTAAAATTGGTATGGAGTATATTGCTTCATTTCCACAAACTACAAATCTTATGGTATTAAGTTTAGATACTCCATTAATTAAAGCTAAAACTTTAGTTTTGGAACTATTGGCTGCAATTGCTGTCACCGATAGAGGTCATGGGTAAATAATTATTTTAACTTTTTTTTTTTTTTTTTCAAAAAGATTTAAAATCTTAATATCAATTTTTTTTTTCTTTTTTTCCTCTTCTTTTATAGTGCTGTTTTAACTTCAATGATTTATTATAAAGAAGTTAAAAAAGAAACAACTAGATATTTTAATTTAGTTCATTCATTAAAATCTGAAAAAAACGTAGAATATTTAACAACTTGTATGTCATTTATCAATTGTATTATTTCATCACCAAGTGATTTACCATCACGTATTGAAATTAGAAAAGCATTTTTAAATTTAAAAATTCTAAAATATATTGAAGTAAGTAAATAATAATAATAATAATATTGGTGACCAATTTTATCCAAATCTTAATATTAACTTTTTTTTTTTTTTTTTTTTTTTAATACAAAGAGTTTAAGAACAGATTATAGTGAAGATAGAAATTTAATAACACAATTAGATGTGTTTGAAGAAGAATTGTCAACTGATGAGCAATTAAATTCACAACAAGGTACACAAACTAGTATAGAGGATTTATTTTCACAAATTTCATCTCGTGTCACTGGTACACCATCACAACAAGAGTTGATAACATTGATGACTCATTTCCAACGTATGAGTTCTTCTAATTTAGGTTTGGGTGTTTGGACACTCTACAATTCATTGGCGAATCAATTGGAGGACGAGTTGAAAGTTCATCCCGATTTAGATATCGCATTGGTTTCACTTTTATTCCCAGAGGTAAAAAAATCTAGTAGTGGTCTTTTCGGATTTGGTAAATCAAAATCACCATCTTCCTCACCGGCATTATCATCATCTATGGCAAAGAATGAACTAAGAAAAGATAATGAAGAGAAACAAAAAACCATCGAACATTTACTCAAACAATTAAATAAATTCTCTGGTGGTCAAAACACAGAGAGATGGATGGTTGAAAGGGAGGAAAAGAATAAATTAATCGCTCAATTGATGGCACAAACAAAGAATGGTGGTGCTATTGGTGCAGGTGATGCTAGTCTTTCAAATGATGAGGCATTGAAGAGAGATAATCAATTGTTAAGAATGGAAATTGAAAACATAAAGAACAATCCTTCAGTGTTATTAAATAGTGCACATGGTAACGGTGGTGATATACCAAATCTTTTCATAAGTTCACCAGGTTCAACACTTTCACCAAGTCCATCAGGTGAGCCACCAATTCCATCAGTCTCTGACTTTGGTACATCAAGTTATGGAATTACCTCTACTTCAGGTATTAACATTAGTAGCGATAGATTATTGGAGCCAACCTTAGGTTCACCACCACCACCACCTCCACCACCAATGATGGGAGGAGGACCAGGTGGACCACCACCACCACCACCACCACCAGGTGGTAAGAGCAATAAACCAGCCAAACCAATCATTAAACCATCGGTTAAGATGAGAAACTTCAATTGGGTAACTATTCCAGCATTAAAAGTTCAAGGCACATTCTGGGATAAATTGGATGAAACATCATTCATTCAATCATTGGATAAAGTAGAGTTGGAGAGTTTATTCAGTGCCAAAGCACCAGTGGTCAAAACAGAGAATAAACAATTGGCAAAGAAAGTGGTTGTCACTGTTATCGATATGAAGAAGGCCAACAATTGTGCCATTATGTTACAACATTTCAAGATACCAAATGAACAATTGAAAAAGATGCAAATCATGCTCGACGAGAAACATTTCTCACAAGAGAATGCAGTATACCTCTTACAGTTTGTACCAACCAAAGATGATATTGATGCAATTAAAGAGTATCAAGGTGATCCAATGAATTTGGGTGCTGCTGAGCAATATATGCTCACAGTTATGGATATTCCAAAACTTGATTCACGTTTAAAGTCATTCATTTTCAAGCAAAAATTCGAAGGCATCGTAGAGGATTTAGTACCAGACATTAAGGCCATTAAATCAGCTTCAATCGAGATGAAAAAGAGTAAGAAGTTGGGTGAGATATTGAAATTCGTTTTGGCCATTGGTAATTATGTCAATGGTTCAACCACTCGTGGTGGTGCTTTTGGTTTCAAAGTGTTGGAAACTCTACCAAAGATGAGAGATGCTCGTAGTAATGATAATAAACTCTCACTCTTACATTTCTTAGCCAAAACCATTCACGATCGTATCCCAGACATTTGGAACATAGGTGCAGAGCTACCACATATAGAACATGCCTCTGAAGTTAGTTTGAATAATATAGTTAGTGACAGCAGTGAAATTAAACGTTCCATCGATTTGATTGAACGTGATTTCGTTCCAATGATTAATGATCCATTGTTTGCTCATGACAAACATTGGATTCATAAAATCACCGAATTCCAAAAGATCGCCAAAGTACAATATCAAAGAATCGAAAAAGAGGTCGATGAAATGAATAAAGCCTACGAAGAGATCACCTCATTCTTTGGCGAACCAAAAACAACTCAACCAGATGTCTTCTTTTCAACTATTAATGACTTTTTAGAAGATCTTGAAAAGGCTCACAATGAATACCAAGCAATGATTAGAAAGGTAGAATTAGAAAACTCAAAAATGGAAGATCCAGAGAAAGGTGGTCTTCAAGATCTATCCTCTCAAATTAGATCAGGTCAATTGTTCAAAGATAGAAGAGTCGGTGACTCTGTCATCGCTCAAATGCAAAATGTTGATAGTTTAAGAAAAAATTTAAAATCAGCTTCTCCAAATACACCACACACTCCACCAATCATTAAAATTGAATTACCTTCTCAATCAATTTTAAAACCCTCAAGCCAATTAAAAAAATAAAATAATAAAATAATAAAATAATATAAAATAATAAAAAAACATATAACAAAAAATTTAATGATAATAAATTACAATTATTATTATTATTATTACTATTATTATTTGGCTATTTTTTTATTTATAATGCAGTTTTTAATAATTTGAAAAGTTCTTCATAATGCTTATTTGAACCAATTTCATTCCACATCACTGTGTCTTTCATTGTCCAACCATGAGCACATTGTGGACTATTATAAATTTCGGATGTATATTCAATTCCAGCTTCATCTAAAGCTTTTTCAAATATTAAAATTTGATCAAATGGCATCGATTGATCTTCATGAGCATGACCAAAATAGCATTGGGCTTTAACACCTTTCAAATGTTTATGAATACTATTTTCATCATCTGGAATAGCTAATCTACCAGCATGGAATGAACCAACAACTTTTACAATATCAGGGAAGGCAATTGCTGATCTCATTGAAACACCACCACCAAAACAATAACCAACTAATGCAACACCCTCTTTAGATTTTCTAACACCCTCTTGTTGATCAATGTAATCAAACATTTCACTAACATCACTAACAGTTTCTTCTCTATTGATTTTGGCCATTTGGGTACGAATTTGACAAACAACTTCATCTTTAGTGTCTGCACTCTTTAATTTCTCTAAGTTGGTTATAATATTTTTACCAATACGATAATAAAAATTTGGTTGAACTACAAAATATCCTTCTTCTGCAATCTTATCTGCCATCTCATAAAGCCAATCTCTTAAACCAAATGCATCCATTACAAATATAACTATTTTTAATAATTTTAATTATTAATAACAAAACATATTTTGGTCTAAAAAATCTTTCAAACTCTTGTTTTTTTTACTAAAGTTTAATTACTAACCTGGTTTTAATTCCTTTTGGCTGTCTTTTGGTCTTGAAACATATGCATCACATTTCAATCCACTTTTCATTGTAATATCAACTAATTCACCTTTCATTTTTATATCTCTAATTTTATTTCAATAACAATGAAAAATAAAAAAAACTTTGTAAATGAAAAAAAAAAAAAATAAGTATTGCTCAAAAAAATACACCAAAAAATAAAAAAAAAAAATAAATAAAAAATTGTCAAAATATCTCAAATTGACATTCGTGCAAACCTGATCAAGAAATAACCGACATAAGCAATGTGTAATTAAAAGTCTTCTTTTTTTTTTTTTTTTTTTTCTATTAACAAAGCAATAAATATTATAAAAAAACATCACCATTAATCACGTGATTTTTTTTTTACCTTTTTTATTTTATTTTAATTTTTTTTTTTTATTTTTTATTTTTTTTATTTTTTTTTTTATTATTCTATTTTTTATTTACAATAAGATAAAGTAAAATTTTTTGAAAATGATTGTGATTTTGATTAATTGCTTTGAGCAATAGTATCTTTAGTACTAAAATCAAAAATTTTTATTTTTTAAAATAAATAGATTGGTTGATTGACGTAATCTTTTTTTTTTTTTTTTTTTTTTATTTTTATTTTTATTTTATTTTATTTTTTATTTTAGTATATTAGTCAAAATAAATCTGTTTATTTTGATATATTGGTTAAAATAAATCTCTTTATTTTATTATCAAATTAATTTATTACTTTTTTTTCCGATGGATTTTTTTTTTTTTTTATTTTTATTGATTTTTTCACAATATTTTCATTTTTTTTTTTTCATTGTGAGATAAAAATGTTTAAACTTTTGAAACAAATTTCAATAAATACAAATTTTAAAAAAAAGTTATTAATAAATAATGGATTTATGAATATAAACGGAATTAAATATTATTGTACATCAAATAAACAACAAGATGATAAAAAAAAAGTATTAATTACTACACCAATTTTTTATGTTAATGGTCCACCACATATTGGTCATTTATATACTGCATTGCTAGGAGATGCATTAGGAAGATGGAATAGATTTATTGGAAATGATACATTGTAATATTATATTCAACTTCTTTTTTGTTTTTTTTTCTTTTTTCCAAACATTTTTTTTTCATTTTCATTAACACTATCTATTCTAGATTTATGACAGGTACAGATGAACATGGTATTAAAGTTGAAGAAGCTGCAAAAAAGAATGGATTAAAAACTATTGATTATTGTGATAAAATTTCAAATAGATTTAGAGAGTTATTTGATAAAGCAGATATAAAATATGATGATTTCATTAGAACTACAGAACCAAGACATAGGGAAGCAGTTACGACAATGTGGAATAGATTACTTGAACGTGGTTATATATATAAAGGTGTTTATAAAGGATGGTATTGTACATCGGATGAATCATTTTTAACAGATGATCAAGTTACAGAGGGAATGTCACCAATTACACCACAAAATCCAATTAGCAAGAAATGTATGGTAAGTTTAGAATCTGGACATGAAGTTAATTGGATTGAGGAAGAGAATTATATGTTTAAGTTATCAGAATTTTCATCAACTATTGAAAATTGGTTTGAAGAGGTAAAACCAATTTTTCCAACTATTCATGTCAATTTATTACGTCATATGTTAAGTCAAGGTGTTAAAGATCTTTCGATATCACGTCCATCCTCAAGAATTTCTTGGGGTATACCAGTACCAAATGACTCAACACAAACCATATACGTTTGGTTAGATGCATTGACAAACTATTTAACCGTTACAGGTTATCCAAAAGTTTCACCAACATCACCTCAATCCTATTGGTCTAATACAACTCATATCATAGGTAAAGATATCATTAAATTTCATTCTATCTATTGGCCAAGCTTTTTAAAGGCAGCAGATTATCCACTCCCAAAATCTATTATATGTCATGCACATTGGACTGTAAATCGTGAGAAAATGTCAAAATCACGTGGAAATGTTGTAGATCCATTCACAGAGATTGATAATCATGGATTAGAGTTAATTCGTTATTTCCTATTGAAAGGTGGTGGTTTAGAGAATGATGGTGATTGGTCAGAACATGAATTAGCAGTACGTTTTAAAGCTGATTTAGCAGATACCTATGGTAACCTCATTTCAAGATGTACAGGTAAATCATTGAATCCTTCTGGTGAATGGCCAAAATCTGTTGTTGATCATTCATTATTAAAATTAGAGGATCAAAACTTAATTGATCATTCATCAAGATTAGTTAAATCTGTCTCATCACATTATGATCGTGGTGATTTTAAAAGTGGTATTTTCGAGATTATGACATTCCTTTACGAATGTAATCTCTACATTCAAAGTCAAGCACCATGGACATTAGTACCAAAACCAAATCGTGTTGGATCTGATCTCATTAGATTAAATACAATCATTTATGTTGCAATTGAAATGATTCGTATATCTTCTTTACTCTTATTACCAATTATACCATCATCAGCAACTTTAACTTTAAATCATTTATCAATTCCATTAGAAAAAAGATTAAATCCTTCAAATTTCAATTTTGGCTATGATTATCATCATACTAATTCATTAAATTCAAAAATACCAAATGAAACTTTAATTTTATTTCATAAAAAATTATAATAAATAATAAATAAAATTAATAATAAATAATAATAAAATAAATAAAAAAGTTTATTTTTATTTATTTAATTTTTTTTTATTTTTTTTATTTAATTGTTTATTTTTTTTTTATTCTTTCTTTTCTTCATTTGATGGTTTACCATTTTCAATGTTATCATCAACAGAATTAAAATAATCCAAATTTATCTGATTTAATTCATCATCTGGAACTGCAATAACACCTCTAACTTCACTAATCCAATGCATTAACATTCTTTCAATACCACCTTTTAATGTTGCTTGACTTGAGGAACATGATGAACATGTACCTTGTAATTGTACCATAACTATACCATCTTTAAATCCCATATATTTAATATTACCACCATCTTCTAAAACTGTTGGTCTAATTCTTGTCTCTATCAATTCTTTAATCATTGCTACAACTTCATCATCTTCTGGTAAAATAGTTGTATCTGCATTAATATTACCCAATGATGGGTCTGATAAAATTGGTAATCCTGAATGATAAAAATCAATAATTGTACCATAAATTTCTTTAAAATAATATTAATAATAAAAAAACAATTAATATTTTCGTTTATGTTATTTAATATATTATGATGTTAATAGTTATAACTTACGAGGTTTTAAAATTGCCCATTCATTTTCAGGATATTTATTTACAGAAATGAAATCAGAACTAAAGAAAACTCTATTTACACCATCCAATTTAAATAAATTATTAGCTAATGGTGATTGTTGTGATGTTTTAAAATCACTAAAATCCATAATTTGACCATCCTCTAAAACTTGAACACCTGGCATAAACTTTAAACTATCTGGATTTGGTGTTGTTTCTGTTTGAATGAAAATACTATTATTCTTTTTGGATTCACCTTCTTCTGGTTTTTTATTAAAAAAATCATCTATCATATCTTTTGATTTATTTTCATTTGAACAAAAAAATCTTTTGCTATAGTTATTGTATATAATGGCATTTTGTCTGTTATTATTACTATTGTTATCGAAAAATGTTTTACTTGTTAAACATTTAATATTATTTGAACCTTTATTAAAAAATGATAAAGAAAATGAATTTATTCTTTTAGCATTATTTTTTAATTGATTAATTATCATTTTACTGTATCTATATATTTATGAATTTTTTTATGAATTAAAATTAAAAAAAAATAAAAAATAAAAAAAAAATAAAAAAAAAAGTTGTAAAAAAAAAAAAAAAAAAAAAAAAAAATCTGTTTTCGTTTGAATAAAATTTTTAATAAAATGAAAAAAAATGAAAAAAAGAGAATGATTTTTTTAATTAATTTAACCAAAACAACGAATTTTTTTTGGGGGAGGGGGACCGACTTTGTTTTTATTTTTTTTTTACTTGTTTCTATTTTAAAATCCATATGAAATAACTAAATTAAGAAATAAAACTTTTTACCCTCCTTTATTTATATAATATTAATAGATTCACAAAAATTTATATTATTTTAATAATTCCAAAACAGATTCTAAATTTTTTCTTAATTTTCTTTTCAATTTTAATTTATTTTTAAATTACCATAAAAAAATAATTTATATAATAATTTTGAATATAAAAATAAAAATAAACATATGTAAAATGGGAAAATCAGGGACATTGAGTTTAAAACCTATTCAGACTCCAGAATACAATATAAAATGAGCCGTTAAAAAGTTCAATTTACACTGCACTCATTACCATCGAGAGGGTGAAAACCAATCTCAGATAGTAAAAAAATGCTGAGAAGTAACAGCATTAAAAAAACATTTAGACGAAGTGTAAAGTCTCAAACCTTCACTAGCCAGTAGTGGCTAAAAATCTACAAACAATAAGCTCGATCTGATACCTGGATTTCCTTTTTTTTTTTTTTGATATTGTTTACTTGTTGAAGTTTGTTTGATTTTTGTGTGGTTGGAGTTAAATGAAAAAAAAAAAAAAAAAAAAAAAAAAAAAAATTTTATTTCAAACTTTTTTATTATAATCACAACAATCAAGGTTATTTTTAAACTTTTTTTTTTTGTTTTGATTCAATTCAATGATTGAGTTTATTATTATTTTTTTTTATAATTTATTTTTTATTTTTTTTAATTTTTTTTTTTTACTTTTAAATAATTATAAAATTGAATTTTTTTTTTTTTTTAAAAGGTTATATTCTGTTGTACTATTATTTGTAAATTATAAATTAAAAAAAAAAAAATAATAAATGTCTTTAAAAGAAGCAATATTATCATTAAAAAATGATTTTATAAATATTAATAAAGAAATTGATTCAATGAAAGAAATTAATGAAAAACAAGAAGACATAATATATCAAGAAATTTCAAAATTAAAATTGGAAATGGAATTATTAAGAAAAAATAATTTGTTATATAAAATGACAATCCAAACTCTATCAGATTATATTAATGGTTTATCAAGTTTTGATAATAATAATAGTGATGAAGAAAATAATTTTTATTAAAAAAAAAGTAAAAAAAAAAAAATATGTAAAATTAATTAATTGTAAATAAAAAAACAAAAAAAAAAAAAAAAAAATAAAATAAATAAATAAAATTAGAATAGAAAAAGTTGTTCCTTTTTCCTTTTTTTTATAAATTTTCTTAAATAAGCAATGTATCTGTCTATTTCTTAAAAAAAAAATAGAAATAATTTTTTAAAACAAACAAATTTTTATGTTTTTCTTTTTTTAAAAATTATTTCTTTTTTCCAAACTTGTTAACTTTCCCCTGAAATTTTAGAAAAAAAAAAAGTTTAAATTACCTGGTTCAAAAAAAAAATATAAAGCTACCAAAATTATAAAATTAATATGATAAACAGCACGTAAAAATAAAAACAACTCACTATATTATTATCTATCAAAAACCAATTTTTTTTTACCATTCACAGAAATTTCATTTTCTGCATTTTTTTTTTTTTTTTAATTTTCAAGTGACAAAATTTTAAAAGATTTCCTGCGAACTTTAAATCTATGGGTTATTAAAAATCTTTTTTTTTTTATTTTTGATAAGCCATTTTTTCTTTCATGTTTCCCAAATTCAAATTTTTTTATTTTATTTAATTTTAAATTCAATTTTTTTGAAATTTTTTTGGTTAATAATTTGTTTTTTTTATTTTTTTAGTCGCACAAAAACAATGGGAGATAACAAAGGTATCAATTGTTATGATATAAAATGTATATTACATGAACATAAATATAGATTTATATGTAACACATGTAATATAGCATTATGTGATCTTTGTATTGCCAGCGTTGATCACCGTGGACATGAAATTAATTTAATTAATAAAGAGAGTACAGCGCCAGTCATTAAAGAATTTAAAGATAAAAATTTTGAAACTTTAACAGAATGTTCAAATAAAATTCAAGAGTTATATAGTGAATCAGATAAAATATTTAATAAAATTGAAGAGGAACATAATCGAAATATCAATACAATAACAAACGAATTCAAACAACTTTACAATATACTTCAAGCAATTGAAAAAGATACAATTAGACAGCTTGTAACTCATTTCGATAATAATAAAGAAATTAATACAAACATTTCAACACTATCAAATAGTTATTTACAATCTACTTACCAAATACAAAATAAATATAATGATTTAAATATAGAACAATTAAATAATATTGATACTGATATTGATATTAATAACAATAATAATAATAATAATAATAATAATAATAATAATAATAATAATAATAATAATAATAATAATAATAATAATAATAATAATAATAATAATAATAAAAATAAAAATAAAAATAAAAATAATAATAATAATAATAATAATAATAATAATAATAATAATAATAATAATAATAATAATAATAATAATAATAATAATAATAATAATAATAATAATAATAATAATAATAATAATAATAATAATAATAATAATAATAATAATAATAATAATAATAATAATAATAATAATAATAAAATAAAAACCAATAAAAATTTAGAAATATTAAAACATTGTCACCAAACAAAATTATTTTTAAAGGAAATCACTAGTGAAAGTAAAATTGACACATTGATGAGTGAATACAAAAAAGTTATCATTGAAAACTCTGCAAAAAAATTTATGGACTCAATTAAAAATATTATTAAAATCAATTTAGAACCTGAAATCTGTAAAGATCCAATTGAAGTTATTGGTAAGATATAGTTACTATACTAAATAATTATTTTTTAAAAAAAAAAGATCATTTATATTTATATATTTAATTAACTATTTTAGTGGATGGGAATAATTTCTTTATTTATAAAGAAGGGAGGGAGATACCATTTGGAACAAGTTTTTTAGCATTAGGACCAGGTATAAAGAAACTTGGTGTTGATTTATTCCCAAATTCCATCGCTGAGGTTGCTTTACTAGATGGATTTAGTGTTCAACTTACTAGAGGAATGTTACCAGACTCTCTTAAAACACTTTATATTGGTGCAATTAAAAAACCATTATTAACAGATTCACTTCCACAATATACTACTACCCTTTTTTTGATGAATGACTTCAATCAAGAAATATTTGTAATACCACCATCTATTAAACATTTATATGTTGTTAAATCATCTATTGTAAAATTCCCACCCGGTAATTATAGACTTTATACTCAATATTCGAATCCTATGACTCGTTCCGTTTTCGACATGGTATCTTACTGGATTCCCAATATCGATTATAGAGTAATAAATAAAAAGTAAATTGAAATTATTTTTTCTCAACAATAAATCATCATAAAATTATAAAAGAAAAGTAGTTTATGAATTTTTTTTAAAAAATCTATGATATAATTGTTTAAAAATAAAAACCAGTTTTTTATATTTTTTTTCCCATATAAGAACGATAAAAAATAAATAAATCACGATAACATTCATAAGATTTTTTTTTTGGATAGGGATAATGATAAGACGTAATCGTTTTAAGTTTCACCACATTATTAGGAAGTTATTTTCTGAACAATTTTTTTTTGGTCATGATTTTGGCAGCTTTTTAATTTGTGTAATTAAAAAAAAAAATAAAATAAAAATTTAAATTTTTTTTTTTTTTTTTTTTTATTATTCATTAATTTATGAATATTTTTTTTACTTGAAAAAAAAAAAAAAAAAAAACCAAAAGGATTGCGCAAATAAAATTCACACAGAAATATTTTTTTAAATAATGGATTATTTGTATAAAAAAATATTTTATTTTGATATATTGAATGAATCAGAGAGACTTGTAAATTATCACAATGATATTAATAACAGCAATAGTAATCAGGATACTGTTTTAAGAACACCTGACAACAGTAATACAATTGTACTCAATCGAAACTATGCAAACTTATTTAAAGCATTTATAGAATTTTTAGAGAAACAATATCCTATTAAAGAAAATCTATATGCTGTTCCAAAAACCATATTATTTCCAGAGATGTCAAAACATGGTATCTACACGTCAACTGTGAGACCAATCGATTCTGGTAAATGGATGTATGATTTGATACCAAGTAGAACTGATGGACTTAAATTTGGTTGGGCAATTTGTAAAACTAAAGATACATCACTATCAATCCTATTACCCAAAACCTACAAGGTCGTTGGTTCCTTGTGCGTTAAGAAATTCTCAATACCAAGACCTGATGGTATCATTTTCACTTGTACAATAGATGCTACAAATAAATATAAACCAAAAATAACATTCTATTCAAATGGTAATGAAATATCAAGAGAAGAAGTTACAGTTGATAAAGAGGATATAAATAAAAATAAAGATAAAAGAAATAATGAAAGTATAACCAATAGCGGTGAAGATGATTTAAAATCAACAATATTTTATATACCATACATTTCATTAGAATCATCAGTAGCACACCCAAATTTCGGTAGTAGACCATTAGCATATCAATTGAAAGGATTTAAACCAATAGTTGAAGAGAATTTAGATAATACAAATAGAGTTACCTATTTAGTTTCAGTATTTTTAAGAGTAATAAGTTCAAAAGAACTTTTAGTATGTATTCTTTTGTTATATTAATAATATCCAACAACAACAACAAATTCTCAAGAAACTGTATAAAATATTAATTAATAATTAATTTATATTATTTAATTAGTCAATAGAAGGAGATTATAAGGATATATTATCTTGGTTAACACCAATTTTAGTTTCAAATTTAACATTATATACAGTTGAATCTATATTAGTTTCTTCATTTTATCAACATTTTAATTTAATAGACGATATTATTGAAGCTTTAAATTTTAATTTGAATGTAAATATTAAAAAGATATTTAAGGATTTAATATTTTTGTGTAAATATTAATTATAAAAATAATTATTATTATTATTATTATTATTATTATTATTATTATTATTATTATTATTATTATTATTATTATTATTATTATTATTATTATTATTATTATTATTATTATTATTATTATTATTATTATTATTATTATTATTATTATTATTATTATTATTATTATTATTATTATTATTATTATTATTATTATTATTTTTATTATTAGGAATCTGCCTTTAGTTCATTAATGAAACAAATTTTCTCAATTATTACACTAGATAGTAGACCAATACCACATTCTTCAACAAAACCATTAAAATTATTCTTTAGATTCTTACAAAACAATATTACTTTACAATACTTTTTATTAGATTATAGTAATATTTTAATACTAGATTATATATTTTCAAGAGAATCAGTTTTGGCATGCGAAGATAAAGGTTATAGAGAAAGAGTAAGAATTATTAAATTTTAATTTTTTTTTTTTTTTTTTTATTATTATACTTACTAAAGAACAAATTATTTTCTAAACCTTTTATTTATAGAGGACCACATCAGATTTTGATAAAAATATTGAAAGAATATCAATTCAAAAAGAAATTTTTAAATATTGTTTAACAAGTAAAGGACATCCGTTATTTGATAATGATTTATATGATTTATTTAAGAGTTGGTTAGTTAAAGTTGTAAATTTAGAATTGAACCATGAAAAAGACAAAGCAAGTGGTGAAATAAATGAAGAATATCCATTCACATTTTTATTTGGTCTTTTTAATATGCTGGCAGAGTATTTAGAAACATTCCTTTTAGATGAAAATCTAGCTGAAAGAATACCAATGAGTTATTTAGTTTCAAAGGAATTTGATTCACCAAATAGACAAAGATTAGGTGGTGTACTCTCTCATCTTTTGAAAACTTCAGCTTTTATATCACCATCGTTACAACAATCCACTGATTCTTCAAACCAACCAATTGATAATAAAACTTTATCACTATTAAAAATTCTTATCAATTTGTTTGATATAAGTATTTGTAAACAATTTGAAAAAATTGATTCTCACACAACAAATTTAGTTAGATACTTTTTTATGGGCTTAAGTTTGGTATGTATAAAGTTTTTTGAAAAAAAAAAAATATGCACTAATAATAATTTTTATATTTAATTTTATTAACCTACAGGATCGTTTAATGAAATTTTTAAGTTTTGAAGGATTAAAATTTCAAACCATTAAAAAAGAGATTAGTGAAGAGATGATTTCAATAGATTATATTTGGTCAATGTTTACGTTTTTAGTTAGATTTTTAAATAGAGTGATTTTATATCCAATTAAAGATTATTTCAACTATATTTATGATCATTTTCTAACGACCACAATCTCTGTGTTTTCATACTTTGTAGAGACTAATTTAACCTTACTTACAAATCCAAGTAATTTAAGAACCACTGTTACCTTTATCTCTATATTATTCCGTGCAAATAATCATATAGTCGATAGAACTGTCTCACAAAAGATTTTGTTGGCAATCGCAGAACTTTTAAAGAAAAAGAGTCTTTTGGTTTTAGTTCATAGTTTACCATCATTTCAATCAATGGTTAAAGATTTATTCATTAATCTTAGTACTTGGGATTTGGCGATTTTCACAAAATTATTCAATGCCTCACTTCCACCTTTTTTAACCTACATCCAAGATTTATTTGAAAATCATGGAATTTACTTATTGAAATTATTAAAAAGTTTATTCTCTCATATACCACAAAATAAAAAATTAATTAATGTAAGTAAAGAAAAAAAAAAAAAAAAAAAAAAAAAAAAAAAAAAAATAAAACTAACTCTTGATTTATTTACTTATATTTTTTTTTTAGTTACTTACATATTTAAGTATAAAAATGGCACATTTAATATTGGAGGACGAAACATTTTTAATGATAACTGGTCAATTTTATTTGTATATTTTCGAAAAGATTAGTTTGGTTTCAGTCGATGACGATAAAATAAAATTTGTTAAATTATTTTACAAGTTATTACCATCTATTTACCATTTTAGTCAATATAAACCAAAATCAAAACTTTCATTTACAAAATCAATTAAAAAGATTGAACTTGGTGAAGTATTAAAAGTTTTGAAAGAATTACCGTTAAATGGTAGTAATTATGAAGTTCCAAACGAAAAGAAATTAACTCAACAACAACAAACACAAAGATTGAGACAACAGCATCAGCAACAACAACAACAACAACAACAACAACAACAACAACAACAACAACAACAACAACAACAACAACAACAACAACAACAACAACAACAACAACAACAACAACAACAACAACAACAACAACAACAACAACAACAACAACAACAACAACAACAACAACAACAACAGGAACAACAGCAACAACCTCTAGATGAACATGAAAGTGAATATTTAGATTTATTAAATGATGATAGTGATAACGATCATGACAACGACGATAATAATTTTGTTGAAGTGCCAGAGATAATCAGTATAATTCAAAACTTAAGAGATTCGAATAACGACATAACAACCGATAAAAGTTCAAAAAGAGCAGATAATGGTAAAGTTTTGAAACCAATTGTATTACAAAGATTAATCGAATTCTTTATTTCAATCAATGTGGTAAACAATGAAGAAGAGAACGAAAACAATGAAGAGGAACAAATGTGTACCATTTGTTATTCGTCAACAGAGGATACTGAATTCTTACCATGTAAACATAGATCATGTCATCATTGTATTATCCTTCATTTATTAACAAAAAATACTTGTTTCTTTTGTAGAGAAAAGATTAATAAATTCTATTATGTAAATGAAAATAATATCAATGAAGATAATGAAGTTCCAATAACATATGATCCAAATTTATCCAAAGAGCAACAAGAAATTGAACATCAAAAATCAATTGATTCACAACTTTCACAGCAACTCAAACTTCATAGAAATAGATTACAAAACTCCTAAATAAAAAGTTTTTTTTTCATTTTCCTTTTTGGTTCTTTTTTTCAAAAAAAAATAAATAAAAATTTTGTAAAAAAAAATAAAAATAAAAAAAAAATTTCAAAAAAAACATTGAGTTTTTTTTTTTTTTTTTTTTTTTTAAATTGATGATCATTGTTGAAAAATAAACACAATCGTTTCAGGAAAACGTGTGGCGTATTTCATCAAATATAGGTTATAAAAATGTCTGATAACTTTAAGTGGAATTTAGGTAATAACCTAAATATCAATAATAATAATAATAATAATAATAATGACGACTTTTTTAACACACAACCATTTAATGATAATAAATTCGACTTTAGTAAGTTTTCAAAATACACACTCTTTAATATATATTCAGTGAGAAAAGATAGATAGAAGAAAGATATAAAGAGGGAATTATAATATTTTTATTAAACTCTTTATAAATCTGTGGTATTAATAAATCTTTTTTTATATAGGTATATTACCAGATGATAACAATGAAGATGAATTTCGTGGTATTGTAAATAATAATAATAATAATAATACAATAGTAAAAGGAGACGGAGGAATATTTGGAAACACACAAATTAATTTTAACAATAATAATCAATTTAGTAATTCATTATTTGGCAATACTATGGTAAATAACAACAATTACAATAATAATAATAATGAGGAAGTATATACAATTAATAACAATAATAATAATCAAGATTTTGAAATGGATAATCAACAACTACAAACAAACCAAATAGAAATGGAAGATGATGAAAATCAATTCGATAATATATTTAATGATAAGAGTAGAACAGATGATACCATTTATCATAATACATTAGAATATGAATTACAACCAAAACCAAATGATCCCCATTTAATACCAATACAATTATCTGATACATTTTTAAAATTATCTCAAGCAAAGTAAGCTAGTATTATTATTATTATTATTAATAATTAAAACTTTTTATTTTTTTTTCTGTATGGAAAATAAAATAAATACATTATGACATTACCTAGGTAATATATAGGATTTAAACTAATGAAAAATATCATATATTTATTTTATTTATTTTAGAATTAATTCAATAAATGATGATGAAAGTAATAAATTATTTTATATGCAAAATAATAGAAAACAAAAGGAACAACAATTAAAGAATTATCAAATGGAAAAAGATACATGGTCAATTTTAAAGAGACTTTTTGAGTATAGAGACATACAAAGAGGTATTGATCAAAAGGAAAAGATTGATATCTCTCAACCAAATCAAGTTCAAGTCTATAATTACTTAATTAAAAAAGATTACAAATTACGTGAGAATTTAATCCTTTTAGAGTGGTTAGAGGAGATGGCATCACAAGTTGAACTCAATGATAACGATCAAGTATTTTGGGAACATACATTTATTAAACTAAAGAAATCAAATGCAATTACAATGTTAACCAATAATCAAATGGTCTCAGAATTGGATCCAGATGCAATGTCACGTCAAAATAAACCGATCGATAAAGATGATGAAAAGAATCAAGCTAGATTCTTGAAAACAGTTTGGAGTTTCCTTAGAGCTGGTGATAGAGTTGGTGCAGCTGAATATTGTACAAATGTTGGTCAATTCTGGAGAGCTCAAACTTTGATTGGTCTTAACTATTATGAAGGTGAGCAAAATATTGGTAATCCTTATTTCAACCTTTGGAAATCAAATTGTTTAAACATCTCAAAGAATTCAAATGACCAATATGAACGTGCTATCTATGGTTTATTATGTGGTAATTTAGATGCAACTCTACCAATTCAAAAGAATTGGTACGATTATTTTTGGTGTTATCTTCGTGTACTCTATGACGAAACTCTCTATCGCGAACTAAAACCTTATAGATCACCTCTATCAATTGAAGAGGATATCGATTCACCACCTTCAACATCTATCTCTCAAATTAATACTCCAAAGGATATCTTAGAGATCTTAAAAAATACTACCTCTCAAATTGAAATTAAAAATCAATCTGAAAATCCCTATCATCAAATTCAAGAATTAATCATTGCCGATGATTATTTAATTTTATTTAATTCTTTACCAAATTTATTATTAAAGTAAGTTTTTTTAAAAAAAAAAAATAATAAATAGTAAATAATAAATAATAATAAATAATAATAATAATAATAATAATAATAATAATAATAATAATAATAATAATAATAATAATAATAATAATAATAATAATAATAATAATAATAATAATAATAATAATAATAATAATAATAATAATAATAATAATAATAATAATAATAATAATAATAATAATAATAATAATAATAATAATAATAATAATAATAATAATAATAATAATAATAATAATAATAATAATAATAATAAATAATAATAAATTTCATGTTAACATTTCTTTTAATTTTTATCTTTAGAAATAAAACACCAGAATTTAATAGATTTGCAGTTTTATTAATATTATTTTTTAGAAAGAGAGAACAATATGAATTAACATCAACAAGTGAAGATTGTCCAGAGAATATAGTTATTAATGAATATGTTCAACATTTAATCAATAGTCAACAATATGAATTGGTTGCATTATATACATCATTATTAAACAATGAGTCATTACAAGTTGATGTTTATTCTAAATTCTTGGTTAATATTATCGATCCAAATCAAAGACAACAATTATTAGTATTAGCTGAAAAATTCGGATTAAACACTCAAGAGATTGCGCAATCAGTTGTTAAAGCAATTACCTCTCGTTCAATTAATACAGTTTCAAACTCTTATGAAAATTTAGAATTTACAGGTTTCGCCACAACAATAAATAAAAATAAAAATACAAAGAATAAACCGACCTCTACTACTGCTTCTTCTAGTGCAAATAAATCAACCGTTGTACCAAATGTAACAGATGCAATTATTAATCAAGATAGTAGCATAACAACACAAGATGATTTAGTTAAAATCAATTCAATTCAATGGTTATGCTTTGAAAAACAATTATTGATTAAAGCAATACTACAATCTAATCTATTACTTCGTGATTTCATTTCATTGAATAAGTATGGTGCGGCAAGTGAACTATTAAAATCTTTACCAAAAGATATTGTAATGATTGCAAAACAACAAAGTCCATTAAACGAATCAGATACAAACAATATCATTAAAGAATTTAGAGATTGGGAAAATTATATCGCTGCAAATATTCGTATCAATCTTTGGTTACAAAATTATTCCAATCAACCAAAAATTTCAAATTATTTACCACAATCTTTAAATAATAATGATAATAATATCAATATCAATAATAATAACAATATCAATAACATTATAAATAACTCGATGATTAATTCATCAATTGCATTTAGATTAAGAGGTAATGAATCATATGCAGAAAGATTAGATATTGAAAGAAGAAAGAAAGAATATGATGATGTTTACGGACAATGGAATCAAAATAATATAAACTATGGTAAGGAAGCAATCGTTTCAATTCGTTCAATCATTAAAACTGGTTGGTTATGTCCATTGGAGAATCAAATTGGTTTATTTAGTGAGGATGATCAAAGTGGTCTAGAAGTTACCTTGATTAGAAAGAAATGTATTCCCTCACTTTTCAAATCCTTATATACAATTTTAATTGGTATTGACTCGATCCAAAAGAGCTCTCAATTATGTAACCAAATTGCAAATGAAAGATTCAGATGGTATTCTGTGTTCTCCAAAAAAGAATTACAAGAAATCTTACAATTAGTCAGAGAAAGTTCAATTAGATTATTAAATCAAAATTAAAAAAATTAAAAAATAAAAAAACAATTTAAAAAAAAAATAAAAAAATTCGATAAAAAAAAAGAAAAGAAAAAAGAAAATTTTATATATTATTGATTTTTAATATCCATTAATCGAGTTTACACTTCTAATTTCGGGCAATTACCATTTTTTTTTTTTTTTTTTTTTTTTTTTTTTTTTTTTTTTCGTCCAAAACAAAAAAACGAATACTTTTTTTTCAATCTTTTTTTTAATTTTTCAAAAAATAATAACAATCCATTTTATAATCATATACTGACATTATAAAATGATTAATATAATAAGAAACTATGTAGTTAAAAGAAGTAATAACATTGTTAAAAAACAAAACTATAGAATCACAATGGACCCAATAGGTTTAATAGAGAGTGTATTTTTAACAAAAAATGGCACACCCAGACAAAGTTGTAAACTAGTTCCAGATTCTAGAGGAAAGATAAAAATTGATTGTAAACATGCAGATGATGCTTTGAGAGGATTAGATGGTTATAGTCACGTTTGGGTATTATTTTGGTTTCACAAAAACAATGAAGATTATAATAAAAGAATAAAAACAATTGAGGATAAAGAATATAGTTTTGATTATATTAGTGAAAAAAAAAACAATCAAAATGGAAATGTAAATGAAAATAAGGTCATTGATGAAAACACCAATAATAATAACGATACAATTGAAATTAGATCAACAATAAATGAAAGATCACCACCAAGACATGTTACAGTTAAACCTCCAAGATTAGGTAAAAGAATTGGTGTATTTTCAACTCGTTCACCTCACAGATATAATGATATTGGATTATCACTTTGTAAATTAGAAAAGATTGAACATGATACAATTTATTTAAGTGGTGTTGACATTATAAATGGTACACCAATTTTAGATATTAAACCCTACATACCTCAATATGATTCTGAACCAAATGCAATCGTCCCAAATTGGGTTGAAAAACAAGAAACAGCAATTAATGACATTCTATTCACTGATAATGCAATTAAAGGTATTGAAATTTGTTTAAATACAATTGGTTTAGGTTTATTAAATGAAAATAATAATAATAATAATAATAATAATAATAATAATAATAATAATAATAATAATAATAATAATAGCAATAATAATAACAATAATAATAATAACAATTTACAAATTGAAGAAAGTAATCAAGTTAAAATTGAACAAGTTAAAAAACTAATATCAGATATTTTAAAGAGTGAAGTTAGGTCAAATTATAGGAAACTTAAAAAACCAGATGAGAGATGGGGATTTTTTATAGATACTTTTAACATTCAAGTTTATATGTCAAGTCCTGGTGTAATTACAGTTTATAATATTGAGGATAAAAACGTTTATATTAAATTTCAAAGAGAACAACAATTATTATCAGAAATACAATGTGGTCCAAAAATAAATGAAAATAAAGAAGTGAATAATTAATTGGTTTTTTTTTTAAAATATATTATTAATAAAAAAAATATATATATTATTCTTTTTTATTATTAACTAATTTACCACCCAATTTTGGTTCTTTAAAAACTTGTCTTGTATTTATATTAACTCTTCTATTTTTCTCTTTTAACCATTGAATTTTATATTTTAAATCTGGTTCTTCATTTTCATTAACTAAGCCAAGATCAAAAGAGTTTTCCACAATTTTAGCAACACCATGATAACAATATCTTGATCTACCACCCATAATCACAATATCACCACTTCGAATGAATAGAGGTACTGGTGCTATATCTCTAGTTTCAGCACCCATTAAAAATACAGCTGTACTACCGAAACTTATTGAAATGATTGGTTTTTCCATCTCTTGTTCTGCATCATCTAAATGACCACCCATAATAGAGTCTTCAGAGTAGAAATTAACGGTTGCTGCCTCTGCAACATATGGATCAAATTTAGTTGCTATAGCAATTTTTTGAACTAATTCTTGAAGATCGTCAGGAAATTCTTCATAGAATTCCTCACTATATAATCTTGGTGTCCATTGATATTGATAACCTAATGTAGACCATGCTAATTTATCTAAAAGTTGACGATAGGTTGGTAATTGTTCACCATTTTTATCCAATGGTCTCTCTGTGAGTTGAGTTAGTCCCTCTTTTCCTTGTTTAATTAACTCATCATTGATGATCTCCATTTCGCCATTTTTCCAAAGATTCTTAATTGGTCCATGAAAAAGATTTATATTATTATTATTTGGTGGGTCAGCATAATCCTCCAATGCATGTTTAATCCATTTCTTTTGTTGTGAAACTGTGAATGGTGATTTAATGAAATAGAATCCTGGATAACCTTGTAATCCATATACTTTCCATTCACTTGGATGTAAATAAAACTCTGTCTCCCTATTAAATTCGAATTCATGTGTTGTTACATTCGATGTACAATCAATTATTAACTTTTTATTCTCTTCTGTATTGTTTTCTAAATTATTAAAATCTAAAACTGGTGAATAATCGATTGGTTCTCTCTTTTCTTTTGGTATATTCTTTCCGTTTTCTGTCTTTGTAACTTGTCTAAATAATCTTTGAACTCTCATAAATTCTGATACTTTTTTAATTGGTTCCGTTGTTGTTGTTTTTGCTGCTTTATCATTATTTTCTGTATTTTTTGGTGGTGCTGTTGTTGTTGTTGCTACATTAGCGGTGGTTGGGTCTTCTTCTGTTTCGTACATTTTTATTATGTGTTAAAGAAAAAAAATCGTTAAAAAAAT
Source organism: Dictyostelium firmibasis (assembly GCA_036169595.1). Classification (NCBI taxonomy): domain Eukaryota; phylum Evosea; class Eumycetozoa; order Dictyosteliales; family Dictyosteliaceae; genus Dictyostelium; species Dictyostelium firmibasis. Next base: position 1,842,798 of record CM069766.1, read on the forward strand.
CAAAACTAAAAAAAAAAAAAAAAAAAAAAAAAAAATCAAAAAGAAAAACGAGAGAAATTTAAATTTCTCAGATTTAGTTATTTTTTTATTTTATTTTATTTTTTTTTATTAATAATTGTTATTTTAAATAGAGTTGGTTTATTCAAAAAAAAAAAAAAAAAAAAAAAAATATTAATGATTATTAAACCATCTTGGGAAATAAAAAAAAAACAAATATGCAACAATTTTATTTATTTTTAGTGATCTTCTTTTGAAACTTTATTTTCATGTTCTAAGAAGGCTCATTCCTAGAATTAATATTTTTGTTTTCATTGAAAAAATTGGATTGATGTTAGAACCTTCTAATTTGATATTTGTATTAATGACCAATAATTAAATATTAAAAAGGAAAAAGGAATAAAAAAAAAAAGGTGTTGGTGTGGTATGAGTTGAAAGTGTGTGCTTTTTTTTTTGAAAAAAAAATAAATAATGAAACTTACCACTACCACCAAAAAAAAAAAAAAAAAAATTAATTGAAAAAATAATTTAATAAATATTTAATAACTTTTTTAGGTTATTTTACAAATTTCATGAAATCAATTAATTTGTTTTATATTAAATATAACACCATGTATCACTTAGAAACCCATATGAAATAAAAAAATAATAATAACAATATTCTACTATTCAATAATTTTAATGTTTTTTTTTTTTTTTTTTTTTTGTGTTAAAGTATATAAATAATATAATAATGAGAGTTGTGTGTTGGAGTGTATGTGTGAATGTGTGCTTGAATGTAATTATTATATTATTTATCTCAGTGCAATAAAACTGTATAAATCATTAAAAAAATACCAAAAAAATTAATAAAAAAAAATTGAAAATAAAAAAATAATAAATTAAAAAATAAATGATATAATTTTTTATTGGTTTATAAAAAAAAAATATAATAACATTCAAAAAATACAAATAGATACTTAAATTATTAAAAAAAACTGTTACAATTGTTTTTAAAAAAAATCTTATATCAATCAAATTTTTTTCAAAAAATTAAATAAAATAAAAAAAAAAAAATTATTAAATATATTTTTTTATATTACAAATAATTATCACTTCAAAAAAAATATAAAAATAAATAAATAAATAAATTAATATATAATAAATAATAATTAAAAAAAAAGTGGTTAATTTACAATTCAACCATTTTTAATTCAATAAATTACTTTTATTTATATTTATTTTAAAATAAAAGAATGGGGAATAAACAACCAATTGGTAATAATATTGATAATAATAAAAAGATTATTTTAGAGAATTATAAACAAATTTATGAAATTAATTTTTTACCAGGAAGTGCGTTATTAAAAATATTTTCAATGGTAAATGAAAATGAAAAATCAAATGAATTACCATGTCAATCTTTTTATCAATTATCATTAGTATGTAAATTATGGAGATATTATAATTTTCATTCAATTGAAAGGATTAAAATGGTACCAGAGAGATTAGAGAATTTATTAATCCCCTATAAACAAAGTGTATTAGATCAAGCTTTTTTATCAATACAACAAATCATTGAAAATAGTACAACACTAACCGAATTAGATTTTTCAAATATTGAAATCGATAAGAAAAGAGCATCTCAAATCTCTATCTCTTTAGATACAAATTCAACAATTCTATCAATGAATTTCGAATATTGTTATTTAGATAATGATTCAATTATTGAACTATGTAAAGGTTTAGAAAAGAATACATCAATCATTAAATTGGATTTCAATAATAATAAAATAGGTCCACAAGGCGCATTGGCAATTGCAAATATGTTAAAAGTTAATAAATCAATTGAAACTATTAATCTATCAAATAATGAAATAGGTAATCAAGGTGCAATGTCAATGGCTGACATCTTGAAAACTACAAAAAGAAATGTAAAATTAAATTTAACAAGTAATCATATAGGTGACGAAGGTGTTTTGGCAATAGTAAAAGCTAGACAACAAAATAATAATGGTGCCAAAACCTCTTTTATTTATAAAAGTGGTTTAAAATTTACCACTGTAAATGGTAAATCAACTGTAGTTTGTCCTTAAAAAAAAAACAATAATTATAATAGGAACTAATTTTTAAAATAATTTTCTAAATAATAAATGACATAAAAAAAATAAAAAAACAAAATTCTTTTCTACTATTACTATATTTATAACTTTATCACTTTATTTTTTAAACAAAGCTACAAGGATATATAAAAAATCTACTTCAATGGGATGAATCTATTTTAAATAAAAATAAGTTAGTATAATTTCAGAATTTTTTTTTTTTTTAAAAAAAACATACCTTGAAGAGTGAGTAGCACCAATACCTGGACGACCATGGTTGACACTCTTGTATGAGAGTGAGAATTCACCAGTGTAGTGACCAATCATTTCTGGTTTAACTTCAACTTGATTGAAAACTTTACCGTTGTAGATACCAATGACAGAACCGATCATTTCTGGAACAATTAAAATGTTACGAGCGTGGGTTTTGACGAGGGCTGGTTTTTCACCGACTTGGGTAACGGCGGCTTTTGAGGCTCTGCATTTCTTTAAGAAATTGACGTGTTTGATTGGGGTTTCACGTCTTAACTTTCTACGAGCACGACATCTCAATAATGAAATTAATTGATCCTAATAAATAAAAGTATTAATTATCTCCTCTTTTTTTGCATTTTCATCTCTAGATACTTACTTCCTTTAAGTCAAGGAGACTCTCTAAGGCAACACCAGAGTATGTGAACTTTTTGAAAGTACGCTTTTTGATTTGTCTATTAATGAAAGATTATTGATTAATATCCAGTAAATGCATTATAAAGGTTAGGATATCCGTCACAGATTCGACATAGTAATCTCATCAATCTTCTATCTTTAATAATCTATTTCAATCCTATTTTTTTTTTTTTTTTTATTTTATATTTTATTTTATTTTTGTCATATAGCACACATTATATGTAAAATGCGACATGATGAAACATATAGATAAACCTACTCAGACATTATGTGATGAAAGAAAAAGGAAGAAAAAAATTGAATGCACAAATAAAAAATTTTTATCGAAAGGTGCCCTGCGCAACGTCAAAATTTTTCGAATTTTTTTTTTTGAAAATTTCTCATTATTTTTTTTTATGATTATGAAATAAATGACCATCACGTTATTTTTATTTTCATTTTTTTTTTTTTAAATTTTTTTGATTTTAATTTTTTTTTTTTTTTTTAATTTTTTAAATAAAAACAATAAATATAGGTAATAATAAAAAAAAAAAACAAATGAAATAAAAATTTTTATAATTCTTTGAGAGTGATAACTGTAAATTTATAGTTTAATTTATTTTTTTTTTTTAAAAATTTTTTTTTTTTTTTTTTTTTTTTTAAAATTTTTTTATGAATTTGGTAAAGAAAACTTTTTTTATGCACGAATAAAAAAATCACTTATTATGTGACTCTTAATCTGGTATTTATACCCAAAAAAAGTTTTTTTTATATTAATTATTATTTTTCATTATTTAATACACTAATTATTTATTATCGTAATTAATTAGTTATTTTCCTTTTATTTTTATACCATATTGTGCATATTTTATTTTTTTTATTTTATTTTGTTTTTTTATTTTTTTTTTAACAGATATAAAATTTTCAATCTTTAATTTTTATCTGATCCCAATTTAAAAACAATTAAATTATTTTAAATTAATTTTTATTTATTTATTTATTTTTATTTTATTTTGTATTATTTTTTTATTTTTTATTTTTATAATTTTTTATTTTTTTTATTATTTTAATTTTTTTTTTTTATTTATTTAAAAAAAAAAAAAAAAAAAAAAAAAAAAAAAAATAAGAAATCTTAAATATAAACAAATTTGTTTAGAAAAATAAAAAGGAAAAATGAGTAACCCAATTTTTGAACATTTTAGAATGCTCAGTCAAATGTATGATGGAAAGAATAATATAACAAAAGAAATAGTTGAATTTACACAAGAAAAGTCTGAACCAATTAATCAAATTCAAAAAGATTTAATTGATTGTAATTTATTTTTTATATTAATTTTTTTTTTTTAATTTTTTTAAATAATCTAATTACTTTTTATTAATATATTTTTTTTTTTTTTTTTTTCTTTCTTTAAAAGACACAAATTCAAACTTTAAAAATAATTTTATGATTACAGATATTGGTCAAAATCAATTATTTACATTGTTATTAAAAGTTTTAAATGCTAAAAAAGTAATTGATGTTGGTGTGTATACAGGATTGAGTTCACTTTCATTTGCTCTTTCAATTCCAGATGATGGAAAAGTTATTGGATTGGATATTTCAAATGATTATGTTGAAGTTGCAACAAAACATTGGAAATTGGCAAATGTTGATAAAAAAATTCAATTAAAAATTCAAGATGCAACAAAAAGTTTAAATGAGTTAATTGAAAATGGTGAATCTGGTACATACGATTTCATTTTTATTGATGCCGATAAAGTATCCTATGATTCATACTATGAATTATCATTGAAATTAATAAGACCAGGCGGTATTATAGCAATTGATAATGTATTATTTTGGGGTGCAACTACGATTGATCCTAATAATGCAAAGCCTGAACATCAACATTTCTTTGCCAATGAAGAGGTTAACGAGATGATTAATGCTTTGGTAAAATTAAATGATAAAATTTCAAATGATACTAGAGTAATTAAAACAATGTTACCATTATCTGATGGTATTACTTTAATTACAAAGAAATAAATTTATGAAAAAAAAAAAGAAACAATTTTTTTAAAAAAAAAAAATAAAAAGTAATACAAATTATTTTTATTCTATTTTTTAAAAGTTATATTTATTTTTATTATACATAAAAATCCAATTTGGGATAAGAAAAGAATCATCATCATTATGATTAATTACTATAATCATCATCATCATTATCATGATATTCATCGTCATTATTGCCATCATTTAAACCTTCAGTTTCTAATTGCATCTCTAATTCTTCACCAAACATGAAATCATCATCATCATCATCGTCATCATCATCATCATCATCATCATCATATTCATCACTTAAGATTTCTTCATCCCAAAAATTTTCATCATTTCCACCTTTGTCATGTTTTTTAATTTCACCATTATTTTCATTATCATTTTTATCGTCATCATCACTAAAAATTAAATCATTTGAAAATGGTTGAGTTCTATTGAACTCTATGAATTTGAAATTATTTGAAGGTGAGAAAGAGAAAGTTTTCGTATTAACCCAATCGATTAAATCATTTGAATAGGTTGATAGGGATTGAATTGAAACTGACTTAATGGATTTAAAAGATTTTTTAGATGATATGAATTTAAATAGTTTTGAGGTATGTTTTTTATTTTTTTGAGTTGGTTGAAATAATGCATATTGAATTTTAAGGGTCTCTAAATTCAATTCATCCAATAGACATTCTAACACAAGTATCGATAATTCACCATTATCTAAATAGATCTCTAATTCTTTGATATTTGAATTATATGATTTTCTACCATAGTTTGATGTAATTAAATCTCTATATAGTTTTAAACATTTCGTTCTTGAGATTCTACCATTGGCAAATCCTAAAAATTCTTCTACATTACCAACACTACTAAAGTTTAAATCTTCACCAAAGATACCACTATTACCATTACCACCACCAATATTACTACTACTACTACTACTATTTGAAAGTGTTGATGAACTAATACTATTTCTATAATCTGAAACCAATTCACCACTAAAGTTATGATAATAATCACATTGTGATAAATGAATTTTAAAGCAATCTACTAAATTATTTGATACCCAATTTAATGTACCATTATAATAGCACGATAAAAAGAATCCTATACCAACTGTGATTTTCTTAATTTTAATTATATGATTAATATCACCATTACCACCATCACTATTATAATAGTATGATAAAGAGTTTAATAACTTATAATCATAATTGTCAGTGTTTAATTGTATATCATCAGCCAAATATAATTCAACTTTCTTAAGTTTTGATAATTCTTTAATGAATGATAAAGAATTATAGATTTCTCTTGATAGGGTATCACTAAAGATAATCTTTTCTAAAGTTGGATGATTTGCCAACGAAAAAAAATCTTGATAGCTAAATCTACCATTATATGATTTAATTTCTAAAACTTTTAATTGTTTCATAGTCAAAATTAAAGAGCCATAGGATAAATCTAAACAATCTACCAATTTCATAGGTGTTTTTATCTTTACATATGAAACTTTATCAATTTTTAATATTGACCAATCACCGTTGATTTTAATTGATGAATTAATAGTTTTTTCTTTTGTTGAAGTTTCTGCTGTTGTTGTTCCTGTTATTTCTTGATTTCTAGGATGATTTAATTGTTGTTGTTTTAAGAATGATCTCTTTAGATATAGTGGTACTCTAATTGAGGAGTTTACAATATTTACAACATTCTTATAAAACATTTTATTAACCATTGATAACTTTAATTTACATCGTTGACCAGTGGATTGATCATTAATCAATAGTAGAAGAATATTTTGAATCAAATAAATTGGTAATATAATAGGTGGTTGATTCTCTTTGGTCAATGGTTCCTTTATGATTGGTTTAACTTGTTTTAATCTATAATATGGTGATTCTAAACATTGCTCTGGAAAAATTGGTAGCAAGTATTTATCTATTTCATCAATCGATAGGATCAATAGGAAATGATTCAATTTCTCTAATATAAAATCATACTTTATTGAATGATTTATACCTTTTGGTTGATTTCTATTTAATGAGTTATCGATGGTAGTACTATTGATGTTACTACCATCACTACTATCACTAATATTATTCCTCTTCTCAAGACCATAGAAAATAAACTCCAAAGATTCCTTCAATATATGATGTTCTTTAATACGTTCAAATAAGAATAGGAAAAGTTCTCTAACTTTTAACTTTATGCCACTGGTTGAATACGAAGGTTTGGACCCGTAAGAAACAGGGAGACTGAAACCAAGAGTTGGTATTGTTGTTGGTATTGTTGTTGTTGTTGTTGTTGTTGTTGTTGTTGAATCTTTATTTACAAGTATAGATTCATCCAATTTGAATATTGCTAAACTGTCTTTAATCTCTTTGGCATTTTCACAACATGATCCAAAGTTTGACACGAAATCCAATGCTGACAGTGAGAAATTTGCATATCCATGTAACTTCTCCAACATTGATAGGGTTTTCTCCAAATGATTATTATTGATTAATAATGATGTAGAATAATGCTCTGGTAAGAAATAGGGGAAAATTGACTCAATAGCACTACTGACACCATCATGGATTGGTGGAGGAAAATAAAGATTATATTTATTTGTAGGATGACGCTTTATGAAATTAACTAATCCTTTAAAGTTTTTAAAGTTAAAACCATTGATCCTCAACAGTGGTGTTATTAAAAAATTAAAGTCCTTCGAGTCCACTATATGTGTGCCAAATAATTTTCTACTCTTTTCAACATTGATTGCATCTACAATTTCATCAACAAATCTACTTTGAATCACATGAGAAAAATTAGCCAAACCTAATAAAATCTTTCTATAATTTCCACCTATTTCTGGTCTCTCTTTAACTAAATTCAATAATCTTGAAATATATTTAATATATTCATTCTCTTCAATTGAAACAATTTCACCAACAAAATTTATTAATTTATTATTATTATTATTATTATTATTATTATTATTATTATTATTATTATTATTATTATTATTATTATTATTATTATTATTATTATTATTATTATTATTATTATTATTATTATTATTATTATTATTATTATTATTATTATTATTATTATTATTATTATTATTATTATTATTATTATTATTATTATTATTATTATTATTATTATTATTATTATTATTATTATTATTATTATTATTATTATTATTATTATTATTATTATTATTATTATTATTATTATTATTATTATTATTATTATTATTATTATTGTCATCATTGAAATCTACATTTTGAGGTTGTTGAAAAACAGGTTGACTCAAAATTTGAGAATCATTGAATAAAATGTTAACCATACCATTTGAACTAATTACTCTAAGGTAGCGTGGATTATTTTGTAATGATTTTATAGTAAAAAGATTCTTTGGAAACGCTTTAGTTTGATAAATTATATTAAAAATTGATAATGTTTCTTCTTTAATACCATTTAATCTTTTAATTTCAAAATCTTTTTCTCTTTCATCTGTTGTTGTAGTTGGTTTCGATTTTTCGTTGTTATTATTATCTTTAATTAATAGTAATAATGAGAATAGTAAATATAATAAATCAACCTCTGTAAATGTAGTTATATCAGTACTCATTTTTTTACAGAGTTTACTCTCTTCAATACATTTTAAAATTAAAATTCCAATGTGATTTGATAGTTTCTAGTATCATTCATTATAGATATTAGTTTAATATATGTATGTACATAATCAATATAGTTTGAATATAAACAATATAAAAAGATGGGGTATAGTTTATACTTACTTGATTGAATGAATGTGAGTTTGTGAGTAAAACTTGATAAAATAATAGGTGTCTTTTAAATCTTTCATTATGGTTGTTCATATTCTTCTCGTACCAACTAAAATCCAATAGATTTGAATATAAACTAAACTCTTCATTTTCATTAGGATAGTTTGATTTTACATAGTCTTTATATCTAGCCACTATAATAAATTCGTCATCTCTGTCATATTTATATATTATTCTAATTTTTTTTTTGTTTTAATTTTTTTTTTATTTTTGTTTTTTATTTTTGTTTTTTATTCTTTTATTACATACACACTTACTCTTTTAAATTTTTTAATTGGAGAGCTGTTGGATTCAGTAATGTATGAGAGTCATATAAATATTTTATAAATTGGTTATATAAGTTTGAAGAGGAACTATTAATTTCTTTCTTTAATAAACATTCAATAATCCTCTCTAGGTCCACATTGAATTTATACAATGACATTGTTCGTGCAGAAATAAAAAAACAATTATAAAATAAAAAAAAAAAAGTTTGTTTTTCTTTTTTTTTTTTTTTTTGCAATACAAAAATTTTATTTTATTTAAAAAAAACAAATTCGTAATTGACCAAAAAAATAATCTTAACCCCTAATAAAGTGCCAGTTTCTATAAAATGGAGGCGCCTCCGAAAATGTTTTTTTTTTTTTGAAAAATTCAAATTTATTTTTTTTTTTTTTTTTTTAATAGTCACTGTCAATGCTTTAATTATTGGGGTAAACATTAAAATTATTAAAATTATTATAGAAATTATTATTTGTTTCATTTGAACCATTTAAAAAATAATTTGATCCAAAAAATTGATGGTTGTGACGGTACAATTGTGGTGATTGATTGATTGGTTGTTTGAAATTTGGCAAATGAAGAGTTTGTTGGTGTAAATATGATGTCGTAGATGATTGTGAAAAAGAAGAATATGATGTTAAGGATAATGTTGATGGTTGTGATTGTGATTGTGATTGTGATTGTGATTGTGATTGTGATTGTGATTGTGATTGTGATTGTGATTGTGATTGTGATTGTGGTGGGATATGAATTTGTTGATACACTTCTTGTAATGTATGGTCAATTTCAGAATAATAGTTATTACCAAAGACCAAGTTTAGATCATTTTTAAAATCAATTAAAAATTCATTTTTTAAAGATTTTATTTCATACTTTGCAATTGGACGGTCATTGGAAACTGTAGTGGAGAATGAGAGATTGAAACTTGTTTCAAACTTTTCAATTTTCATTTCACCAATATATTTATATGGAAGCACAATTTTTATACCATTATCCGAATTCCCATGAATTAATAAATATTTTGGATAGAAATGAATTGGTTTTTTCAATTGAATTTGATTATCATTCATAAGGATATTATCAGTGCTGATAAAAAATAATGCTGTTGCATATCTTCTAATTCTACCTTTATAAATGTAGGATTTATTACTATTATCATTATTATTATCACCATTATTATTATTATTATTATTATTATTATTATTATTATTATTATTATTATTATTATTATTATTATTATTATTATTATTATTATTATTATTATTATTATTATTTTCATTATTTTTATTAATATTCCTTGTAAAATTTTTATAAACATTGTTTTTGTTATTTTTTCTATTACTACCATTAAAATTATGGTTATCATTTATCATATCATTTCCACTATGGTTATTCAATTCATTCATCCCACCTTTTCTATAGGGTAGATATCTGTATTTTTTGTGATTCATTTTTATTTTTTATTTCTTTTTTTTTTTTTTTTTTTTTTCACTCGTTGTACAATTCTTTTTATTGAATACAAATAAAAGTTACAAAAATTTTATATTTATATAAAAGAAAAAAAGAAAAAAAGATTTTAAAAAAGAAAAAAGAAAAAAAAAATTTATAAAAAACATTTGAAATATGTTTATGTAATAGCCTAAATGGGTGTTAAAGCTAACAATCATAAAAAATAAAAAAATAAATCAAAAAAAAAAAAAATACAAAAACATATGTTTTATTTAGGGAATTCCACTTAAAAGTAAAATAAATACAATAAAATAAAATAAAATAAAATAAAATAAAATAAAATAAAATAAAATAAAATAAAATAAAATAAATTAAAATAAAATAAAATAAAAAAAATAGAATAAATCAAAATAAAAAATTTTTTTTTTTTTTTTATAAATTGAAAACAATTTTCAATAATTTAATTATTTTTTTCACATATGATAAAAGAATTTATTAAATAATTGTTGTGCTAAATGTTTAATATTATAAAAAAAAAGAGGTAATGAAGTTCAATTATATTTGGTATAAATATTGAAAAAAAAAAACCAAATCGCCAATCATTTTATTTTTTTTTGTTTTTACTTTCTACATTTTCATTATTTGGATATTTAAATTAATTAATTTTAAAAAATAATAAGTTTTTCCCAGTTAGATAGACAAATCAGAATTCAAATAATTTTGTTTTTGTGGGGAAAATCAAAAAACTTTTTTCAAGGAGGTGTGGTTTGGTGTTTTTTTTTTTTTTTTGTAAAGTGGAAATATTTGCCTTTTGCGACATTAAAATCAATTTTTTTTTTTTTTTTTTTTGGGTAAAAAATAAAAAAGACCCCACCTAAAACTAATAATAATAATAATAATAACAATAATAATAAAACCAATTTACAATCAATTTGATTTTCTATTGGATTTAATTTAATTTTTTTTTTTTTAATTAAAAATTAATTTTTTTTTTTTTTAAGATACTATTTTATAAAATCTATTTAAGTCTTTTTTTTTTTTTTCTTCATTAATGTTTTAATTTTCTTAAAAATTAGAATTTTTATATTAAAAATAAAATGAATAAAATTATTATTTTATTAATTGTTTTATTGTTTGTATCTTTTGATTTCACTTTTACAGTAGCAAAAAAATCTGGTAGAAAAGGTGTTAGAGCTTTAAGTGATAATGAAGTACTTTTATCTGATGGTCCAATAAGAGGTACAACAATCGATAGTCATCGTGTTTTTTATGGTATTCCATTTGCTAGCCCACCAATTGGAGAATTACGTTATGAGGATCCTCAACCACCAAAGCCATGGAACTACGTTAGAGATGGCACTAAACAAAGAGAACAATGTATTCAAAAATGTGAATTAGGTGACGGAAGCTGTTCAGAAGTTGGCACAAGCGAAGATTGTCTTTATTTGGATGTTTTCATTCCAAGAAACATTAGTCCGGGTTCAAAGGTACCTGTCATGGTTTTTATTCCAGGTATGTTATTATTTTAATTTTTTTAATTTTTTTTTTATTATTATTTTTTTTTTAAATATTAATGTTTGAATATATTATTTTTTTTAAATTTAATAGGTGGAGCTTTTACACAAGGTACTGGTTCTTGCCCACTTTATGATAGTTCAAAATTTGCTAATTCATCAGTGATTGTAGTGAACGTTAATTATCGTCTTGGTGTATTGGGTTTCCTATGCACCAATATATTGAGTGGTAATTTCGGATTTTTAGATCAAGTTATGGCATTAGACTGGGTACAAGAAAATATTGAAGTTTTTGGTGGTGATAAGGATCAAGTAACACTTTATGGTCAATCAGCAGGTGCATTCTCTGTTGCAGCTCATTTATCAAGCGAAAAGTCTGCAGGTAAATTCCATCGTGCAATTCTTTCATCCTCTCCATTTACTGTTGGCTTGAAATCACAAACTGTTGCAAGAGGTTTCGCTCAACGTTTCTCTAATAAAATTGGTTGTGATATTGAAGATATTGATTGTCATCGTTCAAAATCACCAGAAGAAGTATTAGCAATTCAAAGGGAAGTTAGCTTAAAATTTGGTGATAAGATTCTCGATGCTTTTACTATCTGGAGTCCAGTTGTCGATGATGTAAATATCAACGGTCAGCCATTAACAATGATTAAAGAAGGTACAACTCATGATGTTCCAACCATTATTGGTGATGTTCAAGATGAAGCTAGAATTTTCGTTTATATGTTGTTCAAAAAAAATGTCTTGCCAATAAGTTATAAAACTATGGTTAGAGTTCTTTTCGGTCTTCTAAATGGTAATAAAGTACTTGATCTTTACCCATCACCAGGATTTTTACAAGATTGTAGACCAATATTGTCAAAATTGTTAACTGATTACCTTTTCCGTTGCCCAGGAAGATATTCGGTTGTAAAATCAGCCCAACTTAATGAATCACCAGTTTTCCATTATTTTTATAACCATGTTTCTTCAGCTGGTCATTCATTGGAACAATGTGAAGGTATGGTATGTCATGGTTCTGAACTACCAATGGTTTTCAATACATATGAGAGTGGTTTCGATCAAGACTTAGATGAAGATGAAAAATTATTTGCTGAGGAATTAAACAATTACTTTGCTAATTTCGTTAAATATGGTAATCCAAGTCAACCAAATGGTTTACCAACTCCAAAGGTTTGGAGCCCAACTACAAAAACTACAAACACTTCTTTAATTATGAAAGTTGGTTTTGAAACTAAAGATATTATCTCAAATGATCCAAAATGTGATTTATTCGATAAAATTTCTTACAATGGTTATACAAAAGACCAAACAAGAATGAGAAAAAATAAATAAAATAAACTTTTAATATATAATTTTTCATAAATAGCAATCAACTTTTTCAATTTTTTAACTTTTTTTTCTTTTTTTGTATAATTAAAGTAACACAAATAAAATTATTTTATTATATAAAAATAAATCATTATTTTGAATTAAAAAAATAATAATAATTGTAAAAAAATAATATTTCTAAATTGGTGCAATAATTACTGTTGTGTTTTTAAAATGATAAATTGATAAAATAGCTATTTTATTTTTTTATAGTAAAAATAATAATTTAAAATTTTTTTACTTTTTATAATAAACATAAAATAAAAATAAAATAACCCAATAATAGTGAATGATGTTTAACATTTAAGATTATTGAAAAGTATACTAACCCAGGATTCTAAAAATTCAAAACTATAACTAAAAGAAATTTTATACATAAAATTAAACATTTATTATTTTTATTTTTATTGTTATTGATTTTATTATTATTAGAAAAACTATTTTTTTTATAATTTTAAAAATTTTAATAACCACTGTAATGACTTGAAAACCCCCCCTGAAATCTCAAAGGTAAGGTTAATATAATGGATAAATTAATTTTTTTTTATCTTTTCTTTTCATTATGTAAAAAAGTATGATATTATTTTATTGTATTATTTTTTTTTTTTTTTCAAATTCAAATAGTTATTAAATTGATTTTAAATTATTTTATATATATTTTTAATTAGTTTTTATTTTAATTAGTGAAAAAATAAATATCTGTTTTGTATTTTTTTTTTCATCAGTTCTTAATAAATAATTTATAGAGAAAATGTAATATATAAAATAAAGAAGCAATGAAAAGTGATAAAAAAAATCAAAGTTATATTTTCTATTGATATTTTTTTTTTATTATTTTTTTTTCAATGTAATATTATTTAAAGGAATAACTAATCATATTGTTATAAACGAGAGTACGAATTGAAAGTTGAAGGTATAAAAAATAGCAGGAAATGGTTATTTTTAATGTCATGGTCATATTGAAACACAGTAATATTCTTGTTTTCTTACATTGTATATTCATATGAAAAAAAAAAAAAAAACTATTCCTAAACGAAATTTTTGCTCGGGATTTTTATTTTTCCTCGTCCAATCCATGTCAATTTTCTTTCAAAAAAGCCATTGCTTTTTTGCCATGTTTTGCAAAATTTTTTTAGAATTCAAATTAAAAAAAAACAAAAAATTCTCTAAAAATTATCCAAACCATAACAAATAAAAAACTCGAAATTTGAAAAAAAACTTTCAACTTTTGGCAAATTGACGAAAAAAAATATTAACGAGGATTTGAAAAAAAGTATGAAAATATTAATAAAATGTTTTATTTTAATAATTATTTAAATTTTTTTTAAATCCTAAGGAAAAAAAAAAAAAAATCGTGCAAAATTGAAAAAATCAAAATCAGCGAAATAGATTATAAAAAGAAAAAGAAGTGGGCTGAATGTTTGATATTGAAAAAAAAATTTATTGGTTAAAATAAAAATCTATTTTGTAAATTGGCTTTTCCAATAGATTATATTTTTTTTATTTTTTTTATATTTTTTTTATTATTTTTTTTTTTTTTTTAAAAAATCTAAAATCATATTTTTTTTTCTATAAATACTTTTAAATTATTTTTAAATTTTTCATTTTTTATAGAATTCAAAAACATTAAACAAATACCATAGAAAATAATGTCAAAACTTTTATTAATAATTTTCCTTTCAATTAGCCTCTTGTTGTGCCTTCCAAGTGCAAAGTCTCAAACCCTCTCAAGTACTATCACATTGACAGTTGATTTCGGTTCAACTATATCATACATCAATAATGAATGTGGTGGTATTTTAATTAGTGGTGACACAACGGTTTATCCACCATGTACAAGTTACAAAGATGCAGGTAATAGAGCTAGACAATATATTAATGGCAATATCCCAATTCCAGATAACAATGCTCTTGTAATCAATGTTATTAATACCCAATCATCACAAAGTATTAGTGGTGAATCTGCCCAACTCGGTAATTTATTTGGATTCTGTGATATAAGAGTTCTTGTTGAAACAACAACATCACCAGTAATCATTAATGGAGCATCAGCAACTTCTCACTTTGTTAGCCTTGAAGAACCAGACCAACCAAATACATCCTATACCTGCAGTGCAAGAAAGTTATTACTTGTTAGATATATTAATTTTGTAAATTGGGGTAATCAAACAATTTTTTACGTCAATGTAAACCAAATCGATATTACACCAAAATTCCAATTAGTTTATTTCCTCTATGTCAGCACTTCAGGTTCAAATAGTATTGTTAATGTTCAACCAAAAAATTCAAACTATGAATATGGATATTTACAATTCACTATTAGTTCTGGTACTTTTACAAATATTAGTTCATCTTTAACTCTTGCTCCATTCAATTTTATTGCTACCAAAACTAGTTTTGTAACCGATAAATTCTTAAACTCAATTTTAAATAATTCACCTTTAATTTATTCTAAGGTTGGTCACCTAGACCTTGGATATTTCAGTCTCATTAATAATGTTATTATGAACAATGATTTACCAATAGTAAAAACTTTAAATTTAGGTAATAATTACAATTTCAATTTCATAAATGTCACTAATAGTGTTTTCTCAAAGTTTTTACATAGCGAAAATTCTCAAATTAATCCTCAAGATGTTAGTCAACCATTCAATTTCTATAATTTTTTAATAAATAACAATACAATTATTTCAAATATCAATGATCCATCAGATTCCGTTTTATCATTACAAAATTTTGAAGGCGACTCATACACTTTAAGTTTTAGTAATGTAGCTTCAAATGGTAACCAAGTTTTAGGTGATAAACCTTTTATTTGGAACAAAAATTTAAATACAAATTTATTGCTTTGCGAAATTCCAGATTCTTTCTCAATTGGAATAAAAACAGAAAATTCTAATAATATAATTTTTTCAACATTGATCGATTCTATTATTCCATTTGCCGGAAATAACTCATTCTTTGATTACTCTATGTATCCACTTACAAACTCAAATAATTTTAATTATTGCGAAGTTTGTCAAATTATTGTTGATGGTCAAATTGTTTACAATACTTTTTAATGTTAAAAAAAAAAAATAAAAAGAATTTTGTAAAGTATAAAAGAAAATTGTAAAACAAAAATAAAACAATTAAATTCTTTCTCATAAAAATAATTTTATTTAAATGTTGTTTTTTATTCTTTATTTAAAATTTTTTTTTTTTTTTTTTTTTTTTTTTTTTTATATGTTTTATTGTTTCTTTATTTTTTTAACTTGGACAGAGCTTTGAACTTTTTTTAGTGTAACCTTTATATGATATTTTATCAAATAAATCACATTTTTCATCAGAAGAGATAATATCTTTTGATTGAAAATCTGGTAACATAATTAATGAGTTATTTAAAGATTTTGAGATTGGTGACCAATCTATCATTTTTGACGATGTTAAACCATTGTTTGGGTTACCATTTGAGACGAAATTTATCCAATATCTACTAATATCTTCAGAGAAATGAATTTCTTCATCATCCAAATCCAAACCTAATGCTGATTCATATGTGTTGAAAATCATAGATAACTCTGAAGAATGACAAGCAATACCACTGCAATAAGGTATTGGATGACCACTTGATAAAGCATGTTTAAATAGGTAATGATAGATCACTGGTAATGATTTGCTACTATGTTGTATCAATTTGTTTATAAGATATCTATTTGAACAACGGAAAACATAGTCACCATATAGAGTTGATAGAATTGGTCTGCAATCTTCATTATCAGGTGCAGCAGGGTATTTATTTAAAACTAAATGAGAATTTGATCCAAACATAGATGACACAATATTTTTATATTTATTTGGTGATATTTTTTTATTGAAATTCAAATATACAAATAGGTTACCTTCATCTTTAGTTTCACCAATTATTAATGGAACATTGTTAACTAAAATGCCATCTCTAATCATTGTTAATGGTTGAGCTGGTAAAATATCACAATCTACAACTGGTGTCCAAACTGTTACAATATCCATTAATTTACCACTAAAACTAAATTCCACATCACTTTGAGCTTTTAAAATTTCTTTTGTTGTTTTTGAACGTAGACATTCAATATCCTCAATATTACATCCGATTTTACTTGAAAAACGATTTGAAATGCCTCTTGCCTGTGATTTAGTTTTAAAACCAAGTGTAAATGGACCTGATGATACAATTGCACGTTGAAATAAATTCTTTGAACGTTCACTAATTAAATGTGCTACAACAGATGATGCACCAGCTGATTCACCAAAGATTGTTACTTGATTTTTATCACCACCAAATGCTTCAATATTTGATCTAACCCATTGTAATGCTATAACTTGATCCAAGAATCCAAAATTACCACTCAATAAATCCGTTCCCATAAATCCTAATGCACCAAGTCGATAATTTAAATTTACAACTATAACTGATGAATTTGCAAATTTACTTGCTTCATAAAGTGCACACGATCCAGTACCTTGTATGAATGAACCACCTAAAATTATAAAAATAATTAATATAGGTTTAATAAATAAAATGAAATAAAATCTAAAGAGGGGGTTTGCTGATACAAACCAGGAATAAAAACCATGACTGGAATTGAAGCAGATTTTTTATTTTCTAATTTTCTTGGGACGAAAACATCTAGATAAAGACAATCTTCACTTGTACCAATTTGAGAGCATGCACCATTACTTAATTTACAATCTTGAATGCATTGTTCCTTTTGTCTTGTACAATCTTTAACGTTTTTCCAACCTTTTGGAAAAATTGGATCTTCAAAACGTAATTCACCCACTGGTGGACGAGCAAAAGGAATACCATAAAACACTCGATGACTATCAATAATAGTTCCCCTTATTAATCCATCTTTTATTGATACTACATCCTCTTCATTATTAAATAGCCTTCTTTTAACATTTTTACTTGATAATGAAAAACAACTATCAATTGATGATACTAAGATAATTAATAATAATAAATTTAATATTTTCATCTATTATTTATTTTTCCCCAATAAAATTATAGAAAATATTAATAATAAATTTTTTTGAAAATAAAAAAAATAATTTTAACAAAAAAAAAAAATTTATTATATTTTAATAATTGAAAAAAAATAATAATGCAACTACCACAGTTGTGGTGTTTTAAAAGCACAAATGAAATTGATTTATGGAATTTTCATTTTTTTTTATTTTTTTTATTATATTGTTTTAAAAATTATGACTGTGATATATAAAATTAGCAAATGAATTTTTTTTTATTCTTTTTTGGTTTTGAAAAAAAAAAATAAAAAAAAAATGAAAAAAAAAAAAAATATGAAAAAATTGTAAATTAAAAAAAAAAAAAGATAATTTGGATCATCAAAAACAAAAACAAAAAGAACAAGTGTTATGAACTTATATTTTAGTGATGAAGAAATTCAAAATTCACCATCAAGAAAGGATGGAATATCATTTGAAATTGAAGATAATTTAAGAAGATATGGTGTAGAGGTTATTCAAGAAGCTGGTATATTATTAGAATTGTAAGATCTTTTATTTTATTTAATTTTATTTTTTTTTTTTTTTCAAAACATTTATTTTGTGGATAGATTTGTTTATTGATTATTTTTCATTTTAGACCACAAGCAACAACTGTTACAGGTCAAGTTATATTTCATAGATTTTATTGTAGAAAATCACTAAAAGAATATGATGTAAAAACATTGGCAATGGGATCACTTTTTGTTTCAACTAAATTTGCTGAGCCACCAAGAAAGATTAGAGATATATTAAATGTTTTCACTTTAATTTGGCAAAAGAAGGAAGGTTTACCAATAGAATATATAGATACAACTAAACAAGTAAGATTTATTTATAAAATCATTGATTTACTACCTTAGATCCTCTATTAAAAAATTATTATTATTATATTATTATTGTTATTATTATTATTATTATTATTATTATTATTATTATTATTATTATTATTATTATTATTATTATTATTATTATTATTATTATTATTATTATTATTATTATTATTATTTATTATTATTTATTATTATTATTATTATTATTATTATTATTATTATTATTATTATTATTATTATTATTATTATTATTATTATTATTATTATTATTATTATTATTATTATTATTATTATTATTATTATTATTATTATTATTATTATTATTATTATTATTAATTAGGCATATTGGGATTTAAAAGGTGATGTAATAGCAGCAGAATTTGATATTTTAAAAGAGTTTGGATTTTTAATGTTTGTTGATTTACCACATAAATATATTTTAAATTATATGAAACTGTTGGAAAGAAGTAAAGAATTAGCTCAAAAATCTTGGAATTATTTAAATGATTCAATGAGAACCACTGTTACAATACAATATAAACCTGAATCAATAGCTGCAGCTTCTATATTTTTAGCGTCGAGAATGTTGGGTACACAATTACCTGAAGAACCTTATCCTTGGTGGGAATTATTTGATACAACAAAAGAGGGTATGTTAAAGAAAAAAAAAAAAAAAAAAAAAAAATTTAAATTAGATTAGTACTAATATTATTGTTATTTTTAATAAAAATATTCAAAAAAAAAAAAGAAATTGAACTCATATCTTTTGAAATTAATAAATTATATTCAAAGTCACCTCCATATTATATTGATGTTTTTAATCCAACAAATTCAGATACTGCATCACCAATTACCTCAAACACTACGACTACTACTACCACTACCACTAATGATACAACATAAACTAACGCAACCTCGAAAACATAAACAGGCAATAAATTATAATATCCTTTGTAAATAGATAGTTTTTTTTTTTTTTCAATAGATAGTAATGTTAATTTTATTATTAATAATGGTAAAAGTAATGATATATTTTTTTCTTTTTTTTTTTTTTTAAGAAAAAGATTATTCTTTAAATTCAATATATTTAAAGACCAGCTTTTTCAACTGTAACTGCAAGACTACAAAGTAAATCACTAACGAGACCACCAGAAACTTGATTACCACCAAATTGGATTTTATTTACTGTTGTTGGTGTAATAATTGATGTTGAGGTGTTTTTTGATGAAACTTTTGAGATTGAGGTAATTGATGCTATTATTTCATTGTTTAAACATTTTAAATATTAATAATTGTGCCCCTTTGAATATTACAAAAAAAATAAATATTAATATTTACCAATGATGGACATTTTTTTTTTTTTTAAGGTTATTAGATTATTTTAAAGATTTTTGTTTTGAATGAATTAATGAATTTAAAAATCAAATTATTCAACTTATTTATAGTTTTTTTATTTTTCAATATCCAATAAGAATCAATTGTTTATTTTGGATTGTAAAAAAAATTAAGAAATCAAATAATTATTGATAACAAGTTTTTATTTGTTATTAAATGTGTGCTTTTTTTTATTAAATCTTGAAGATAAAATAAGAAATATTTTCAAATGATTTATATTAATTAATTACCCCAATAAAAACAATTCTACATAGTAATATATCATTAACTTTTCAAAAGTAAAAAGACAATATTATTGAGTTTACTTTTTTTTTTTTTTACAAAAAAAATAAAAATAAAAATAAAATAATCTACGGAAAGAAAAAAAAAAAAAAAATAATAAAAAATGTAAGTGATAAAAATAATAAATCATTATATTAATTTTTAAAAATTAAATTTTTGTTTTTACAATATTAATAAAATGAACAATGTAAATTCAAATAAAAAAAAAAATAAAAAAAAAATTATTGATTTAAAAAGTAATTTTATTGAATAATTGTAATAGTAAGGTTTTTTTTTTTTTTTTTTCTAATATTAGGACTTAAAGACCAGCTTTTTCAACAGTAACAGCAAGGTCACAGAGCAAACCACTAACAAGACCTCCTGAAACTTGGCTAGTTGTAAATTGGGATTTATTTTCAGATGAACTGAATGTAGCTACATTCTTTTTGTTATTAACTTTAGAGATTGAAACAATTGAGGCTATGATTTTTAAAAAATAAAAAAAAAAAAAAAAAAAAAAAAAAAAAGTTAGATTGGTTTAATTTAATATATGGGTTTTTTAAAATTTAATTTTACCAAAGATTGACATTTTAATTTTTTTTTTGTTTTGTTTTTAGAATACTAAATAATTAAATAAATAATGGTTTGAATGGTTTGAAATGAAAAAAATAAAAAAACTATTTATAGTTTTTTTTTCCACCAATTAAAATTATTCATTATTTCGAGTTTGTAAATTTTTTTAATTATTACTTTTACGAAAAAAAAAAAAAATGTTCCAAGGTGTTTGTGTCAAGAAAAATTTAAAATATAAAATTTTAAAAATTTAGAATAAAATGGTACTAGATTCTAATATAAATATATAAAATAAATGAAATTCCATTTTTTAATGGGTTATAACAATAAAAAAAGTACCAATATCGATTAAACAAACTTATCTAGATTTTTTTTTTTTTTTTTCCCTAAGGATTATCCCCCTATAATAAATTTAATTTAATTTTTTCTTCTTTTTTTACAATTTTATTTATAGATAATACATAATATGTAGTATAAAAAAATATCATTATTGTTATTTATGTCATTAATTTTATTTTTACAAATTAAGTAATTTTTTTTTTTTTTTTTTTTTTTGGGTGAAAAAAAGTTGTGTGGTGTTTTTGAATAATTAATTAAAATTAAATATTGGGTTAATTTTTTTTTTTTTTTTTTTATTCTTTTTTTATTTTTTATTATAATTAATTTTATTTTTAAAAAAAAATTATTTGAATTTAATTAATTATAAACATTGTATAAAGTTTTATATTTAGGTTGAGATTGTGAAAAAAATCGTTGGTATAAGAAATTATGATTTTTTTGTAAATGATCAATAACTCTAATTTGACCAGATACTAAAGAGTTATTAAATAGTGAAAAGAGAAAATCCAAATCTGAATTTCTAAACATATTAATGATTTTGTCTATTGTATTTAAATCAGAATAATTAAAAGCACAATGAAAAAAAAAATTATTAATTTCATAAAAATAAGTTGGTTTTGAAAAGAATGAATCGATTTCATTTAAAAATCTAACACCATTACTATCTAAATAAATAAAATATTTAAATAAAAATAACTGTGAACTTGATATTATTAAACGTCTAGAATTTATATCTGTTTGACGAGTGTCAATAATCCATTTCATTAGTTCAACATATTGAAAGGGAATAAAAGATTCCCATCTAAATGAATAACTAGTAACCAAATTATCATTATCAATAACATCATCAAATAGATTAACTTCTTCTTCTTCTTCTTCTTCTTCTTTTTCTTCTTTTTTATTTTCAATTACATTATTGTTTAAACTATTTTCAATTATTAATTTATAATTATTTATATTATCAAAAATAGTATTATCTACTCTTTTATTAAAATTGAAATGAATTTTAAATTTTGGTAGTGATAATAGTTTGTAATTTTGATTTTTATATTTTTCAATAAAATATTTAATGGTATCTATATGATCATTTAAATTTTCAATTTCTATTCTAATTAATATTGAGTAATTAGTTGTTGTGGTTTTTGAGGGAGGGTGTTTCATTCTTAAATTTAAATAATATTCAATTAGATCGAATCTATTATTTTTACTCCAATCTATACAATCCCAAATAAAAACTTTAACATCTTTGAAAGTTAAATAAATATATTCCAACATTGATATCGAATTGATATAAGTACAAATGTAAAGGTTACCCTTTATTACAGATAAATGCATCTTCTCTGGATATGGATTGATAAAATCTTTATAAATTACTTTTATTGCTTCAACTTCATTGATTGAAATTAAATATGTAAATAAATTAATTAACAATTCATTTTTTATATTTTCACTAAGCTTTCTGTATTTTGTTGGATCTTTTATTTCCATGATTACTTGATTTATAAATTCAACTCGTTTTTGGTTTGATTCAAAGCTTGTATATTGAAATAGGTCATTTCCTTGTTTAAACAAGTTATGTTTTATTAGAGAAACTAAATAAAAATGTTCGCTTGAAAAAGTGTTGAAAATGTATTTAAAACATTCAATATCACAAAATCTAAATGAATTTATAAAACAATGCAATCTTGTTGAATTTTCTAGTGGATTTACATTGGTTTCTAATATTTTATATCTATATGTTTCATAATTTTCATAAATATAATAATATAATAAACTGTCTCCATTTATAAAAACTCTTTCATAATAATTTTTTATTAATTCTTTAGATTGTTGTTTTTGTATTTGATCATTTTGAATAAAATCTAAAAGTTTCATATTTAATTGATCTTCTGAAAATTCAATTGATTCTATAATTGAAAGATGTTTATTAATTGATGGGAAATTACCAATTAATCTAATAAATTTAAAAAACTTTAAATTCCAACCAAAGCTATAATTTGAAGAAATTGGACAAACTCTTTTAACTATCGAAAGCATTTTGTCCTTACTTGCTCTATTGATTTCAATATTCATTTCCTCTGTTAATAATTTAAAAAGATTGAATATTGATTCCCAAAATCCTAATGATTTGGGATTTGATAAAAAAATTCTCATTGAAATTAATCCTACAAAAATTTCAAAAGGTTCACCTGCTCTATTATTACTTTTTAAAAACTCTACTATATATGTTTTCCCATAGGTTTTTAATAACCAATGTATTAATTCACAATCGTTTAAATTACCAATTCCTATAGTAGGTATAAAATTAAATTCTTTACTCAATACCGTTAATGCTAAAAGATTTTTAGTTTCAAAGATTGAATTCATAATTGATTCAAAATAACTTTTATTATTGTTATGATCATTATCATTACCACTGTCATTATTATTATTATTATTATTATTATTATTATTATTATTATTATTATTATTATTATTATTATTATTATTATTATTATTATTATTATTATTATTATTATTATTATTATTATTATTATAATTTATTTGAGATTGAATAATTGTTTTAAAATAATTTCTTGAAAATAACTTTTCATAAAATTCTTCATCTGTCTCCTCCTTAAAAAATGAAAAGAAATTGACAAAGACTATGGAAGAGTATTTTTTATCAAACTCTAAATAATGATCATTCATAATTTTATGTTTTAAAGTTTTCCTGTACCCATTCAATATTAACCATTCTACTGAAAATAGTGGTTTTAATATATCTTCTTTTGGTCCATTAGATAAAATTTCCAATATATATCCTTTCAAATATTTGTTTTTGAATATTTTCCAAAATAATATTTCAATATCCATTGCCTGTAAACATATGTTTATATATATTTATACACTTGAAAAAAGAAAAGTAATAAAAAATTAAAGAAAAAAAAAAGAAAAAAAAAATCAAAAAAAAAAAAAAAAAATTTTATTAATTTTTAATTAAAAAAAAATTAAAAAAAATGAGCACATTTCAAATGTTACATCTGTATCACATTTCACTATTTGTAATTAACACCAACCACACTATTTTCCATTTGTTTCTTCTATCAAATAAACCGGTTTTTTAATTATTTATTAAAACAGAGGCAGACGAGCCAACAGTTGATTTTTTTTTTTTTTTTTTTTTTTTTTTTTAAATTAATGATTATTGTTTTACCTTAGTCTTTAACAATAATAAAGTTTATTATTTTTTTTTAATAGTTAATTTAATTAATGTTCATTATATGATGCTTTTACATTTATATGAAAAGGTCAACAATCACATTATTAGGGAGAGATTTTCTTAATATACAGTATTTCTTTGAAATCCTGTTTTTGATTATTTTTATATTATTATTATATTTTTTTTTTTTTTTTTTTTTTTTTTTTAATATTAATGATTATTGTAAGACCTTAGTCTCAACAATAATAAAGTTTATTTATTTATTTGGTTTTTATTTTTTTTTTATATGATTTTTAAGTGATTGTTATTTTCTCTATGAAATTTTATTTTATATGAAAAAGTCTACCATCACATTATTAGGAAGTGATTTTCTAAGGATACAGTATTTGATTGCTATTCTTTTTTTGATTTTTTTCATTTTACTGTAATATGAGTTTTTATCGCAAAAGATTTCTGGATCTTTGGCTGCTGATAGCTTGTAGTCTTTTAATAGTTTAATATATTCTAGTGATGCTAGTTTGTGCCATTTGTTTGATAACAATTCAAAATCCAAATTGGTATCTTGAAGCGCTTTGTCACCATAAATTTGATTACAAATCCATATCCATATGTGATGCATGACTAATGCTATTACATTGTTGTATGCAAAGGGTCTGTATAAATCATAATTAACGGCTTTGTAGCACCAGGTGAAGTATTGTTTGTGGAATCTGTCTATTCCGTAGTCAGGGTTCACTTCGCTATCGGTCGGAACATTGTTTGGGAGTTTTGGAAATATTCTGATAAGAGTTTTTCCATTTTCATTAACTCTGTTTACCGTCCAATTTAAGAGTCTACCTGTTGTTACAAAGATGAAGTTTTTTAGTTTATTGACATTAATGAAGTTTTTTGTTTTTGGGCAATCAAAGAATAAATGTCCGTATGGATCAATAGACATATTGGTATTGCACATTGGGCATGGTTTTTCGTGAAGGTAATTAAGTGGGAGGCATCTCGAATGAAATCTAAACATTGTATTTTTAGTTTTGGGATCCTTGATGTTTAGTATGTTTGTGAAAAGAAGATTGTAGTTATATCCTCTCATATAAAGGTTGTCTTGAAGAAAGGTTTTTGGAATCTTTTCTTCTTTGGTGTCGATCTCTTTGTACCATTCGGATAGTGATAAAGGTTGACCTATTTGATTTTTGATTGAAACAGCGAATCGGAAAATTCCTCTTTTAGATCTGCTCCTGTTCCAATCTTCTAGGTTGTTTTTTAGAAATTGTGATGTAATTTTATTTGTCGTTAATTGAAAGGTCAACAATCACATTATTAGGGAGAGATTTTCTTAATATACAGTATTTCTTTGAAATCCTGTTTTTGATTATTTTTATATTATTATTATAAGAGTTGATACCATTGAATCTTTCTGGTTCTTTGGCTGTCGATAACTTATATTCTTTTAATAATTTGATGTATTCCATAGAAGCTAGTTGGTGCCATTTGTTTGTTAGCATTTCAAAATCCAGATTGGTATCTTGTAGCTCTTTGTTACCATACAATTGATTACAAATCCATGCATGATTAATGCTATACTATACTTGAAGCATTACCCTTTTTTTTTAATAGATTCGAATTTCTAAACTCCTTTTTTATTTTTTTACGGTACCAGGTGTCGAACCAGCGACTATATATCTTTTTATTGAAAAGTCCGGCTTGCCAGATTCGAACTAGCAACCGATTGATTACTTTCAATACTACAGTCAATCGCGCTACCATTGCGCCAAAGCCGGTTTCTTGAAATTCAATGAAAAATCAGCAAAAAAAATTGACAAGTTTTTTTCAAAAAATTTATCGATCTTTATTTAAAAAAAAAATAATTCCAATTTGATTAAAAATTTAATTCAGAATACTCAAAATTTTTATAATTATAAATATTTTATAATTTTAAAAAAAGATTTTAATTTTTTTTTTTTTTTTTTTTTTATTTTTTTTTATCCAAGCATAGATTTTTTTTAAATTTTAATTTTTTTTTTTTATTTTTTTTTATTTTTATTTTGCTTTTTCTCAATTCCCAAAAAAAAATATCTGAAAAAAAAAAAGTAAAAAAAAATTTAAAAAAAAAAAATCAAAATCATTTTTTTTTCGTTTTAACAACTGATATCCTTCATAAAAATAATATTGATTATAACAATAGCACCAATTTCTATATAAAAATATAAATTTAAAAAAAATGTTATTTCATTGGACTTATGAGAATTCACCTCTATTATTTTCTTCTTGGGTATTTAATAGCCCTGGTGCTTATGTATTAACATTGTTGATTTGTTTTTCAATTTGTCTTTTTAGTGAATATTGGTCAACTTATCGTCATAATTTAAATAGTGCAAATAGTAATATATAATATATATTAATATAAATAAAAATTAAATTTTCTTATTAATACTAATTTTTTTTTTTTTTTTTTTTTTTTTAATATAAATTAGGTTCAGAACAAGAAAGATCATTGTTAATAAATACTCATAATAGTGGTAATAAAAATGGTTGTTTAAAAGAATTATATAATAAATTTTTAATTAGTCATTTATGGAAAACCATTGTACATATGATTGCATTCATTGTAAACTATACAATTATGTTAATTTTTATGTCATTCAATGGTGGAATTTGTATTTCATGTGTCTTAGGTATTGGTGTTGGATTCTATTTATTTGGTCATAAAAGATTTTCAAAATCTGCTGCAATCATTGAAGATTTATGTCATTAGATTTTGAAAAAAAAAAAAAAAAAAAAAAAAAAACAAAAAACAAAAAAAAAAATACAAATAATAACAAATAATAATAAATAATAACAAATAATAACAATAATGATAATAATGATAATAAAACTAGTTTATCCAAACTTCTCTTTTTTTTCTAATTTTTTTTTTTTCGAAAAGAAAAAAAAAAAAAATTAAGTTCTCCTTCCTTCGCTCTTCTTCCTTCTTCATCATCTTCTTCTTCTTCTTCTCCCCCTCTTCTTAATTTATAACAAATTGTTATACAAAATGAAAATGAAAAATTAATAAATAATAACTTTAAAAAATAATATTTTTATATTTATTAAAAAAAAAAAAAAAAAAAAAATTATAATTTTTACACAAAGAAAAAAAAAAATTTGGTTAATAAAAAAAAATCTTATATAATTTTTAATTAATATATTTATTAAAGGAATTTATCGTCAAATTTATAATTAAAACCCATTGTTTTCCAATTTTGAATCAATTCTTTTGGAAGAGGAGCAGAGATATCAATTTTTTTATTTGTAAATGGATGAAGGAATTCAATTCTTCTAGCATGTAAATGTAATTTTGAAGGATTTGGTAATATTGACTTTAGATTTTCATCAGATTCTTTATTACCATATTTTGTATCACCAATGATTGGAGTATTTAAAACTGATGAACAATGTACTCTCAATTGATGAGTACGACCTGTTTCAGGCCATAATGCAACAAAGCATTGTTTGGTTAAAGATGATTCCAAAACTTTATATTCTGTAATTGCAATTTTTGCACCATCACCAGTGGTTAAAGATGGCACAACTCTCTCCTCACCATTTACAACTACTTTTTTTAATGGTGCTCTAATTCTACCTTCTTTTGGTGTTGGTGTTGATGCTAATAATGCCCAATATGTTTTTTTAATACCTTTATTAACAACTTTTTCATCTTCATCATCTTTATTATTATTATTTTCTTTTTCTCTAAATAATTTTTTACTGTTATTATTATTATTATTATTATTTTTATTATTTTTATTATTTTTATTATTATCAGTATTGGATGAACTTCTATCTTTTTCTTTTACTAATTTTAATTCGAATTTCTCAGCCATTGCATTTGCAGCTAATCTTGATCTACCTAAAATTAAAATACCAGAGGTACTTTTATCTAAACGATGAACTAATTTTGGATTTTCACTTTTTTCAAAACGTAAATGACCCAACATCATATCCAAATGTTTATTTAAACCTGTTCCACCTTGAACTGATAAACCTTGAGGCTTATTCAATACTAAAATATATTCATCCTTATAAATTACACTCTCTTTGATATCTTTAATCTCTTGATCACTTAATCTTGCATATTTTTCTGGTTGATTAAAATCTGCAATCTGTTGATCCAATATTGCTTGTGCTGGGAAATATATCCAACTACCTACTTGAACTTTATCATTAAATTTTAATCTATGTCTTTTTAATTGTTTTGTTTTATTACTATTTATTGTTGTTTCTAATGTTGATGATTCAATAATTTCTTTATTTTTCACCTCCTCTACTTCTATATCCTCTTCATCTATATCTTCTTTAGTATATTCTTCTTCAGTATATTCTTCTTCAGTATATTCCTCTTCTTCCTCCTCTTCTTTTTCCTCTTCTTTTTCCTCTTCTTCTTTCTCTTCTTCCTCTTCCTCATCTTCTTCTTTTTGCTGTTGTTCTTGTTGTTCTTTTTGTGTTTCTTCATTTTCTTTTTCATTAAATTTCTTTTCCTCGCCATTTTCCATGAAAATTGCTTTATTTCTTAACCAACGACAAATTAAAGAATGTGGTAAAACTGGTAATTTTGTATTAATCCATCTATCAACTCTCATACCTTGCATATCTTTTGAAACTCTAAATTTAACTCTATTAAATTCTGTATAAATTGGTTTATCTTTTGATTCAATCATTTGTTCAACTTTTAGTTTTAGATCTTCTTGTTCTAATTCTTTTTTTGATTTTTTATTATCAATTAAACTCTTTGAATAAAATGAAGTTTTAAGTGATGATGTTGGTGGTGGTTTAAGTGATTTTAATTTTAATTTTGATTTAGGTGTCATATATTGTGAAAAACTTTTAAGATTAAATTCTTTACCATCTTCATTTAATTTATAATCAGAGTTTTTAAATTTCTCTTTATTTTTATTTAATTTATCTAATCTTTTCTTTTTGTCAAACTCAAATTTCTTTTCTTTAATCTCTCTTTGTTCTGTCTCATGTTCAATTCTACGATGTTTTTTCATAGTTTGTTCTTTTGGTGCTGGTGCTTTTTTATTTCTTAAACTTTTATTTCTATCATTTGGATTGTTTCTTTGATTCTTTGAATCTAATTTCTTTCTTGATTCTTTTTTTGTAAAAAAATTATTATAAAAATATGAATAAATATGATTTGGTTGTTGTTGTTGTTGTTGTTGCAAATTAAATAATCTAGTGGTTGAAGTTTGTATTGTATTAACTGTTGTTGAATTTAAAAAATTCTTTTTAAAAAAATGTATTGAATTTATCATTTTTTTTAATAAACAATAGTAATAATAAATTATTTTTAATTTAAAAAATAAAAAAAAAAAAAAAAAAAAAAACGAATGTCACAAAAAAAAGCGAAAGATTTTCCCAAAAAAAATATGATTTTTTTTTTTTTTATTTTTTTTATTTTATTTTATTTTATTTATTGTGATTTAATTAATTACAAAAAGTATCAAATTTAATTAAATTTGAATTTTTCATATTTTTTAAAAATATTTGTTTAATTTTTAAAATGAAACAACTATATTGACAAAATCCAATCTCTGATATTTCATTTTTAATTGTTGAATAAATTTCACCATAATCATTCCAAAATTTAATTAAATCATCTTTTGAGATGGATTCTGTAACGAAAAGTGTTGTTTGTGATTTTTTAATACCTTCAACACTAATACCATTAGTAACAAATTCATTTGATTTAATATTATGGTTAATTAATTTAATTTGTTGTTCTAATAATTTAATATCATCAATTAAACTATTAATTTCAAATTTGAGTGAATGTTCTTGAGAGAATAAATTTAATTTAATTTTATTTAAAACTTCTTGATCCACTATACTCTTATTTGTATCTGAATTTGATTCCATTATTGACATTTGAATTTGTGTAGATTGTAATTTGTATTGTAAATCTTGAACTTTTTGATTCAATTCTTTCAATTGTTGCTTAAAGGTATTATCAATTCTAAATAAATTATTATATTCTTCAACCTTACCATCTTTTTCATCTAGTTTTTCTTTTTCTTTTTCTTTTTGTTGTTTTGATTTATTTTGATTTTGATTTTGGTTTTGATTTTGATTTTGATTTTGATTTTGATTTTGATTTTGTTTACCTTTACCATTTTGTTGTTTACCTTTAACATTTTGTTGTGATTGTGGTTGTTGTAGTTGTTGTTTTGGTTGTTGTTGTTGTTGTTTTGATATTTGATTATTAAAATCTGATGAAATATGAGATAGTGGATAACTAATTTGAAATAGACCAGTTGTAATAATGGTGTTATTATTATTTTTATCATTACAATGAGTATTTGATAAACGAATTAATAATTTATTTTCATTATTTTCTGAAATATTACCAAGTGAACAATTATAATCAATTGGAATCCCTTTAATTGAATTTAAATCCAAAAAGGAATTTCTATTGAATGGTATATTTGTATTATAGATAATTTTATTATCATCATCACCACCAATAATATTTGAATTATTCTCTAATTCAAATATCATTGAATATTGAATTGGTTTATTTTTAAAAGTTAACTTTGAATTAATCTCACCCTTTTTAATAACTTCAGTATTCGATTCATCTAAATAAATTTGTTTTTTTTCACATTTTTTTAAACCTTTAAAAATTTTTTTTTTTTTTTTTTTTTTTTTTTTTTTTAATATCAGGTAATTATGGATCAAAAATAATAAATAAAAAACATACCAGGTACAATAATTGAAGTTGTTAAATCGTTTTCATCATTTTCGTTTTTGTTATATGTCATATGTTTAATATCATGAAAGGTAGTTATTTTAATAATATTATTTCCATTTGTGCTGAAGTATGCAATTACATTCAATGTATAGTGTCTATTATCAGTTGTTGTTTTATATTTTACAAAATTAATCTCTTCTCTTTCAATATCTTTATTATTTTTTACAAGTTGTTTTAATAAATCGAATGAAATATTGTTTTTATTTAAATATTCAATAATTTTATTATTATTATTATCCATTTTTTAGTACAAGTTTTTTAAAAAATGAAAAAAAAAAAAATCAACCAAAAAGGTTTTGGATTTCAAAAAAAAAAAAAAAATACAAAAAACAATTATTATAATTTGTTTGAAAAAAAAGAAAAAAAAAAAAATTATAACACATATCTAATTAGATGTATCGGATATTATATACATATATGTATATATATTTATTTATTTATTTATAATTTAAAAATATTTTAATTTTTTTTTTTGTTTTTTAAATTAATTCTTTTCTTTCAATTAAATTTTTTCTTTCAACACCAACACCAATGTAAACGATTGGAACACCAACTAATTCTTCAATACGTTTGATATAGTTTTTAGCTTGAATTGGGAGTTGTTCATATTCAGTGACATGGGAGAGATCACATTTCCAACCTGGGAAAGATTCATAGATGACTTCACATTGAGCGAGTGTTTCTAAGGAGGCTGGGAAAGATTTGATGGTTTCACCCTTATATTTATAGTCAACACCGATTTTAATCTCTTCAAAGTCAGAGAGGACGTCTAATTTGGTGAGATTTAAACGAGTGAAATCATTGATCATGCTAGTGTAACGTAAAACGACAGCATCTAACCAACCGATTCTTCTTGGTCTACCAGTGGTGGTACCAAATTCACTACCGGCCTTACGTAATGAGTCACCGACGTGATCATTTTGTTCGGTTGGGAATGGACCTGAACCAACTTTGGTGGTGTATGCTTTGACGACACCGATTTGAGTGACAACTTTGTTTGGTGAAATACCTAAACCAGTGCAAGCTCCACCAACGGATGATGCAGATGAGGTAACGTATGGATAACAACCGAAATCTAAATCTAACATGGTTGATTGAGCACCCTCAATCAATACTTTCTTACCTTCTTTGAATGCTTGATTCAAATAGTAAACGGAATCGATTACGAATGGTTTCAACATCTCTGCAAACTCTTGGTATCTCTTTAACTCTGCTTCAACATCATATTCAAATGATCCAAATCTTTTATGTTTATTTTCAACCAATCTTGTAAATGTTTTCTTAAAATGTTCTGGTGAATATAAATCACAAACTCTTAAACCACCTCTATTTAATATAGAGACAGAGAAAAAAAAAAATATTAGAATATTAGAATATTAAATTGAAAAATAAAATAAAAATAAAATAAATAAATAAATAAAAATGATTTTTTACCTTGAAGCTTTTGAAGAATAACAAGGGCCAATACCTCTTTTAGTGGTACCGATACTATCATTTGAAGTTCCATTTGAAAGTTCAGCTTCTTTCATTGCATCGATCATTTGGTGTAAATCGAAAACTAAATGAGCACGATCGGAAACAAAGAGACGACCTTTGTAATTGATACCTTTATCTTGGAGACCTTGAACCTCTTTGAAAAAGGTTGGTAAATGAATAACCATACCATTACCCAAGATACATGATGCTTTTTCATTTAAAATACCCGATGGAATTAAATGGAGGGCAATCTTTTTACCATCTACAACGATGGTGTGACCTGCATTGGCACCACCTTGACATCTGGCGACAACATCGAATTGTTGTGAAAGGATATCGACTAATTTACCTTTACCTTCATCACCCCATTGTGAACCAATAATAATACTAGCCATAGTTTGTTGTTGTTTCTTTTATATTATTAATTTTTATATGTATATATATAAAAAAAATAAATAAAATAAAAAAATGTATAGGAATAAAAAAAAAAAAAAAAAAAAAAATAAAAATATAGAGATACTTTTACACAAATTAAATTGTACAAAAAAAAAAAAAAATAAAAAAGAAATAAAAAAAAAAAAATTCGAAAAAAATAAAAAAAAAAAAAAAAAAGTAAAAAAAAAAAAAAAAAAAAAAAAAAAAAATAATGTAAATTAGTTCTCATCGTGTCCCCTCAAAAAAAAAAAACCAGTCTACAAAATATTAACTAATCATTCTTTTTTTTTTTTTTTATATTTTTTTTATGAAATTTGAGATTTAAAAAAAAAAACAAAGATAGGTTTAAGCATATGTAATTTATTATTGTAGATTTTAATTTCATAAATTAATTTTTTTTTTTTTTTTTTTTTTTTTTAATTTTTATAATAATAATAAAAAAAAAAAAAAAAAAAAAAAATTAATAGTAAATATAGATAAAAAAAAAAAATGAATAAATTTTACTCATACATATTAATAAAGAAGATAATACTAAAATATTTGAAGGGTTTGACCACATAAAAAAATAATAAAAAAAATAAAAAAAAAAATTAAGTCTAAAAAGCCGTTTTATATTTTATTTTAAATTTATTTTTTTTTTATTTCGATTTTTTTTTTTAAATTTGGTTTTTTGTTTTCCAAAACTTTTTTTTTTTCTCTTTTAATTATTAAAACAAAAGGAGGACAGAATAACAATAGTAAAAATGTACTCTGAAATTACAGAGGAGGAGATGTATACATCACCATCATTAAAACAGGGCGATAGTGATAAAGTTAGTTTAATTAAAAAAGATATTAGAGGTAGCAGCGACAGTATTTCCTCATCTTCATCAAATGGTGAGGATGATCATAATGTTCCAATGAATCCATCGATAGAGTTGGAGTTTGAGCAATATATTAGCAATCATAGAGGTAAAAATATTCATCGTAGAAATGTTAAAGCCGATGAACTTCGTTCAGTTTTAGAGAGTACCCGTATGGATGACGAGTTTATAAAGTCATCAAGCAAGAAATCACGTAAATTCTATGAGAAACAAAACGAATTAATCGAATCGATTCTTGAGCCAATTCAAATTTTAGATCATGATAAAGAAGAGGAAGAGGATTTTAGAGTAAAAGTAGCAATCACTGGTTCTCTTTGTGTCAATTCTTTATTGTTTTGCCTTCAAATTTCAGCAGCAATAGTTACAGGATCACGTGCATTAATTGCCACATCAGTCGATGCATTTATGGATTTATTGAGTGGTTTCATTTTATTCATGACCGATCGTTATAGAAAGAAGAAGAACTTCATTCTTTATCCAACTGGCAAGAGTCGTATGGAGCCAATTGGTATCATTATTTTCTCATCTTTGATGGCAACTGTATCATTGAATCTCTTATATGAGGGTATATCGAAATTAATTGAAAGACCAACTGAATCTGAATTATCTCTTTTCACCAAGATATTGATGTATTCTTTAGTTGGTCTTGCAATTTTAATTAAGGTTGGAATGTATTTATATTGTCGTAGATTAACTCATTCATCATCGGCCATGATTTTGGCAACCGATCATAGAAATGATATCGTCGTCAATTCATTTGGTGTTGGTATGGCCATTTTAGGACAAAATTGGGTTTGGTGGTTAGATCCATGCGGCGCCATCGTTGTCGCATTAATTATTTTACGTTCTTGGACCTCTGAAGCTCATGAACAAATTCAATTGTTAGTCGGTAAATCTGCATCACCAGAATTCCTCCAAAAATTAACTTTTATCGCTTTAACTCATCATCCAGAAGTACTCAAAGTCGATACTTGTAGAGCATTCCATGTTGGTAATAATTTATATGTTGAAGTTGATATCGTTTTACCACCTTCTATGCCATTAGTCCAAACTCATGACATTGGTGAATCTCTCCAAGAGAAATTAGAATCTTTATCAGACGTTGACAGAGCTTTCGTTCATGTCGATTATGAATATAGACATAAACCAGAACATAAAAGAGTTCATTAAAAAAAAAAATAAAAAAAAAAACCATTTATTTATATATAAAATGTCCATTTTTAATTTTTATTTTAAATTTTAATATTTTTATCATCATTATTATTATTATTATTATTATTATTATATAATTCATCTTCCTCCCTTAGATATTGTTTTAAAATATAAATTGTACCAGTTGCAATATTATCAGTACCTTTAAAAAAGATATCTTTAACTTTATCATTTGTTAAATCTTGATAATGAGGATCATTCTCTTTACCGATAGGAAGAATTAATTCGATATCTTTGGTGGAGGAGAAAGCTACAGAATTTAAAGTTTTCTTTTGAGATTGATGAAATGTATCAGTGGTTGGATATAGATCAAATTCTGGGTGTGTTCCTTCCAATAATTTAAATAACAATGATTTTGGTGTCCATGCTGCCAATTGAACTTCTGATTCTTGTAGTATTGGTTTGACTATTTCATCATTTGCTAATTTAACATATATAAATACAACTATATGATGATCGATTGGTAATCTATCTACTGGTAATAGATTTGGATATGTACTTTCAAATATACCAATCACTTGTAGTGATTTCGAATCGATCATATCAATTGAGATACCAGTCTCTTCATAGAGTTCACGTAAACCAGTCTCTATGAAATTCTCTCCAATCTCCATATGACCACCAGGTAATACCCAAATACCAGGGAATATTCTTAATGATTCCGATCTTTTTGTTAATAATATCCTATTATCACTATCTTCCACTAATACTGATACACCCACTTTAATAGGTGGATAGAAATTCTCAAGTTGCAAATCTTTATGTATTATTGAATTTGATAATTCTAATTCATGAAATGGACAGCTTTTTGCATGTGCCATTATAACTCTTTTTCTTTTTATTGAAGAAGAAGAAGAAGAAGAAGAAGAAGAATCAGTTGTTGTTGTTGATATTATTGGCTCATCACCACCACTATTTAAATATTGTATGTTACCATCTTGATTATTCTCTGGTGTTAGTATTAATTTACCATTATCAATATCTAATTCTATAAACGAATATCCAATTGATTTATTAATTGAATCAATACCCATTAATGATAATATACATTTATTCCATCCAATTTGTTCTATATTAATATTATTGTTGTTATTATCACTATTGTCGATGTCATTATTATTTTTGTTATTACTAATTCTTTGGTATACACTTGGCCAATATATACGTTTATTAATTACATTGTTATTATTATTATTATTATTGTCTTTACTATTCATTGATGATGATGATGATGATGATGTTGATGATGATGATGATGATGATGATGTTGATGATGATGATGATGATGATGTTGTTTCAGTTGTTTTATCCATTTTATTTATTGCTATATTATTTGCTGTATTATGTAAACTATCTATATTTGATAATTTAATATCCAAACTATCTATATTAAATTTTTGATGATTATTGGTATTATGGTAATTATGATTATTGTTATTATTATTATTATTATTATTATTATTATTATTACTATATATTATATTACTATCTATAAAATTTAAATCTATTCTTTTTAATAAAATCAAATTTAAAAATGTCAAGAGAAATAGTAAAATTACTATATTTCTAAACAAAGAACGGTTATTATAATTATTGTTATTATTGTTATTGTTGATATTGCTACTATAATTATTGTTGTTATTATTATAATTATTGTTACTATTTTTATTCTCAACAAAAGTGATCATATTTCTATTTATACTAAAAAAAAAAAAAGACAAAATGAGAAAAAAAAATTTAAAAAAAAAAAAAATGAAAAATATTAAAAAGGTGGTGATGAGATTTTCTTTATTTAAATTATTATGACAACATGGGGAATTAAAAAAAAAAAAAATGAATTAATTTGGGATAAATGATTTAATTTCCAGGTTTCTGCTTTTCTTATTTATTTTTTAATTTGTTTTTTAATTATTGGAATAGTATAAATTTTTTTTTATTTTATCAGTTTTTTTTTATTTATTATAATAATTTTTTAAAGTCTCATAATAATTTTTTTTTTTTTTTTAATAAATAAAAAAAAAATAAAAAATAAAAAAAAAAATAAAAATAAAAATAATAAAAAAAATAAAACACAGTCAAACAAAGAGGTTTAGAAATACACCCTAAAACTTAAATCAAAGATAAAAAAATTAAAAAAAAAAAAAAAAAAAAAAAAAAAAAAATGAAAAAATGAATTTTTTTTTTTTTAATTTATTTTTTTTTAATTTTTTTATTTAGAAGATCACAATAAAAATAAAATGGTGAAGTCGTCAAAGGTTTCAATATTAATTTTATTACTTGTTGTAATAATTGGTTGTTTTTGTTTAACGAATGGAGCACCAACAACAAATAAACAACCAACAGCAAGCGAAAAGAAACTATTAAATGACTTATATGAGAAAGCAAAGAAAGCAGGTGGCATTGTTGAGTTTAAATCAAATTTAGAATCAAAGAAATTTGTTACAGCCCAAAATAGACCATATGATTTATTAGCTCTTTTCACATCTTCTAATCCAAAATATGGTTGTGGTGGTTGTGTGTATGTACTATTCGTCATCGTCAAAAAAAAAAAAAAAAAAAAAAAAATCCAACACACTAATCATATTATCATTTATTTATTTATTTATTATCATTTATCATCATTTGTTTATTATTTATTATTATTATTAAAGCCAATTAAAGGGTCAAATTGAATCATTTTCAAACTCATATGAACCATATTTAAATTCAGCCAAGTTTTTAGAGAAACCAATATTCATTGTTATCTTAGAGGTCGATTATAATATGGAAGTATTCCAAACAGTTGGTTTAAATACAATTCCACATTTATTATTTATTCCAAGTGGATCTAAACAAATCACTCAAAAAGGATATGCTTTTACAGGTTTCGAACAAATCTCTGCTCAATCAATCTCTGATTTCATCTATGGTCATTCAAAGATTAGAGTACTTATTATTATCATTATCATTATTATTATTATTATTAAAGTTTGAGATAGTCATTTATTATTAACACAAAAAAAAAAAACTATTTTTTAGATTGAACCAATTAAAACATTTTACGAAAAGCATTCAGCTCAAATATTAACCATTGTTGTAATTTTAGCATCAGTTAGATTCCTTCTCACTGCTTATAGAAAAAGAAAGAACCCAATGTTTTGGTATTTCTTAACGATTGTATGTTCACTTTTTATAGAAAAAAAAAAAAGAATTCCAACTTCATTATTCAATAGCGAACCTATGTATGTGCTAACTTTATTTTTATTTATTTTTATTTTTATAGTTATTATTCTCATGCGTCATTATGGGTATTTTCTACGATTTCATTCATAAACCAAACTTTTATGAATTTGATCATCGTCATCAAACTTATAACTACTTCTCAAGAGGTTCAAGAAGTCAAACTGTTTCAGAAGGCATGATCATGGGTGTTTC
Source organism: Dictyostelium firmibasis (assembly GCA_036169595.1). Taxonomy (NCBI): domain Eukaryota; phylum Evosea; class Eumycetozoa; order Dictyosteliales; family Dictyosteliaceae; genus Dictyostelium; species Dictyostelium firmibasis. The sequence continues at coordinate 1,881,796 of CM069766.1, forward strand.
AAGTATGTATTAGTGTTTTTTTATTTTTCACCCTTCCAATGTTGTTTTTGTTTTTGTTTTGTTTTGTTGTTATTATTGTTATTGTTGTTATTTTTTATAAATTATAATTCAATATAAAGATTACTGATATAGAATTTAAAATCATATATTATATATTTAAAACAATAGCTATAGCAATCACTCTTATTTTTGTATACATTTCAGATATTTTACCAAATTTTTCAACTTTTTCATCAAGAAGTAAGGGTTTATTATTCTTTATTGGTATGTCATCAATTTTGGTCTTACTCTTCTTCCAATCCCTCGCTTTCCAAATTAAATACTACCGTCCATTGTTTTTCATTCCATCAGTTACCTATCATTATTAAAAAATTTTTTTTTTTTTTGAAAGTGAAGAAAATAAAATAAAAAAATGGTAAAATGACCAAAAACATAATAAAAAAAAAAAACAAAAAAAAACAAAAAAAAAACAAAAAAAAAAAAAGAAAACCTTTCAACTAATTAAAAGGTAAAAATTGATTGTTGTTAGTTGAAAAAAAAAAAAAAAACAATATAAATTAAAAAAAAATTGGTAAAAAAAGTGGTTATTTTTAGAATTTTTTAATGAAAAGATTAGATATCATATTATCTCATTGAATCTTTATTTTGAAAAAAAAAAAAAAAAACCCACTAAATTTGTTTTTATTTCTAATTTAAAATAATTGTAGTGTTATTTTTTTTCTTCTATTAAAATAAAATATATTAATTATATTTTATTATTTTAAAATTTTTTTTTTTCTTTAAAAAATATAATTATTGATTAATTAAAACAAAAATAAAAATAAACATTAAAAACAAATAATAGAAATAATAATAATTATTAAAAAAAAAGATTATAAAAATAAATAGTAATAAATATAAAAATAAAATGATTGAAGTAATACATTTAAAAGAGAATGAAAATGAAAAAAACTTAAATAACAATGAAATAATTAAAAATGATAGTAATAATATTAATAATAGTAATTTAACAATTATAAATGAAAATAATAGTAATGTATCATATTATAATTTTTTGAATCCTTTATTTAAAAATACACCAATTTGTTATATAAAAATTGAAAATGTAAAACAATTAAAAGAATCGTTAAATTATGCTATTAATATTGTAAAAAAAAGGGTATCAATAAGATCAGGTGGTCATTCATGTTGTAATTTTTCAATATTAAATGATACTGTAAATTTGGATATGAGTGGATTGAAAGATTGTATTGTTGATGTAGAAAATAAAATTGTAAAAGTTCAATGTGGTGTAACATTTTTAGAATATTATAAAGAAACTTCAAAATATTTATTAGGTGGCCCAGGTGGTTCTTGTCCATCAGTTTGTTTAGGTGGATTATCATTAGGTGGTGGATCAAATCCATTATCAATAAAACATGGTTACCTATTGGATAATATACTAGAAATTACAATACTTTTAGAAAATGGTAAATTGGTGAAAGCAAATTCATCCAATCAATATTCCGATTTATTTTGGGCATTAAGAGGTGCAGGTCATTGTAGTTTTGGTATTGCATTAGATTTTAAAATTCAATTATATGATATTCAACCTTACTACTATCATAATTCAATAGAGCTATCATTTGATTCAATGATTGAATCAAATGAAATTATAGATGAATATATGAAAACAACTAAATCTAAAAATAATGTTTATATTGGATTAGATTATAGAATTACTATTAAATCTAAACGATTAACTAATATTTTAATATTCTTTTATATTGGGGATTTAAAAGATGGTGAAAATGAATTTAACAAATTATTTCAATTATTAATGAAAACAAGTTCTCCAAGAGTAGCTGAAATGAATAGTGAAAAAGTTAAAAAAACTTTTTTAGAAATAGTTGAACGTGTTCCATATTCTAATAAAACTAGAAGATCATTTACTAAATGTAGATTTTCAAAAGATTTAAATAAAAAGAACTCTATGCTATTAAAAGAGATTATGGAATTAGCACCCATTATAATAAATAAGATGATAGTTCCAGATGCAATTGCAAATTTTAGTTCAACAATTTACTATCATGGAGGAATTCAAAATCAATTACCAAAAGATAATTGTTCATTCATTCATAGAGGTGATGATTGCACTTGGAGTTATACATTTATTTGTTTATATACAAAAGAGGAAAATGATCAAATATTTAAAGAATGGAAAACAAAAATTAATTCTTTTTTGAATTTTTTTGGGAATCAAATTTATCAAAATTATCCTGATGATGAATGCACAAATTGGCAATCTTCTTATTACGGTGATCATTATCCAAAATTACAACAAATTAAAAAGAAATATGATCCAAAAAATTATTTTAAATATCAACAATCAATTGAATTACCTAAATAAATATTTATAAAAAAAAAAAAAAAAAAAAAAAAAAATTTGAATTATTTTAATAATGGTTTTTTTAATTATAAACAGATATTCATAAATATCCTTTTTTTTTTTTTTTAATTTTTTGCTTTTTTTTTCAATTATTTTTTTTGATAAATTAAATTTTGATATTAAAAAATTAAGCTTTTTTTTTTTTTTTTCTTTTTTTTTTTATAATTTTTCCTTTCAACACATTTTAATAAAAAAAAAAAAAAAAAGAATGAAAATATTTTTTTTTATTAGTTTAATAATTAGTTGTTATTTAATTCAACAAACAAATAGTGAAAATATAAGACCAGTTGTGTTATGGCATGGTCTTGGTGATTCAGGTTTAGATCCACTCACTATGGGTAAATTAAAAGAGTTGATAGAAGGTCAATTACCAGGTGTTTATGTTAAAAATATTGCAATTGGTGATAGTATTGCAGATGACTCTTTCAATTCATTCTTTAAAAATGTTAATGAACAACTTGAAATCGTTTGTAAAATGTTAAAAGATGACACAAATTTAACTTCTGGTTTTAATGCTGTTGGTATGTAATTATTATTTTATTTTTTATTATTATTTTTATTTTTATTTTCATTATTATTTTTTTTATTGAGAAATAAAAAAAAAAAAATAATCTAAAACAAATAATTTTTATTTTAAAATTAAAGGGTTATCACAAGGTGGACAATTTCTTAGAGGATATGTCGAACGTTGTAATGATCCACCAGTTTATAATTTAATTTCGTTAGGTGGTCAACATCAAGGTGTTTCTTCACTACCAAGATGTACTGCATTAAATACAACATTATGTAAAATTGCTGATGATTTAGTTGAATTAGGGGTTTATGAAAAATATGTTCAAGAAACTTTAGTACCTGGTGGTTAGTATTATATTTGTGATGAAAATAAAAGATAGATAGAAATGCCGAATGTTTCATTCTAACATTAATAATGTTTTATTTTATTCTATAGAATACTGGCAGGATCCATTTAATTATAACGAATATGTTGAAAAATCAGTTTTTTTAGCAGATATTAATAATGTTCGTTCTGAAAAGAATCAAACATATAAAGATAATTTATTAAGTGTAAATAATTTTGTATTGGGTGAATTTTTAGCAGATACGATTGTTGTTCCAAGAGAATCGGAATTATTTGGTTATTTTGCACCAGGTCAAGATAATATAATTTTACCAATGGAAAAAACAGATCTATACATTGAAGATTGGATTGGTATTCAACAATTGGATAATGAAGGTAGATTAATTAAAATATCATGTCCTGGTAATCATTTACAATTCACTGATCAATGGTTTAATGAAAATGTAATTCCTTATCTCGATAATCAAATTAATTAAGTGGAAAAAAAAAAAAGAATTAATAAAAGTTATTAACATACTTTTTTAATGTTGTATAATTATTACATAATATTTTTTATTTTAAATTATTTTTTTTTTAAAAAAAAAATAGTTTGTTTGATCAATCACAATCTATACAACCATAGGAGATTGTCCTATTCAACCAATTTTTTTTTTTTTTCTAATTGAAACTATTTACACAAATATTTTAATTGGGATCGAAACGAACTTTATATTCTCTAATTGTATTATCATCACATGCCACAAAAAAAATTTCACCAGAAAACCAACATGTTGACAAACAACGAATTAAAGGTTTACTGTCCTTTTCTCTTTCTTTTAATTGGGATTTATAAGCAATTGAATCTCTCTCTTTATAATTTGAAATGGTTTCATATTTATTTTCATTATTGATATCATTAAAATCATCTATTACTATAGTTGTCAAGATTGTTTTAGATTCTATATTCCATAGTATAGTATTATTATCATTTGCGGTTGAACAAATGAACCTTATGGGATTAAAACTTATACTATTGGTTCTATTACCACAATCCAATACTGTAGTACCATCGATGTCCCAAAGACATAAAATTCCTTCACTACAACCCGATGCAAAATAATAATTTCCTGGTGAGAATTTTATGTAGTTTATAGTTCCACCACTTTCATGTCTCCAATGTTTCATTTTATCTTTTTCTATGCAAGTGGTTTCTATAATGTGTTCATTATCACTACCAGTCGTTGTTTCACATGATTGTTTAGTGCTCTCACTTTTAATGAGTTCTTTAAAAAAACTGAAAATATTTCCATTACTACTCTTTTTTGTTTCACATGATTGTTTAGTATTCTCACTTTTAATGAGTTCTTTAAAACAACTTAAAATCTTTCCATCACTTCCAGCTGTACATAAAAGTGGTTGGACATTTGATGATTTTGAAAATGTAGAACATGAAATAGTAATTTCTTTAGAATGACAGGATTTATAAAATTTTGGTGGTTCTTCCTCTTCATCTTTTCCTCCCATACCTAAATTGTCTTTTTTTAAAAATAATTTATAAATCATTATTATGCCATCACTTGTGAGCGAGGTAATAAATTCTCCATCTGGTTGAAGTATATATGAAACATTCATTATTTGTGATTCATGTTTTATTGTTTTAATACATTGGCCACTTTCAATATCCCAAATACAAACATTACCATCCCATGAACCTGATATTACATATTTATCATCATCAGTTATCGCTACCTCTTGAACTATGTTTGTATGACCTTTTAAAGTTCTATATAGGGTTGTTGGTTGATCACCATCAATATCAACTATCCAAACTTTAACTGTACAATCTTTTGATCCAGATACTAAATAACGTTTACAATTGGTTGCTAATGTTGTAACTTCTTTAGTATGCCCAATTAAACAATCTTTTAATTTATAATAAGCTTCCAACATTTTGAAAAATTATAAAAATTAAAAAAAAAAAAAGAAAAAATTTTAAAACAAAGTTTTGACTTAACATATGTATGAACAACTTTTCAGTTTTTTTTTTTTTTTTTTTGTTTATTTGAATTTATTTTTCAGTGAACAAAATTTTTTATTCAAAAAACAAAAAAAAAAGATATTTTAGAATAATCCAAATTGGTTGGATTGTGATGACACATAATTGAATTTTTTTTAATGAAATCTATAATGAAGTAACTTTTCTAATTTATTCAATTAAACCAATCTTTTTATTTCAACTTGAGGTAGTTTTTGAAATTTAACTTGGTGTTCTAAAAATTTCTAATCCAAAAAAAACACATCAATATATTATCCAAAAAAAAAAAAAAAAAAAAAAAAAAAATATGTTACAAAAATAGAACAAAAGAGATTTTTTTATTTATTTATGTTGTTGTTGTTTTTGAGAGATTTGATCTTTTGCTTTTTGGATTAAAGGTTGAAGATTATCTTTTTCAGCTAAACTTTTAATTAAATTTAAAATGAATGGAGTGAAATTATGTTTTCTTCTAATGTTTTCATCTTTCCAATTTCTAAATTTCTCTTGTTCCATTAAAATTTCATTATTTGATTCCTCTATATCATTATTTACAATATTTAACATAAAACTTAAATCCTCTTTAGAAGATGGGGTAGCACCACCACCCTCTTCTTTGTTTTCACCACTGTTGATTTCTGATAGTTTAATTTCAAGTTCATTTTTTTTCTTTTCCAATGTTAAAATCTTTTCTTGTAATGTACTCTGTCTATTCTTTATGACTGCCATTAAATTAAATCTAATTTCACCTTGACTATATTTCTCCATTCTTTTTTGAATAAATGGAGTGGCAACCTCTAACCAATTATCTGGTGTACAGTCACCTAAACAAAATGGACCTGGTTTTAATCCATCCAATTCATAAACTTTACCTTGGAATGGTATGAAACTAATAAAATGGAATGCATCCGATGGTTTTCTATTCTTTTTCTTTGAAAATATAAATGGATCTTGTACCGTAAAACTATTATGAGTTTCTTTAATTAATTCACTATTACCAATTGCTTCACCTTTCATCTAAAAAAATAGGTTTGAAAAAAAAAAAAAAAAATTTATTAGTAAATTTGTTAAATTATATATATGAATTTTTAAAAAAAAAAAAAAGTGAATACTAACCATTGGTGGGAAATCACCAACAAATGATTTGAAATTTGATAATTCTTCACCCAATTCAATACCTTCAGAATTTAATAAAACTGAAAGAATAGCTTGAGTTGCACATGCATTTTGGATGACTTGATTTGCAAAGAATATATTTTCATTATCAGAGACCGTTCTATTTTCTTCTTCTTTTTCCCACTTAAATAAAAATATTAATCCTAATACTGGTCTATATTATTATAATAAAAAATAATTAATTTGAGTTTTAATAATGATAATAATAATAATAATAATAATAATTATAATAATAATAATAATAATAATAATAATAATAATAATAATAATAATAATAATAATAATAATAATAATAATAATAATAATAATAATAACTTATAAATGATATTTAAAAAATATATACTTTAATCTATTATATTCTGATGAATCCAATGTATATAATTCTTCAACTTGAATATCTTTTACTCCAATTTTTGTAATTAATTCTGTGAATACACCTGGATCACTTTCAATTGTACACCATCCTTCATTCTCTGACATTATTTTTGTATATATATGTATTTATGAAGTTGTAAAAAATTTAAATGAAAACTTTTTTTTTTTTTTTTTTTTTAATTTTTAATTTTTTTTAAATTAAAAGTGCATGATCAAAAAAAAATAAAAAAAAATAAAAATAAAAAAAGAATTAAAAAAATTAAAAAAAAAAAAGGTGAAAATAAAACAAGAAAAAGTTTTTTTTTTTTTTTTTTTTTTGACAATACCAATAAACAAAAAATAATATTAAAAAGATTAAAATGTCAAAATTAATAAAGATTGGATTAACAGGTGGTATTGCATCTGGTAAATCGACTATATTAGGTTATTTAAAAGAGTTGAATATAAAATGTATTGATGCTGATAAATTTGGACATATGGTCTATCAAAAAGGTAGACCATCGTATTATAAACTAATTCAAGAGTTTGGTGAAGTCATAGTAAATCAAAATGATCAATCAATCGATAGATCTAAATTAGGACCAATAGTATTCTCAGATCCATCCAAAATGAAACAATTGACAAATATAGTTTGGCCAGAAATGAAAGAGTTAATATTGAATGAATTTAAAGAGATTGAATTAACATGTCCAAACGATAAAATAGTTGTATTGGAGGCAGCTGTATTAATAGAAGCTGGATTCAATGAAATGGTAGATCGTATTTGGGTCACTAAAGTTCCAAGAGAAGTAGCAATCGAAAGATTAAAAACTAGAAATAACCTTTCAGAAGCTGATGCTTGTAAAAGAATTGATTCTCAATTAACAAATGAAGAAAGAGAAAAATATGCCGATTTAGTTTTCGAAACAAATGATGATTATTCAATTACGAAAAATAAAGTAATAAATGAAATTAATTCTTTATTAATTAAATAATAAATTGTAAAAAAAAAAAAAAAAAAATTTAAAAAAAAAAAAAAATTGAAAAAAAAAAGAAAAAAAAAAAAAAAAAAAAAAAATTTTATTTTTCATTTTAATTTCTCTTCATTCAGAGAATTATACATATGTAAATAATAGTAATCTTTAAAAATTTATAAATTTATAAATTATATATATATACATTTAGAATAAACATATAGAAAAAAATGTTTATGTTTAATTTTGACAATGGTCATGATCCAAATAGGCCATCATTCTTTGAAATGTTAAATCAACATCAAATGATGCCATCCTTTAAACCTGCATTAAAATATATATTCACTGTACTTTCACAAAGAAATCCAAAATTTAGATATATTGTAAATTACTATGATGAATGTTTTTATTCTCTATTATTATTACTCGAATATCATTATTTAAAATATTATGGTAATTATTTAAAAATAATTTAATTTATAATCCCCCTCTCACCACTACTTAACACTAATATATATATAATACTAAAATATTTAAAAATTAAAGAGGGATCATTTTCTGAGAATTTTTATAATTTAAAAAGAATTAAACCAAGAAATAATAATGCTAATGGTGATGGTGATACATTATTTTCATTATTGAAAAGATTGGTTGTAACACCATCTAATACAGGTGAAGGACCAGAAACCTATACAAAGAGTCAAATTTTAAAGAAATCATTTGCAATGATACGAAGAAACAGAGCAGCAGCAGCAGCATCACAACAAAATAAAGATGATATTAATACAATGATTCAAGATAGTGATAGAAAAGAATCATTGATTTACTTAGTGCTCATACCTTATTTTAAAGGAAAATTAGATGAATACTATAAGAAGGAATCCGATCCATTAGCTGAACTTGGTATAATGTCCTCTGATAACAATAATCATAATATAAATGAACAAATTCAACAACTTGAGCAACAGATTGAACAACAACAAACTCTAGTAAACAATGGTAGATCCAATAATAGTAGTAAAAAATTAAAGATCAAACTTTTAATCTTAATGAGGTTTTTAAAGGGTTCAAAAGCTTTGAAAAAGTTAAAAACAATCTTCTTAAAAGTTTATCCATTCATTAGTGCAATCTATGAAGCGTTATTCTTTATCTATCAACTATTATATCTTTATGAATATACAAATTATTATACACCTTTCTTTCATTTCCAAAATATACAATTAAAAAGATTAAATCATAAAGATATTGTAAGTGTTTTAAATTAATGATGATAATAGTATAATGTTGTATATATATATTTATTAATATATTTTATGTTTATATAGGAATCACATAGAGTTGTAACATCAAATAGAAGAAGGGATAGAATTAACTTTGTCAGGGATTGGCCAGGATCAAGCTTCTTTGTTCCATTAGTATCAATTTTAGATTCAATTTTGGATTATTCAAAATATATTTTACCATTATCAGTTTTCATTTTTAAATCATTAGAATGGTGGTATAGTGAAAATAGAATTTCCGCTCCAACTTTACCAATTCCAACCCCACCAACTCCTTCAAAGGTATTTAAAAAAAAAAATTCATTTTTAAGACATATAGAGTTAAAAAACTAACAAATATATATAAATATATTTATAGAGAGCACCAGGTGGATTAGAAATTCCAAGAGATAAAAAATTATGCCCATTATGTGTTAAACAAAGAACTAATCCTACTATTTGTGGCAGTGGATTTGTATTTTGTTATCCTTGTATATTTGGATATGTAAATGAACACAGTAAATGTCCAATCACTTTCTTACCAACAAACACTGAACAATTAAGAAAAATTTATGAAACTGTATAAACTAATTATAATTAACCTCTATCACACATAAATTATAAGAAATCACTCTCCGAATAAACTGGTTTCAATTTGTTTAAAATAACGAACTATACCCTCCTTCTCTCTCTTTTGCTACACTTTTAAATTTTTATTTTTATTATTAAAAGTTTTAAAAATATTATTTTATGTACATATGTTTAATTTTGTGCGTATCGTTTTCTTAATTCTTCCTTTCTCTTCTCTAAAAGTATACTTTCAATTTGTGACGTTGAGGGTAATGATACATATGATTTAAATTTAACATCCTCTTGTTCTTCAGTATTATTATTATTATTATTATTATTGTTTTTGTTTTCATTGTCATCATCGTCATTATCATCTATATTAATTTCATCTTTATTGGTATTGTTTTGATTTTCTATATTTTTATTAACCCCACTGAATCTATTGCCATTAATTTGAAATTTCTCTCTTTGTTGTTTTTTCCAATTTTCAACATTCTGTTGGATTGCATATTTTTCATACTCTTTTTCAATGTCCTCCAATTTACCATCCTCATCATCTCTATAACCATAGTAATCTGAATCGACGTATTTATACAGATCTTGTCTTGTTTTTTTCTCTGTACCATATAAAGTTTGTTCTGGTTTTTCAAATAATTCAGCGACACCTGGTAAATTCTTTGCTTCACCATAGTATCTATATGTACCTGCTCCCAATGGTTCTTTACCGTCAGCATCAAATACTTTTGGTGCTAATGCTCTATGATTTGGTCCACCTAATTGTAAAATTCTTCTTTCCCAATGTCCTTTCTCCCTAACTAATTTATTTATATGATCATTTAAATCTCTAATTTTATATTCATCAAGTGCAGCTAATTTTTAATTATTATAATAAATAAATGTTAATAAATTATATAAAAGTATGAATTATGGGTGGGTGGGGGGTGGAAAGTGGTAAAAAAGGTAGGAAGGATGAAGGAGGGGAGGGGAGGGGGGAGTGAAAAGGGTAATGTGTATGGTAATTACAATTTTGGATTTCAGAGATTCCTCTGGTTATCTCTTTTAAAATTTGACGTC
>CM069766.1:1897500-2075000 GCA_036169595.1 Dictyostelium firmibasis
GGTAATCTTGCCATTGCCATATAACTACCGATATCGGTTGAACTGAAACCAACCAAATGTGAAACACCATAATGTGCTGCTATGTTTACAAAATCTTTGGTGGTGTTATCTGATGTCTCTTGAAGTTTAGTTGCTGTGTATGGTTCCATAACCTGTCTGAACTCTTTAACTAATTTCTTTATACCTTTATTACAATCACCTCTCTTATATACAATCGATTTACTAATTGCTTGTTGATCCAAATCTAATGCTTCTGGTGTTTCATCTATTGATCTTTTACTTTTTTTACTTTTACTAGTTTTATTTTTATTACTATTATTATTTTTAGTTTTGTTTGGTGCCATTTTATTATTTATTTATTTATTATTTCTCTCTCTTTCTCATATATTTAAAAAAAAGGAGGTAGATGAAAAAAAAAAAAAAAAAAAAAAAAAAAAAAATTTCGACTGTCGTTTTTTTTTATTTTTATTTTTTTTAATTTTTTTATTTTCTTTTTTTTTTTAATTTTTTTTTATTTTTTTAATTTTTTCCAAAATATATTTCTAGGAATGTATGATTTATTTTTCTATTCTTGTATCATGATACATAAGAGGTCATTTCAAATACTTTTATGTTTTGTTTATTTGCTTTTTTTTTTTTCAACTAGTGTTGTGGATAAATAAAGTTTTAAAAAACAATTTTAATTATAAAAAAAAAAGAATAAAAAATAAAATAATTCCTATTTTTTAATTATTATTATTATTATTATTATTATTATTATTATTATTATTATTATTATTATTATTATTATTATTTTTATTTTTATTTTTATTTTTTATTTATTTTTTATTTATTTTTTATTATTTCAAAAACCTATATGTATAAGATATTATTGTAAAATATCAAGTTACAAAATCATTATAAAGTGGTTACAACAAACCACATAAAAATCATTCCCTCCTTTGGCGCGCATTTTTTTTTCTTTTTTTTTTTTTCTAAAATTTAAATTTTTAAAATTTTTTTTTCATTTCATTTATTTTACCCGCCCACCCAAACACACAATATAAAAACAATAATATAAATATAAATATATAAATAAAAATCACAATATGAGTCATATTAGGTTAACACAAGTTTTAATTCATAATAATCCTTCATCATTTAATAGTCCATTTATATTTGATATATCGTTTGAATGTGTTAGTCCAATAAAAGAAGGTAAATTTAATTTTCTTTTTCATATTGATTCTCTCTCTATTTTTTTATAAAAAAACTCTTGTTAACTTTTTTTTTTTATTTTCTATGTTTTTTCCCTTTATCTTTGAAACAAATTTTGTGTGGTGAAAAATTAAAATCGAAATAATAATAATAATAATAATAATAATAATAATAATAATAATAATAATAATAATAATAATAATAATAATAATAATAATAATAATAATAATAATAATAATAATAATAATAATAATAATAATAATAATAATAAAATAATCAACCTATTTATATAAATAACAACAACAATAATAATAAAAAAAAAATAAAAAAACTTTAGATTTAGAATGGAAGGTAATATATGTAGGGTCAGCAGCTAATGAAAAGAATGATCAAGTATTAGATAGTATTTTATTAGGACCAGTTGCAGTTGGCCAAAATCAATTTGTTTTTGAAGTTGATCCACCAGATGCAAATAAAATTCCAAAAGATGATTTATTAGGTGTTACAGTTGTTTTTTTAATTTGTGCATATAAAGGTGAAGATTTCATTAGGGTTGGTTATTATGTAAATAATGACTATTTCGAACAAGAACTTAAAGATGTATGTTGTTTTAGAACTTGATTATTAGTTATAATATTTTTTGTTTTTTTTTTTATTTTTTTCTTTTGAGAAAATAAAAAAATATATAAAAAAATTTAAAGAAAAAAATTAACAATCCCAACTTTTTTTTTTTCTTTTTATTTGCATTTATAGAATCCACCAGAAACACCAGATTTATCAAAGATACAAAGAAATGTAATGGATGATAAACCTGTAGTTACAGGTTTCCCAATACAGTGGAATTAATAGCTTTGAATATTTTTTTTTTTAATTAAATTTAGTGTTTCATCTATATGTAATGGAGTTAATTTAATAACCAATAATATATTGTAACAATTTACTTTTAAAACAAATTTATTTATCATTTTCAACAAAAACTACAACAATAATAACTATAATACAACCCCAACTACAAACCAAAACAAACTAAAACCAACCAAAACAAACCAAAACCAACCAAAACAAAAAAAAAACAAAAAAACAAAATTGGATGATTCAATCATTTCATTAACTGATACACTATAAACTTGTTTTAATTTATAAACACCTAAAAAATGCTTTTTTTTTTTTATTTTATTTTATTTTATTTTAATTTTTATTTTATTTTAATTTTTATTAAATCATTTTATTAAAAAAAAATTTGTTGGTGTTTATCAAATTCTACTTCATAATTTAAAGGTGAAAAAAAAAAAAAGATCCATATGAATAACCAACGAATAATGGTTTTCAATATGTATTTAATATTACTATAAAGTATTTATTTTATTGGATACCAATACTTTGCCTATTAAATTTCATATGAAATTTCTTTTTCATTAAAAAAAAAAAAAAATAGATCAAAAATATCAATCTAAAAAACTATTATAATAATAGAAGTGAATTTAGATATTTAAAAAACTTCGACATGAAAGCACCACCAAAACCATTTTTTTTGAAAATAAAAATAAAACTAAAAGTCAAATAACTGACACTGACGGTGTCAAATTTAGCCCAGTGATAAAAAATTATAATTTTATTTTTTTCATTTTTTTTTATTTTCATTTTTTTTTTTTTTTTATTTTCCCATTTGATACCTTCATTATTATTTTTTTTTATTTCATTCACACACATAAATTTTTTTTTTTTCAAAAAAATAAAAACATGTTCACATAGATACAAAATATTGTAAAAATAAAAAATAATTAAATAAAATAACAAAAAAGAAAAAAAAAAAAATTAACAAAAAAAAAAAAAAAAAAAAAAAAAAAAAAAAAAATATTGGCTTGTAAAAAAAAAAAAAAAAAAAAAAAAAAAGTAATAATAATTTATGGAATATGAAAATAATAATCCTTCAGTAATCAATGAAGGAAATTATAGTATTTCAAATCAAAGTTCACATGATTATAGTATTAATGAATATAGTGATAATGATTCATCCGTAGGAAATGAAAGTTTAATTGGATTATTAGAGGATTTAGCAAACATTGATGATGAGGACATTAGTCCATTATTAGCATCTTCAAAAATCAATATAAGTGCAAGTGTTCATGACTTTGGTAAAATCAATGAAGATGATATTGATGGAGCTCAAGAACATCAACTACCTATTGGTAGTACTAAAAAATCAGCGTTTGCACCATTCATTGAACATAAATATAAAAAGGATTTAATATTAGTTTTATTAATGATGACATTTATGATTATGGCTGATTTAGTTTACGCTCTATTCATTCCAAATGTATTTTTAAATTATGTAAGAATTAATTTCCCAGATGAAACTGATATTCAAACAAAAGCAACCTATTACAAATCATTTTCAGATTCCATACCGTACATTTCAATGTTTTGTTTTGGTGCATTGGCAGGTGTTTTATCTGATAAATACGGTAGAAAACTAATGTTTTACTATGGTTCTGTAGTAGTTATTTTGGATATGATATCTTGTTATGTCACCATTAAAACCAATAATCTTTATTATTACTATGTTGTACATGGTTTCGCGGGTACATACAATGTATCATTAGCTGCCGTTTATTCATATATTGCTGATATATCTGAAGAACATCAAGTTCCATTCCTTTATTCAATGGTTGGTGTTTCACTGGGTTTAGGTATTGTTTTAGGTCCAGTTATATCAGTGGTTTCAACCATTCATGAAACTATACAACAACAACAACAACTTCCAATGACAACACTTTATATTGCATGTGGTTTAGTAGCTTCTACACTTTTTATAATTCCATTCCTAAAGGAAAGTTTAACAATTGCGAAAGAGAATAATAAAATTCGTGTAACGAAATCCTCGTCAAATCCATTCAAATTGATTAAAATGATTTTCAGTGCCAATGGTTATGTTGCATTGGTTATTGTTTTATATACTTTAATCTCATACACTCAACAAGATGTATTCTCAACCTACTATTATCATAATGAATTGGTTTACAATTGGAGTGGTAATGATAATAGTTACTATATGGGCGGTATTGGTATATTAATGATAATTTGGAGTTTGGTTTTAATACCGTTACTCTTGAAACGATACTCTGAAAGAAAATTAATCTCGGTTGGTTTTTTAATTGCTACACTAACTCATATCTCCTTCTCGTTTGCTTTTAATCAATGGATTTGGGTAGCAAGTGGTATTGTTGCAGCCTTTGTACCAAATGTATTATATCTACTACAAAGTGTAATCTCTAGAGCCACTCCACCAGAAATTAAAGGTTCAATATTAACTGGTTCTCGTGCCATTGGTTCTTTGGCTGGATTCTTGGGATCCTTGGCAGCTTCAAACATGTATAGAGAATTTACATCAGGTAATACAATTTATTTTCCTGGTGCCCCTTATTTAATTAATTCTGTTGTTCTCTTTTCAACTTTTATCGCTTCATTAATCATTTGGAAAAAATATAAAAATCCAAATCCATTAATTAGAAAAAATGTTAAAAAGAAAATTGCTATTATTAAAAAATCAACATCACTAACAAATATTTCATTAAATGTTGACTCAATTAATAATTAAGATTAAAATAATTGTAAATAAACAATAAAATATTTAAGATTAAAATTAAACTATAATAAACAATTTTTAAAGATTTGAAAAAAAAAAAAAAAACTGTAGGTATCTTTATCAAAGAACCATGTTTACTATATAACATACTAAACCCTTCATTTTTATCAATAAAATTGTTATCCTAAATACACGTTTATTGTTTATTATCTTTTGATAATATTTTACAATATTTAAGTCTATATCCTATTTATTCTTTTTGGAAGCCCTCCATTTTAAATTGTTTAGAACTAACAATAAGGTGCTATTGGACGAGAAATGAATGTATAATTGGAAAATATAGAGATGGTAGTTGATGTTACTAAAAGAAGGAGAAATCTCCAATTTTACAGAAATATCGAAGGTTATTGTTGTGTTGTCAAAATTTAATTATAAGTGAATGTTATTTCTATAGTACCATTTAATAGAACTTAAACCACAAGATATTTATATCTAACCAATAAAGTGAAATTTCATTATTAAAAGGAAATAAAAATATTCGAAACAAAATTTAAGAAAATTTCAAACATATTTCTAAAAATCTCCAATTACCAAGAAAAAAAAGTTTTAATGTTTTTTTCCAAATTTGTAGATTATTATTTTTGATGTTCAAAAAAAAAATAAAGTAAAAAAAAAAAAATTTTAGTTTCCATATATTGAAGAAAAAATATAAAATACATTCATATAATTTATTTTTATTATTAAATATATTTTTTTTTTGAAAAAAATGAAAAAAAATATTTTAATCGATAACAACAGACCAATCAGAATCAGTTTCACCATATTGAATTGACATGATTGATTCACTAATTTTCTTTGTTAATGGACCACAACCTAAAGAAGTATCGATTGGAATATTATAGTTTTCACCTTTATAGCTAATTGATTCGATTGGAGAGACGATGGCGGCTGTACCAGCACCGAAAGCCTCTAATACTCTACCTTCTTTGATGGCTTTAGCCAATTCGGTCATAGTGAAATTCTTTTCAGTGATTTTGAATTCACCCCATTTTTGAGCTAATTTAAGGATACTGTCACGAGTGACACCTGGAAGGATGGTACCATCACCGAGTGGTGGGGTAATTAACTCCTTCTCGCCTTGAGCGTTCTTCCAATATACAAACATATTCATGGTACCAACTTCAGTGACATAATCATTTAATAACCAAAGTACTTGAGAGTAACCTTTCTTTGCTGCCTCTAATTGTGGGAAAATGGTTGGAGCATAGTTTGAACCTAATTTGAAAGCACCTGAACCACCAGCCCATGCTCTAACATATTGATCATCGGCAATCAATTTCACTGGTTTGAAACCTTCTGGGTAGTATGGACCAACTGGTGAGGCAATGACAAACATCAATGCAGAGTTTGATGCACCAACACCTAAACTGTTTTGAGTGGCAATTAAAGTTGGACGTAAATATAAAGAGTAACCTTTACCCTCTGGAATCCAATCTTTATCCATTATGCACAACTTTTTAATCAACTCAACAACTGCTTCCTTATTGAACTCTGGAAGACAGATTCTCTTTGCTGAATTTAAGAAACGATTCATATTTTGATCTGGTCTAAATAAACGAATTTTACCATTAGAGTCTTTGTAGGCTTTCATACCTTCAAAACATTCCAATGCATAATGCAATACTGATGCTGATGGTGGAATCGATAAATTATGATAACCTGAAATCTTTGGTGTTCCCCATCCTTCCTCTTTTGTCCATGGTACCTCAATCATATGATCTGAAAATTGTTTTCCAAATACCAATTTAGTTTTATCTGTATATTTTTGAAATGGAGTTTTGGTTTTTTCAACAATTAATTCGTTAACCTTTTTTTATTTTTTTTTTTTGTTTTTGTTTTTATTTTTTTTTTCATTAATTATATTTATTATTGTATTGATTTATTTATTCATTTTAAATATATATATATTAAAAAAAAAAAAAAAAAATTAAATTAAATTAAATTAATAAAAATATAAAACAATAATTAATTTAATTAATATAAATTTATGAAGTTCATCAAATTTTTATTAATAAAATATTTACATTGATTATATTTTTTGATGTAGAATATTGTCTAACAAAACGACCAAACATTTTTACTATTTATTTTTATATATGTGTATGTATTATTGATTTGATTGTGGTGTGAATGAATGTTTATATCGTTTTTTTTTTTCATAAAAATTTTTTTTTTTTTTTTTTTTTTTTTTTTTATAAACAAAAAAAAAAAACAAAATTTTTTATGAAAAAAAAAAAAAATAAAAAAATAAAATAAAATAAAAAAAAAATAAAAAAAAAAAAATACAGGGTGGTCGAAATTTACATATTTATCAGTTCCCATCAGGAAATTTCAAAATTGAATTTTTTTAAATTTTTTTTTTATAATTTAATAATGAATGAGTCATAATATCGACATATCCATTCTTTTTTTTTTTTTTATATTTTTTTTTTTTTCCCATTTTTTCATTTTAAGGAAACAATAAGAATTGAAATTTTAGTTTTTTTTGAATTATTTTTTATACTTTTATTTTTTAATTTATATTTATTTTTAAAGTAATATAAATAAAAAACAACTTCCCATTATTTAATATATTTATATCCCTTGCTTATTTAAATTTTTTTTTTAATTTTTTTTTTTTTTTTTTTTACTTTTTTTTTTTGTATTTTTTTTTATTTTTTTTTTTTTGAAAATTTTCATTTTCTTAATTTTTCACTCAATTATAGCTCTCATTGGGGATTTAAAATATTGAAAACAAATATAAATTTAATATGTCAAATGATAATAATAACAATAATAGTATAAATTCAAATAATAATGTTGGTATTGATATTCAACAACAACAACAACAACAACAACAACAACAACAACAAATTTTATTACAACAACAAATTTTATTACAACAACACCAACAACAACACCAACAACAACAACAACAACAACAACAACAACAACAACAACAACAACAACAACAACAACAACAAAATGGAACCAATCAAACTACAATTAGAACATTAGAGATTACTCAGGAGTTAAGATATGAGATTGATTTTGACCAAAGTGGTTGGATGAAATTAATTCAAGGTACAGCGGAATGTTTTGGTACAGAGTTATCATTGAATAGGGTTTATAAATTATCAGGTACTAAAGGTGCCGTATTTACATGGACAGGCTGTAAGATAGAGATAACAAACAATTGTCAACCTTATATTGGTGAGAAAACACCAATGCCTCAATATGCTACAGTCTATCAGGAGATGGATAACTATAGAGTTAGTATTTTAGAGGAATCAAAGAAAAGTGGGCCACGTGTTATAATTGTTGGTCCAACTGATAGTGGTAAATCATCACTTTCAAAGATATTATTGGCCTATAGTGCCAGATCAGGTTATCAACCAATGTTTGTTGATTTAGACCCTGGTCAAAATTCAATAACTATACCAGGTACAATTTCGGCTGCACATATCCAAGACCCATTGGATATAGAGGAGGGATTAGCTGGTGGAATTCCATTGGCTCATTTCTATGGTCATACCTCTTTGGACGTTAATCCTGATCTCTTTAAAGCACTCTGTAAAAATTTAGCATCATTCATCGATAAACAATTAGACAGCTCCAACATTGCAAGAATCTCTGGTTTCATTGCAAACACTTGTGGTTGGATCGATGGATTAGGTTATAAAATTCTCTTACAAAACATTGATGTCTTTAGAGCAAATCTAATTGTTGTCATGGATAATGAAAAACTTTATAGTGATATTAGTTCTCACTATTCTCAAAAAGATCCTTCTATAAAAATTATAAAATTACCGAAATCTGGTGGTGTATGTTTATTATTTATAAAATAAAATAAAAAAAAAAAAAAAAAACTAAATGATAAATTACTAATTTGAATTATAAACAAAACAATTAGGTATTTATAAGACCACCAGTATTTAGAAAGAAAACAAGAATGAATAGAATTAAAGAATATTTTAATGGCATAAATGATAATTTATCACCACATTATATTGTATTAGATTTCAAAGATGTTAGTATATTTAGAACTGGAGGTGGTCCTGCTGCACCCGCCTCAGCATTGCCAATTGGTACTGCCTCTCAAATTGACCCACTTCAAATTACTGAAGTTTATCCAAGTTTAGATATGTGTCACTCTATATTTGCAATCTCCTATGCCAAACAAGCTTCAAATATTTTTCACTCCAATGTTGGTGGTTTCCTTTACGTGTATGTTTTATTTATGTTTTTTTTTTTTTTTTTTTTATATATTATTCAAAAACTAACCTTTTTTTTTTTTTTTTTTTTTTTTTTTTTGGTTTTTCATAGGTCTGATATTGATATGGAAACAAAGAAAATTACTGTTATTTCTCCAGCACCCGGTCCATTACCATCAAAATTTTTACTTTTGGGTACATTAAAATGGATGGAAAATTAAAAAAAATAGAAAAAAATAGAAAAAAATAAAAAAACAAATAAAAATAATAAAATGTATTTTACAGTTATCATATTTTTTTGTAAAAAAAAAAAAATTAGAAAAAATAAAAAAACAAATTAATTTACCATATATGGTTTAATGATATTGTTAATCTTTGAATTAAATTTTACGAATTAGTTTTGATGGGTCTTTTTAAGTTCCCAAATTTAATATGATTTTGCATGCTAGTAAGGTCATTCAAAGAATTTAATAATATGAATTGAAAAAAAAATAAAAATAAAAATAAAAATAAAATAAAATAAATTAACTAATAATATATATATAGAAAAAAAAAAAAAAAAAAAAAAACTTAATATAATTCAAGGTGGGAATATTAAAAATAATTTAATTGAACATGCAAATTAAAATTCCTTTTTTAAATGTTGGATGAGTCAAAATATTGGGAACTTGGATGTCATTCGGTGAATTGGATTGAAAAAAAATTAAATTTAATTTAAAAAAATCAAAATTTAAGGTTGCAACGCGCAAATTGAAATCTATAAATTTCCATCACCACTTTGTTGTTTTTGTTGGAAAAAACCCATATTTTTTTGGTTATTGTTTGAATTATTGACAATTTGTGGCTTATTCAAAAAACAATTAACTATTTTTAATTTATTCTTTTATTTAATAATTATTTTTAATAATTCTCGAATTTATTGAACCTATGCACCTCTTCGCTCCCCATTCTCAAGCAAAAAAAAAAAAAAAAATCAAATGATTTGGGGCGTCATTAAAAAAAAAAAAAAAAATCGTATTACAACGATTGCGCAATCATATACTAAAGTTGATGAAATTTTTAGTTTTAAATTTCCCACTCAATGGTATCAAAATTTTATTTATTTTGATTTTTTATTTTGATTTTTTTTTTTGAATTTTTTTTAACTTATAAAAAGATAGGTTTTTTTTTTTTTTTTTTTTTTTAATAATACGACAAAGGCTTTTTTTTAAATTACTAAAAAAAAAAAAAAAAAAAAAACTTAAACCATATTAATATTTATAAATTATATTTGTAAGTAATTTTTTTTTTTTTTTTTTTTTTTTTTTTAGAAATCAATAATTTTAAAAATAAAATCAATTGAATAAATAAATTTTTCAAACACATATTAAAATAAAAAAAAAAAAATTATTTTTTGCGTGTGTGGGATATAAATGAAAATTTTGCAAATGTGTTAAAATTATTCTTTTAAAAATTTTGCAATGTTGGAAAATAATATTTATTTATTTATTTATATTATTATTATAAGTCCCATATTTAAACATTTATTATAAAATAATTTTTTTTATTTTTCCCTTTCAAAAAAGTACCTTCTAACGAATTTATTTTTTTTTAATTTTTTTTTTTTTTTTATTTTTTTTTTTTGATATTTTTTGAATTTTTTTTTTTTTTTTTTTGGCAAACTATTTTTTTTTTTTTAAAATTTTTTTTATTTTTTTTATTTTCTCTACAAAATAGATAATAAATCATATACATAACACAATGTCAGCACAAATGTATGAATCATTCAAGGTTAACTCACCAAATGTTCAATATACAGAGGAACACATTATTTCCAATTATACTTATCAAACCACTAAAATCCAAAGTGTTAATGGTGAATTAATTGTTGAACCAGTTGACCAAAAGTATACATTCAAAACTGAACGTAAAGTTCCAAAGATGGGTGTTATGATTGTTGGTTTATGTGGTAACAATGGTACAACTGTTGTTGGTGGTGTTATTGCAAATCGTGAAGGTTTATGTTGGAACACCAAACAAGGTCTCCAAACACCAAACTATTTTGGTTCAGTTGTTATGTCCTCAACCATCAGATTAGGTATGGACGATAATGGTCGTGATGCCTACATTCCATTAAAGAACCTCATTCCAATGGTTCATCCAAATGATATTGTTTTCGGTGGTTGGGATATCAACAATTCCAATTTAGCTGAAGCCATGCAACGTGCTCAAGTTTTCGACTACGATTTACAAGTTCAATTGATCCCACACATGAAAAATATCACCCCACTCCCATCTATCTATTTCCCAGATTTTATCGCTGCAAATCAAAAGGATCGTGCTAATAATGTTTTAACTGGTACCAAAAAGGAACAAATGGAACAAATCAGAAAAGATATCAGAGATTTCAAAGAATCAAACAAACTCGACAAAGTCATCGTTATGTGGTCCGCCAACACTGAACGTTTCTCCTCAATTGTTCCAGGTGTCAATGATAACATTGAAAATTTAATGGCTGCCATCGAACGTTCCGAAGAAGAAATCTCACCATCAACTTTATTCGCCATCGCTTCCATCCTCGAAAACACTCCATACATCAATGGTTCACCACAAAACACCTTTGTTCCAGGTGTCATCGAATTAGCCCTCCAACGTAATGTTAGCATCGGTGGTGATGATTTCAAGACTGGTCAAACTAAAATCAAATCCGTACTCACTGATTACCTCGTCAGTGCCGGTATTAAACCAGTTTCAATCGTTTCATACAATCATTTAGGTAACAACGATGGTAAGAATCTCTCTGCCCCACAACAATTCCGTTCCAAAGAAATCACCAAATCAAACGTTGTCGACGATATGATCGCCTCAAACAATATTCTCTATAAACAAGGTGAACACCCAGATCATGTCATCGTCATCAAATACGTTCCATACGTAGGTGACTCCAAGAGAGCTATGGATGAATATACCTCACAAATCTTTATGGGTGGTCACAACACCATCGTCCTCCACAACACCTGTGAAGATTCTCTCCTTGCTGCCCCAATCATTTTAGATTTGGTCATCCTTGCTGAAGTTGCCAATCGTATCCAAATGAAATCTGAAAACGCTGAAGCTTTCACCGGTTTCCATCCAGTCCTCTCCCTCCTCTCTTACCTCTTAAAAGCACCATTAGTTCCAGAAAAAGCAAACGTTGTCAATGCCTTATTTAAACAAAGATCTGCAATTGAAAATATCTTTAAAGCTTGTATTGGTATTAACCCAGATAACAATATGTTATTAGAACAAAGACTTTAAAAAAATAATATCGATACCTTTTTTTTTCAATTTGTTAATAATAGTTAAAATAATTTATATATCTTTGTAATAAACAACCCAACTTTTTCCCTTAAAAACTAAAAATAAAAATTTAAAAAAAAAAAAAAAAATATTCTTTTGTTCTTTATTTTATTCTCAAATGTTTTCAATAAATTTTATATATATTAAAGGTTTATTTTTTTATTTTTATATTATTGTTGTTGTTGTTGTTGTTGTTGTTGTTGTTTATTTTGTAATGTTTCTATTCTTGATTCCAATTGTTGGATATTTGATTTAATTGTTAAAAGGTTGGATTTAAATGAATCATCCATTTTATTCATTAATGAACTATTTGATTTTAAAAGTGAAGTGATATCATTTTGTTGTTTCTCTAAATTTGAAACATGATTAGAGAAAGAGATACCCTCTTCATGTAATGATCTTAAAGTGTAGAGTCTATTAATAATGGCTGGAACTTGTTGTCCAACTACATCCCATTTATTCATTGTCTCAAAAATATCATTAATCTTCTTTTCGTTAGTTGTTAATGCTTTGGTTGATGTTTCATCTTGAATTTTTAGTGATTCCATTTCTTTTGATACAGTTTTTTTTTTTTTTTTTTTTTTTTTTTTTTCCAACATAAGTAATAAGTAAATAAATAAATAAAAAAATAAATAAATAAATAAAAAAATAACAATAGTTGACTTACTTTCATTTTTTGTTGTAAAACATCAATTTTAGTTGTATCTAATAAAGATAGTTTTTCTTTAATCTCCAAGATTGATTGAGTTATTGGTACAGAGTCGGTAGTTTTATTTCCAGTAGCAGTTTCCAATTTTGCTAATCTTTTTTCAAGATCTTGAATTCTTTGAAGTTGTTGTGATTTTGATTGTTCACCAGTATAGAATAATTCATAGGTGACATGATTTGGTAATGTTGAGGTTGTGTTTGATGAGGGTTGTTGTGTATTTGTATTTTGTTCCGTTGATGATGATTGCTGTGTAAATGATTCAATTTCAGAGATTAACTTTTTAGAAGAGTTGTTTTGAATTTGAGAATAATGAATTACTTGTTTATTTTCGTCTAAAATTGGTTGTAATTTTTCATTGTCTAATAAATGTGATAATTGAATTTGTAAATCTGCTAATTGATGTGTTAAATCAACACCTTTTATATCTTTTTCAACTTCACCTCCATTCTATTAATTTTATTTTGATAGCTATATTAATAAATAGTAATAATAATAATAATAATAATAATAATAATAATAATAATAATAATAATAATAATAATAATAATAATAATAATAATAATAATAATAATAATAATAATAATAATAATAATAATAATAATAATAATAATAATAATAATAATAATAATAATAATAATAATAATAATAATAATAAGATCATAGTATTAAAAAACCTACATCAGCAATTACTTGCATTTCTTCTCTAAAAGTCATAACTTCATATTGAAGTCTTTGGAATTTTTGAAGTGGTGTTTCAACTTTACTCTCATCTGATGGTAATATATCGAATACTGTTTGATTTTTAAGTAATCCACCTGTTCTTGGTACTGATTTCTTTTTATAAATAGAATCTGAAAAATCTATATGACAATAGGAAAAAAAATAATCATTGGTTGATTAGATTGATTGTAAATATATGATTAGGTGATTGAGTAGATATAGGTATATATTTACCTTCAGTATCATTATTAAATTTTCTATTTGCAAATTTTAGGTGTGATTTTGCTGGTTTGAGTGATGATCTATCAATACTTTCATTTACTAATTCTGTTGGCTCATCCTAAAAAAACATTTTAAAATAAATATGTAAGTTATAAACCAAATATTGGGATGTGTGTTTTTGAAAAAAAAAATAAATAGATAATTCTAGACTGATATTGTATTGTAACACATACTGTCAAGTTTGAGATTGATTCGGGTGGGTCTGGTGTTTCAAATGTATCTTGTTGTGATGAATCTACATCTGGTAATCCTAATACTCTTTTTGGTTGATTTCCTTCTGACATTTCGTTGTATATCCTAATAATGTTATTTATGTATCTATTTATCTATATCGATCTCTTTAAACAGTTTAATATAATCACAATCAACCAACAATTTCTCAAATTTTGTGATGTTCTAAAATTTAAAA
This sequence comes from Dictyostelium firmibasis, assembly GCA_036169595.1. Taxonomy (NCBI): domain Eukaryota; phylum Evosea; class Eumycetozoa; order Dictyosteliales; family Dictyosteliaceae; genus Dictyostelium; species Dictyostelium firmibasis. Next base: position 1,911,975 of record CM069766.1, read on the forward strand.
AAAAAATTATAAAAATAATTCAAAAAAAAAAAAAAAAAAAAAAAAAAAAAAAAAAAAAAAATTATTTTTTTTATTTTATTAATTCAAAACAATATCCAATTTTTGGTGTAAAATGTATTAATATTTGAAAAAAAAAAAAAAAATAAAAGTGAAAACATAATTTATTTGGTTTTATTTTTTTTTTTTTTTGGGAAAAGATTTTGTTTTTTTTTTTATTTATTTTTTATTTTATTTTTCTCTTAAATAAAAAAAGGTGAAAAATTAAAAAAACTATTTAAAATTAATTTTTAATTTTTTTAAATTTTTAATTTATAGCATAGGTAATTATAACAGCATCAATAATAAAATAAAAAATGGCACAACAAAGATCAATTGGACATTATATGAAAGAGCCACCAATTTCAATAAGTGATTTATTCGATTATTCAAAAATAACAAAAAAAGATTTATGGGGAGGAGGGTTCATTTTACATGATGCATTGAGTGAAGAGGAATGTAAATATTTTATAGAGGAAGCTGAAAAGATTGGATGGGAGAGTTTACATTGGCAACGTGGTGAAAAAAATGATTTTCGTATCAATGATAGAGTTATGGTTTTGAGTGAAGATATAGCCAAGTTTGCATGGAATAGAGTTGAAAAGTATATGAACCGTAATGGAATAAACATAACGACAACCGTTAAACCAGGCGACAGTCTTTATAAGATTGGTTCACCAAGTGGCATTTGGAAACCGGTGGGTTTAAATCCAAAGTTTAGAATGTGTAAATATTATAAGGGTGGTTTATTTAAGAAACATTATGACGGTTCATATGTGTTGGGATCAACAAAGAGATCATTGTATACATTTATGTTTTATTTAAATCAAGATTATTCAGGAGGTGCAACAAACTTTTTAGACGATCAAAGTTTAAAGAATCTCTCATCAGTTTTACATTTTAAAGATACAAATACTGGTACAGGTAATGATTTAGAAATAGATGATTCATCAAATGTTGATTTACAATCATTAAAGGTTGTTGATGTGGTTGGACCATTGAAAACTGGCAATTTGGTTGTATTTCCACAAGATCTTTTCCATGAGGGTTCTCCTGTATTGGATGGAGTTAAATATATCATGAGAACAGATGTAATGTTTGAAAAAATAGGAGAGATTGATTCTGATCAACCAATTGATCCAGAGATTGAAGCTGAAAGATTATTGGTTATGGCGGAGGAATTAGAGAGATCTGGTTCAACAGATGAGAGTATTAGAATGTATAAGAAGGCATTTTCTTTATCAAAAAATTTGGCTTCAAAATATGGTTTTTAAAATATTAGCTCAATGTTCAAATAAATTAAAATTAAAATTTCTTTTTTTTTTTCAAAAGGTTTTTAAATATTAGAGTTGGATAATACTACATTTATTATTTCCCATTTATTGAAATTTAATATTTTTGGGATTGTTTACGCAAGTGATAAACATCACAAACAACTCTAAGTCAGTTTTGTTTTATAATTTTGATTTACTTTTTTTTTTTTTTTTTTTTTTTTTTTTAATTTTGATTTACTCGATAAATTTCAAAAATAAAATCATAGCTATTTTTTTTAAAAAAATATCATAAGCGTATGTGGTCTAGTGGTATGATGCATCCCTGCCACGGATGCGAACTGGGTTCGATTCCCAGCATACGCACAATTTTGTGATTTTCACAAAAATCGGAACTTCCGATTTTAAACCAAGGGATCGATACTCAGTCAGACCACAAAAGACTACCCTGAAGAAAAAAACAAAGTTTATCCATCTTCAACCCTATTCCATGGAAACGCATGAATCATATAAAAAATAACACTCCCATGAAACCATGCCAATAAAAAATAACGCATTTCTCAAAAAAACAATCAAAAAAACCAATCCTAAATCCGCCATTCCATACACCAAAGATAAACCTATTATCATATTTAAAAAATCCAATTATATCTAAAAAAACAATAAAGATGTTAGGCGGATTGAGGATTGGTTATCATAAAATTAACACTTCCTGTAGGTCTTCTTAAGAATCTGACTCTTTCTTAACATTATCTTCCAACACAAAAAACTAAATTGTTCATTTATCCCAATTAAATTGGGTGGATTAAAAATAATAAAAAGTATTTAAATTGATGAAAAATATTTTTTACTTATAATTTTATTTATTTAATTGTTGTCTAAAATAATCCCAAATCATTAAAGAGCCACTAACATGAACATTTAAACTTCTAATAATACCTAGTTGTGGAATTTCGATACATTTATCTAACAAATTAATGAATTCAGTTGGTATACCTTCTTTTTCTTTACCTAAAACTAAAACTGATTTCTGAGGGAATTCAAATTTATTTAATAAAACACTAGAGGAAGTTTGCTCAACGCCCAACAAACAATAACCTTGAGATTTCTTTGATAAAAGGTATTGTTTTAAATCATTCTCTGCTACTTCTTCCATTGGTAACCATTTTTCAGCAGTTACAGTAATATTTTGGAATTCTTTATTATCACGAATTTTCAAATCGGATACAACCAAACACTCAATGTTAAAAATTTCACAGGTTCTAGCCAAACCTGCAAGGTTTGGAATTTTATCGATAAAGCTAGCAACAATGATAATACTTTGTCTTGCTTTTTTCATTACCAATTCATCACGTGTCTCTAAATCTAAATCATTTGACCATGGTAAAATTTTCTTTTGATAGCTTGTAGGATTGTTATCAACATACTCATCGACATCTTCTGTACTTGAAATTGGTTTTTCATTTGTATTTACAATATTTTCTTCATCTAACGAACCATTTTCATTACTTTCGTCGGATGAATCATTTACCTTTGGTAAATATTTCGATTTTTCCAATAATTTATCACGTAATTGTTTTTCAAGTGGAGTACCAATTGAGTAATCATTTGATAATAAGAATTCAAAGATACCAGGTGAAATTATTTCACTTGGAGATAATTGTTCTAAAACTGGTGTATCATAGAAAACATTTTGAAAGCTTGAACTAGAAAATTGATTTTTCTTTTCTAAATCCATAACTTGTTTTTGTTTCTCCAATGATTTGGATGCTTGCTGGTTAGTTGTGAAAAAGTAGTGTAATTGTTTCAAAAAAGCCAACATTGTACCGTCGGATCCTAATTTCTCTGGTAAAGAATTATCACTGTCATAGATTTGAACGATAATTGAAGAGGCAATGGTTTTAACAACCTGATGACCAGATGTTGTTAAAGATAAGATTCTATTGAAAACTTTTTGGTAGAGTTGATTATTGTTTTCAATATTCAAAAGAATATAACCTGCTGTAACAACGATTGAACTAAGAATATCACCACGTACATTCAAATTATCCAACAGTTGAATTAGATAAATTTCAATGATTTCATGATGTCTCTTCATAAAGTTTACTAAAAATATATTTACATATTTTCTAACCGACGGTAAATTGAAAAGATGGAAAATCTTTACAATACCACTACCAATTTCATTCATTTGTTCCATTGAATTTGGTTTAATAAATTTAGATAAGATACATAGACTTTGCCAAATTCTAACCTTCAATCTATGAATTGGTGTATTTAAAATATATTCTTTTTTCTTTATAAACTCTTTATCAAAGTTTGAATTCAATAGTTTCATTGAAATTAAATTTATAAATTCAATGATTTTCTCTTTTTTATTTTCATCATTATTATTTAATGACGATTTTGACAATTTACCCATTTCATAAAGGAAAACAGTTGCAATAGATCTACCAAAGCTATCTTTATGTGGAACACTACCGAAACCAAATTTAATTTGATCTTTACCACTTTCACAAATTGAGTCTTGATGTAAATTAAAAACAAATGTTGGTACACCTATCAATGTATCATGAAAAGATAATTCTAAATCATCTTGATGTAATTCATTTCCACCAGTTCTAGCTGGTCCAAATACAAGTGATTCATAGATTTCATCAATATAAAGAATTGCAATCTCTGGATATTGTTTCCAAATCATTGTAGTTTTCATTATTAATAAATTATATAGCCCAATTACCAATGAACTATGATTTAATAATTTATAGAAATATTCTTTTAATAAATCATGATGATTAAAAATTTCTTCATCTTCTTCATTATCAACATCATTAATATTAACTGATAGAACATCATGCTGATAAGCTAATTGAATAAATGAACCAATAAATGTTAATGTTCCACTATCCATAACTGAGGTCCATGCATAGGATAAAACATTTTCAAATAATTCTCTACTGAATCCAGGTTTACCATCTCTTCTTTTTGCTCCAATTGGTAAAAGAATCGTTAAACAATGGAATATTGGTTGAGAACAATAAAAATTTGAACCACTTAAATCATCGGTTAATATCTCAATATATTTATTTGATTTTTCAATTAATATCTTTGATTGATCTAATGATTTCTTTTCATTCTTCATTATTTCGGATTGGCAAGTTAATAAATTTCTAATCAACATCCATTTTGTCTTTATAAAATATGAATTAATATTTCCCCATAATTCAATTGTTTCTTTAATTGAGTGATGTTGTTGTTGTTGTTGTTGTTGTTTTGGTTTTTGAATGGTTATATTAAATATAAAATCAATTATTTTTTCTATTTCTTCAATTTTAAATAATTTCTTAATATTTGAACGTTCTTTGAAAATACCAAATAATTTTTGAATACAAATTACTTTTTGAATTTCAATTTTAATATTATTATCATTATTATCGTTGCTAATACTTTTATAAAATTGATTTAAATAATTATTTAATTTAGTTTGATAATCTTTACAATTATTATCATTTACAATATTTTCAATTATAAATGATTGAATTAGATATAAAGATTCTTCAATTTCTAATAATGGTACATAATCTGATAGTAGTTGATTTGGAAGTTGTTGTTTTTCAAAATTATTTGATAAGAAAGCTAAAAAAATTTCATAAAAATTTAATTCATTCATAAATAATGGCTTCAAAGTCTCAATTTGATTTGGTAATTCTGTAATTGATAGAATTGATCCTAATAAAATAATAAATTTATTAAATGTCATATTTTCTAATCCATTTGAACCATCTTTAATTAATTTTGAAATTTCAACTAATATTTCATTTATAATTTGTGAAAATTCATTTGTGTTTAAATATAAAATCATTCTTGCAATAATAAAAGATTCCTGTTTCATTTTAATTATTAAATCTTTATCAATTGTTGTTATTGTTGTTGAGTTTTCTTGTTCAGTTTTATAACTATTTAAAATTAATTTTATACTATTTAAATAATTATTACTATTGTTATTATTAATTGAATATAACCAATTATTTAAAAGATTATTGTATTTTAAATCTGTATGAAAATGTAATGGAATCGAATAAATAATTTTCGAAATATTATTAAAATCGAGTTGGTATTCAATACCTTCGCTACATAAATAAATCAATGATTTAATGATTGATTTATAAATTCTATTACGGACATTACTATGTAATCTTTTAATTGAAATTTCGAAAAAATTTAAAAACGTTGGATAGAATTCATTATTTAAAACTGGTAATTTCAATTTTTGTTCATTTGTGATTATTTCAATGAATTTTATAATATCTACTAATAATTCCTTTTGAAGGTGATTCACTACTAAACAATTAATTAAAGTTTGAATGAAATTGGATTTCTCTTTAATGGTTGATAATGATTGATAATAGCTATTAAAGAAATTAATTATAGCAACATGAATTGTTGATTCGGTTACACCTTTAAATAGTGCTGGGTTTGAAATGGATTGAACCAATGAACCACTTATAAATTCAATTGGCAAGCTTGGAATATACTGTTTTGCATTCAATACATCAATAATTAAAACTTTAATAACTGCTGGATTTTGATGATTTAAACATCTTTTAAATAAAATCTCAACCCATTCAAAATCTAATCCATCCTTTGATGTTGATTTTGATGATCCAATAACCAATGAATCAATTTCTTTCCACACTGGTTGAATTAAATGAATTGTAAAATCATCCAATGATTCATAGATTAAAAAGAATGTATTCCATAGTTTTTGTAATTTTTCACTATCATCTTTACTCCATTTAAAATATTTACTCCAATTATTTCCCCATGTTTGAATTTCATTCTCTTTTTCAATCGATATTTTTATTGATTTCTTTAATAAATAACTTGATCTTTTTCTATTTAATGAATCATTCATATCATTAAGTCCACTCTTTTAGTAAAAATAAATGTTAGTTTACGTTTTTCAAATAAAATTTTTATGAAAAGTTTAGTGGAAAAAAAAAAAAATACATACAATTATAGATTGCCAAAAAATTGGATCAAAAATTAAATTCCTATAAAATGAATTAAAAAGATTTGATAATAATTTAAAACCTTCAGATTTAACCAATGATATGAATAATGATTCAGGTGGATCAGAGATCATTTTATAAGCAAACTCTTTTACCATATTAAAAGTTTCAATGGAATTATTAATCAATGGTAATAATAGTGTTGAAATTATACCATTTCTAATATCTGTATCTGTTGATTTCTTTAATAATTCAATTGAATTCTTTATAAATGTTTCTCTAAATCTATCAACTACTAAATTAATATCTTTATTATTGTTAACATTTTTATTTGATTCACTGTAAACTTTATTTAATAAATTAAACAAAACATTAAAATGTATATTGTTATTTTCATTCTCTTCCAAAAGTGATACCATTGATAAATTTAATCTCTCTAATAGATCATTAATTATTTCAACACTGTTTTCTACAATGTTTAAAGAAAGTGTATCTTTAATATTATTAATGACCATTTCTAAAATTTTCACTTTATTTAAATGATTTTCATCTTGATTTAATATGATTTTTGATATTTGTAATATTTCAAGATATGTATTAAATAATGATTTATATAATTTATTTTTATTATTATTATTATTATTATTATTATTATTATTATTATTATTATTATTATTATTATTGCTACTATTATTATTGCCATTACTTTTTACAATTCTTTGAATTGAAATTAATAAAAGTTTGACAAAGTGATAATTAATATTACTACTATTAAAATATTCAATATTTGAAATTGAATTGATTGAAAAACTAAATTGTTCAAGTAGATCATCATTATTATTATTATCAATTATTAATATACAATCTAAAAATGAATCATAGATTTCATTTTTATCACCATCGATACTATTTTTATTTAAACTCTTCGAAAAAGTTTCAATTTGTTGTATTATAGTAATCATTTTATTATTATTTATTATTTGGAAAAGTAATAAAAAAAAATAATAAAAAAATTATAAAAAATTATTGGTTTCGTTTTTTTTTTTTTTTTTTTTTTTTTTGAAATTGGGAAAATAAAAAAAAAAATAAAATTGGTTTTGAAAAGTGTTTATGGATTTATCCTCATATGATAATTAGTGGAATAAAAATAAAAATATTATTTTAGTTTTAATTTAATTTTTAATTTCTAACTTTTTTTTTTTTTTTTAAAATTTTTTTTTTTTTTAATTTTTTTTTTATTTATTTCAATGATATATATTATTATTAATTTTTATTTTATTCTTGTTGTTCTTGTTTTCTTGCTTGCATTTTTGCATTAAAAATTTCTTTTCTTTCTTTTTCTTTGTTGATTGCTTCAACATGTCTTTTTAAACGTTTTTGTTTAATTTCATCGAGTATTCTTTTCTCTTCTTGTTGATTTTCCAAAAATTTATGATGTTTACGTTGTTTGTAACCAAATGGTACTTCTTCGAATTGATCAGCTTTGTTACCAGTGTATTCTTTTGCTGGTTTAACTTTATCAGCATCAAATTTTGGTAAATGATGTGGTGGTGCTAATCTCCAATCAGTGATTGATCTTTGTAATTTTTTAATTTTTAAATTGATTTTGGCTTGATGTTGTCTCTTTACTAATAATTTATGAGCATTGGTTGGTTGTTTACGATGTGGACGATGATGTTTAATCTCAATCTCTTTTGGTATTTCAACTGAATCTAAAATTAATGAATAATATCTCTTTGGCATAATCATTGAATTTTGTGTTGTTGGTGCATTTATCGATAATCTAGTTAATGATTTTAATAAATTATTCATTTTCGTTTTTATTTTTCCACACAATACCTGTTTTTAGTGTATGTATGTATGTATGTATGTATATATATATATATTATTTATATTATGTTTTTTGATAGGATTGTTTATTGTGTTTGTTTTTGTTTTTGTAAAAATAAATATCTTTTATAATTTTTCGTTTACTATACAAAATTTTGCAACAAAACTATGAAATCAAAAAAAAAAAAAAAAAAATATGAAAAATAAAAAAAAATTGAAAAATATTTTTTTTTTTTTTTTTTTTTTTTTATTATTTTTTATTTTCAGTCATTTTATGATTGATCCAGATGTTTAATGTTTAGTTTTTTTTTTTTTTTTTTTTTAAAATAATAAAAAAATAAAATTGAGTCAATTATTATTATTATTATTATTATTATTATTATTATTATTGATTATTATCATTCATTCATTGATTTAGGGTTTTACTACTAAAAAAAAATAAAAATAAAAATAAAATAAAAAATAAAAATAAAATAAAAAAAAAAAAATTTCATTCACACGAACTTTTGTTTTTTTCATTTTTTTTTTATTTTTATTTTTTTTATTTTTTTTCTTTTCCTATTTAAAAAAAATATTTATATATTAATATCATTATAAAGATGGGAGATAGAGATATTCCAGATGAATGGGATACAGTTTCAGAGGATCAAATTAAAAATAATCTATTAACATTAGAGATTAGTAATAAATTGAGAGAATTAAAATTATTAGAAGTTGAATATGAAAAATTAGAAGAAAAAGAAAAAGAAATTGAAAATAAAAAAACAACAACAATAACAACAACAGATATTAAAATTAAAGAATTTATAAAGAATGAAATTAAAAAAGGTGGAGAAGAAATTGTTTATAATGAGGGAGGAGAAGAAAATGGGGAAGAAGAAGAAGAAGAACCATTATTATTAATAAATTTCACCAAATGGTCATATAATAAGATAAAGTATATGGGTGGTGGTAAAATTGAGAATCAAGATTTATTCGATAGATTAGTGAATAAATTAAATAGTGAAGAAGAATTCTTTATTACAATGACTGATGACCTATTGGAGAGAGAGTTGGCATTTCATACAACCAATAAACAATGGAGAGAGGATATCAAACAATTGGAACGACAATACCAAGGTGACTATTTCTCGTTATTATCATATCCACCGACATTGGGAGGATTCCTTTTAGAGAATATTTGGTCAAAGATTAAAGAGGGAACTGAATGGAAGAGTGTAAACATTCTGAAATGTATTTATTTAGCGAAAACCAACAGATCATTACTCTATAAACATAACATGGCTTTAGCAATTGAATTCATGGCTTTGGAACAAAAACTATTGGGCCCAACTGCCAAACGTTTAAAGGATGAAGAGGATTTAGAATATAACATTCAATTACGTCAATATGAAGAGTTGATGCAAAAACGTTATGAAAATGAAATCAATGAAGGTATCATTAAAAATTTACAACAAGTAGTCTATACAAACGAAGGTATTTCAAATAATTTAGATAGAATAAATAGTAGTAAAATAAATGAAATAAATGATGATTATAATAATAATGAGGATAGTGGCGAATATAGTGATGGTGATGGTAGTTATTGTAGTACTTGTGATGGTCGTGATAGTGATAGTGACTATGACGATGGTAATGATGAAAACAATGGTGGTGATGATAGAATGATTGAAGAGCCTGAAGAAGATGACACTACAACCAGTACAAGTTTTCAACAATCAGATGATGATGAGGCAGATAATGAGTTGGACGATGAGGACAATAGAAAAAAGAAAAAAGAGAAATTAATAGAGGAAAGAAAGATAAAAGAGATCGAGGCAGAAAGAATTCATAAAGAAAATGAAAAAAAAAAGATTGAAACACCACCCCCACCAACATTAAATATTTTAGATAAAATTATTGCAATGATATTCAGTAAATTAACAGTACAGTCGAATAAAGAATCTCATTATCAAACCTTAAAAAGATTAGAATCATCAATCAAAGAAACTTGGATTGAAGAATTTGGTTGTTTACCTCCAAATTGTTTATGGAGAGAAGAACAATAGTTTTTTAAATAATGATAAAAACAATAAATTAATAAATAATATAATGTAAATGAATATTATAATAATTTTTATTATTAAATTCTTTGTTCATCACCAAATTTTATATTCAAATAAATAATTTATTCTTTTAACTGTATTTAAAACAAAAAAAAATATTTTTTATTTTATTTTATTTATTTCCCCCAATTAGTCATGTTCGATAATATCTTTATCTTTATCATCTTCGTTTATTGTTGAGTGGGATGATTCATGAGCCAAACTTAATATTCTTTCACATTTTACTCTCTTTTTTGCTCTTTCTTGATCCTCCTCTGATAATAACGATCTTCTTGGTGCTTCATCGTGATGTTTTTTCAAATCTTCCTCTTCTAATTTTTGATAAAATGTATTGCTTACAGACTCTAATGGTGTTGGCGGTATAGTATCTCTATTAATCTCAGTTTTTTTATTTTTTTTATTATTGTTATTATTGCTATTATTATTACTATTATTATTATTATTGTTATTATTATTTCCAATGTTACCATTGGAAATGGAATTGTTTTTATTTAATTCGTTATTATCGTCATCATCATTTTTACTATCATCTAAATTCATTTTATCATCGTCTTTTTTATCTTGACTATCGCTGTTATCATTATCGTTATTACTTTTACCATTGTTATTACTATTGTTTTCATTGTTTTTATTATTTATCTTATTGTTTTGTTTATTATTATTTACACCAGAAGCTTCTTCTTTTTTTGAATATTGTTGTTGTTTTATCATATCATAATTTGGAATTTTAGTTGTTGTAATATCTGTTAATTTAATTAATGAATTTTCAATCTGTCTTTTTTGTTTATTTTTGGTTTTCTTGATTTTATAAGGATCTGTGACAACTTCGCCATATAACTATAAGTTGTATTTTTAAAAATTTTCAATTAGTAATTATTTTTGGAAATAAATGAAAAATAAAAAAAAGGAATTTATTAAAAAATACAAACAGGTGTTTTTGAAAAAGTATGTTTCTCTGGGAAACTTGGTAAAAAAGAAGGTATGTGTAATGGGAAATCTTGTTCCTCAGTTTTATATAGTGAAGGTTTTGATGTTTGTTCGGCACTACCCTGTAATGGGAACGGTGGGACAACTTGCGCAAATGGTGTTTCATCCGATTGTAAAAGAAATTGTTGTAGTTCATGTATATTAATTGACATATCCTCAAATGCTTGTTTAACATCAAAAAAGTTTGAATCAGTTCTACATGATAACTCACTATATTCGTGTGCTCTTATACCAATATCTTGTATATCTATAATATTTATTGTTATTGTTATTATTATTATTATTATTATTATTATTATTATTATTATTATTATTATTATCATCATATCATTATTATTTTTTAAAAAAAAAACAAAACATACATAATTGAATTACATCTGCTAAAGAATCTGTTGCGATTTGACTAATTGAAGTGAAACCTAAATTTTTGGCAACTTGGGCAACTACTATTTTACATAAAACTCTTGCAAAATTATCGCACATTCTTTATATCCTGTATATATCGAATATATTGATTTAATATATTACTTTATTGTTTTATAGGACCAAGAAATAATTGTAAATTAAAAAATTTGAAAAATAATTATTTTGAAATTTTTTTTTTTTAGAGGCAAATTTTGAAAAAAAAAATAAAAAAAAAAAAAAATAAAAAAAAAAAAAAAAAAAAAAAGGAAAAAAAAGATTTTCAATGATCTTTACTTCTTTTTCTAAAAAAAGTTATTTAATTTTTGATTTTAATTTCTAGTTTGGTACTATTATTTTTTTTTTTTTCTTTTTTTTTTTATTATTTAGTTATACTTATTTTATTGAAAATAAAAAAAATAAAAAAATAAAAAAAATGAAAAAAATTTAAAACTTTTTTGATTTTTTTTTTTTTTTTTTTTTCATATCTTTTGAGTCAAGAAAAAAAAAAATGGAACCAAACAAAGAAGATAATAATATTAATAACAATATTGATAATAATATTGATAATGAAAAGAAAATTTTAACAGATAGAATTAAAATATTATTACATCCAAAACCACCATCAATTGGCGATAGTGTTTTTGAAGGTACAAAGAATGGATTTCTATGTGGAGTTGGAGTTGGATTGATGGTACCAATTATATTTAGAGGTAGAGGAATTGAACCTGTTAGTTCATTAATAAAATCAGTTTTAAATTTAACATTTATCGGTACAACATTTTCATCAACATTACACATACTTCAATATAATTTTCTATTACCACCAATGTCATCATGGGCAATCAGTGGTCTCATTATTGGTGGTACAACATCACATATGCTTGGACGTTCAAATTTTGCAAAAGGTATGTTTAGTGGTGGAATTTTTGGTGCATTAGGTTACATGGTACATAATAAAATATATAGAGAGGAGATCAATAGGAATATAATTTTAGACATTAATGAATTGAAAGGATTAGTTGAAGAGAATAAAAACAAAGGTCACAACATTGAATTATCATTACGTGATCAAAATCTATATGATAAACTTATGGAAGGTGTTGATAATAGAATGAGTGATCCTGCCTATAATCAAACCAATGATTCACTTAGTTTTTCAAAAATTTTAAAATCTCTCAATCCTCTAAAAGAAATCACCGAAGAAGAAAAGAAATTAATCATTCAAAAAAATAATGAAAGAGATAATACCGTCATTTTAGATTTAAAAGGTAAATCAAAACCAGAACAACAACAAAATAATGACACTGACAATAATATATAAACAAATAATAAATATAAAAATTTATATTATAATAATATCACAATTGTTTTATTCTTTAATATCTTGATAAATTTCATCTTCTCTTAATAACATATTTGGAATACCTTTATCAATTGGATAAACTCTTTGACAATTTGGACATGTTAAACTACCTGTAATAACTTTAAGCTGTATATATTTTATAAATATGTATACGGGTGTTAGTAGTGCTATGTTAATAAAAAAAGCGTATGTTTATAAAGATAAATTATTAATTAATAATAAATAAAAACAATATTACATTACAAAGTAAACTATGTAAAGTTTTTAAAAATTCTTCATCTTCTAAAGAATGTTTTGTGGTATCTAATTGAATTGGTATATTAAATTTTTTAGAGATTTCAGCGATTCCTGCCCAATCAAGTTTTGGATATATATTTTTAGTGAATTCATAGTTGAATTCTTGTTCTAATACAATTTGTTCTGTACATTCTACCTTTAATGGGAATCCTTTACCCATGCATTGCTTCTTGGTGCAAGCCATCATATTGTGTGTTAAAATTTTCATTCTTTGATTTCTATTTATTTAATTTTGCCAAATAAAAAAAAATTAAAAAAAAAAAAAAATAAAATAAAAACGAAATTTTTTTTCTTTTTTTTTTATTTTTTTTTTTTTCATTTTTATTTTTAAAATTTCCACTCCCGTCTTTTTGTTTATTTGATGGCCCATTGGCAAATAAACTTTTGATTTTATACTCATAAAATACAATAAACTATATTTTTTTTTATTATTATATTATATAATAAAAACAAAAAATCAATATCTGATAGTTAAATTATTGATATAATTATTAACAATCCCACAATAATAAAAAAAAAAAAAAAAAAAAAAATCAAAAACAAAAACAAATTTTTATTTTATGAACTGACACACAACGATTTTAAATTTTATTTCATTTTTTTTATTTTTTTAATTTTTTAAGTTTTTGATCTCCACCAAAATTTTAAGAAATTTTTTTTTTTTCTAATTTTTTTTCTTTTAAAAGTTTTTTTTTATAATTTTTTATTTGTATTTTATAATTTTGTGTCATTATAATAAGAGAAAAAAAAAAAAATAATAAGAGATGAATTTAGATTTTGCACTTAGCATTTTAAGATACCATTTACAGTCCAATGGTAGATTGTATGATATATCCAAAGATACTACCAAAAATACAATCACCATCAAAAATAAATTAACTTTAGAAGAAAGATATATAGATTTTAATGAAATACAAGATTTTTTGCAACGTGGGTAGTCAAAAAAAATTAATTTTAAATAAAATAAAAAAAAAAATTAACATCAAATTAATTTTTTTTTATTATTTTTTTTTTTAATTAAAGTTGATGAATTCGAATATAATTTGATTGCAAATGGATTTAAAGATAGATTATCTCTTAGATCAAATGTAAAACCAGACTCCATAGTGAATCAAGGACCAAATAATAAAATGGGAAGTTCATTAGCTTTACTTGACAAAGTTAGTAGTTTAGTAGATGATGAAAAGGACACAATGTTTCTACTTTTAATTGGTATTACAGGAGTTGGTAAATCAACATTCATCAACATGGTAATAAACTATATAAAATACTCATGTTTACAGGATGCAGTTGATAATGCAACAATTGATCAAATTTATACTATAGCATCATTTGTCGAAATTGAAGATTCTGATAAAAAACATAGAATTCAATTAGGTGATGTTGGTGATTATAAAGTTGGATCAGCAGTAACACAATATTCAAGACAGTATAGAATTAAATTACCAGATGGTAAAACACTTTGTTTGATTGATGCACCAGGTGTTGGAGATCCAAAAGGTACACTACAAGATAACAAACACTTTGAAAATATTTTACATGAACTATCATCATTAAAAAAGTTAAATGCTATTTGTATTTTAATGCGTCCAGATGAAACAAGAGCTACAGTTTTATTTAGTTATTGTTTAAATCAATTACTTTTACATTTACATTCAAGTGCAAAAGATAATATTTTCTTTTGTTTCACACATACAAGAGGTACAATGTATAAACCAGGTCCAACTAAATCTATTTTAGAAGAACATTTAGAGAAAATGAAAGATCAATCAAACATTGAAATTAATGTTAAAGATAGAATCTTTTGTTTCGATAATGAATCGTTCAATTATTTAGCAGCAAAATTAAATGGTGTAACTAATTTCACAGATGAAGATGAATTTGATTATAGTAGAAGTTGGACTAGATCATCAAAGGAATTAGCAAGACTATTGAACGAGATTTCAAAAGTTAAACCACATGATGTAGCAAACACAGTTTGTATAAACAATGCAAGAGCAATGATTGGTAATTTAGCTCAACCAATGTCATCATGTATTTCAAATATTAATAAAAACATCAATTTAATGAAGGAACAAGCTGAAAAGTTGAGAGGTCAAAGTGTTAGTGAATCATTGCTATATATTCCAGAAGCTAAGCTTTTAACAGAAAATTTGAATCTTGGTCATTTAGTTTGTACAAAGAAAGGATGTACAAGCTCAACAGATAAACCATGTAACACCGAAATTAAACCACAAAAATGGTTTAAATCAGTCTACTGGTGTGATAATTTTAAATTTGTTGGTTCATGTACAAAATGCTCAAACCCTGGAATTTTACCATGTCTTTGGTATGACCATACTATAATATCAATCAAAGAAACACCTCAAATCAATCATATATCCAGTCAATCCCGTTCAAATATTTCAAGAACTAAAAGTGAAATCATTGTAGAGAAAGATGAATTAGTATCAACTATGGAGCTAAGAATTAAACAATTCCAGAGTGAATATGATACCATCAAGAATGCAATCGTTGACTTTTCTGTATTCTTGTGGCAACATTCCCTTATAAAAGTCAATCGTTACTATGAAGAATATATCAATGTTCAAATTAAAACATTGGAGAACTCAAATAATTCCGAAGAATTAATTAAAAAGCTTAATTTTCATTTAAGTGAATATAAAGCCAGTGTTGAAGAACAAAAAAAAAATGTCCAAAACAACATAGCAACTGTTAAATCAAAAGATGAAATCTTTGAGACTTTTGATGTATTACTTAAAATGCCAATGGTCGGTTATATCATTCAAGATCAAATAAAGCTCAAACAAAGCAATCTTTTCAAAAGTGAGGCAGTCGAAATTGATCTTGTCACTAGAATGAAAAATAAAGCAAAGAGTACCTATAATAAAACCGAGTCATCCAAGTCATGGTATTAATACACCTTTTTTATAATCATGGCAAATAAAATTTAATTTTTGTATTTTTAAAATAATCCATTTATTATTTTTTTTTTTTTTTTTCACATTCAAATTTTAAAAAATTTTCATTTCAATTTCGGAAAATTTTCAATCAATGAATCAAACAGTTTTTATATATGAAGATTATTTCGAAAAATTAAAAGAAATTTCAATTAATGGTAAATATATAATATCAAAATTTTATTATTAACTTTATTCAATATTAATTTTTTTATTTATATTAAAGGTGAAAATAAAAAAAAGATAAATTCAAGTATTTATGGTGGTGATTTGAAAGATGAAAACAATTCATATCAGTCAATCAATTCATTTATCGATAATGAAAAGGATACAATATTTATACTTTTAATAGGTATTAGTGGTGTTGGTAAATCAACTTTCATCAATATGGTAGTTAATTATATCAAATACTCATGTTTACAGGATGCAATCGATAATGAAACATTGGATCAAATTTATAACATAGCATCAAAGGTTAATATTAAAGATTCTGATAAAAAACATATAATTTCTTTAGGTAGTGTTGATGATTATAGGGTTGGATCTTCAGTAACACAATATCCGAAAAAATATAAAATTATTTTACCAGATGGTAAAATAATTTGTTTAATAGATTCGCCAGGTGTTGGTGATCCCAAAGGTACATTGCAAGATAAAAAACATTTTGAAAATATTTTACACGAAATATCATCATTAAAAAAGTTAAATGCTATTTGTATTCTGATGAGACCAAATGAAACAAGAGCTACAGTTTTATTTAATTATTGTTTAAATGAATTACTTCTTCACCTTCATACAAGTGCAAAAGATAACATTTTCTTTTGTTTCACACATACAAGAGGTACAATGTTTAAACCAGGTCCAACTAAATCAATATTAGAGGAGTATTTAAAATTTTTAAAAGAACAAACAAATATTGAAATTTCATTAGAAAAAAACAAAATCTTTTGTTTCGATAATGAATCATTCAATTACTTAACAGCAAAATCAAATGGTGTAACTAATTTCTCAGATGACGATAGATTTGAATATGGTAGAAGCTGGGACAGATCATCAAAGGAACTATCAAGATTGTTAGTTGAGATTTCAAAAGTTAAACCACATGATGTAGCAAACACAGTTTGTATAAACAATGCAAGAACAATGATTATAGAATTTTCTCAACCAATGGCAACTTGTATTTCAAACATTAACTCTAATATCAATTTATTAGATCTTCAAATTAAAAAATTAAAAACTCAGAGTATAAAAGAATCATTATTATACATTCCTGAATCAGTGATTCAAACTGAAAAAATTGGAAAAAATCATTTAATTTGTACCAAAGCTGGTTGCAATAGAAAAAAAGAGGATGTTTGTAAAATAGATATACCATCTAAAATATCATGGTTTTCTTCACTTTATTGGTTTGATAATTTTAATTTTATTGGAATGTGTAAATTATGTAATGTTTCAAACAATAAATCTCCATGTCATTTTTCTGATCATTGCATAATATGTTTCAAAGAAACTTCACATATACGTATGGTACCAAGTTCAAAAAAAGGAAAACAAAAAAAGAAAACAAATGATCAATTAAAAGAAGAAGGTGAAATTTTACATGTTGAAATTGAAGATAGAAAAAAGCAATTGATGTTTGAATATGATACCATAAAGAATTCAATCGTTGACTTTTCAGTATTTTTTTGGAATTATTCATTGGTGAAAATTAATAATTTTTATGAGGAATATATAAACATTCAAATAAAAAATTTATTGATTCAAGAAGATTCAGAAATTCTAGTGAAAAAATTAAAAAATCATTTAAAAGAATATAAACTTAGTGTTGAAGAATGTAGGAAAAATATTCAAGAAATGAAAGCACCAGTTAAATCTCAAAAAGAAATTTTTGAAACTTTTGATACCCTATTGAATTTACCAATGGTGGGTTATATCATTCACGATCAAGTTAAAATAAAGAGAGAAAGCCTCACTAAATGTGACTCTTGTGTAATAAATATTGATTCATGTAAAATAGATAGTAGCCTTTTTTAAAAACAATCATTCATGAAAAATAAATCTTGTAGTCTTTTTAAAGGAAAAGTTTAATAAAAAAGTTTATTTATTTTTTTTTTTTTAAAAAAATTTAATTTTTTCTTTGAAATTATTAAACAAGTTGAAATAGTAATTAAAATAGTTACTATTAATCCATATGAAGAGAGAGTACTCTGTTGGAATAATCTTGAATCAGCAACAAGAAAGATTATTAATTGAATTAAATTTATAAAATTATTATTATCAATACTTTTTTTAAAAGGATTTAATAAAAAGTAAATCGTTGAATAAACCATTTGTATTAAAGTAATTGACGGCATATAGAAATTACCATCGCTAAATATTAATGTTATTGATAAAATTGAAAATAAAACTGATCTTGTAATTATTATAAAATCCCACAATTTTAATTTACCATTCCTGTGAATGAGATAATTTGACATTAAAATAGCTATTACTATGGCTATGATTAAAACTGAAACTGAAATTTGAAATAAACTCTTTGATGAATTGAATTTGATTGTAAAATCCACTAATAATAATGTTTGATTGTTTTTGATTGTTTTTGGTATTATTAATGTGAGTGAATTGAATATTAGTGGAATGATGAATATTTGGATTAATTCCCATGTTGATTTAATAAAATATCTAAGATAGGTAGGTGAAGATTTCTTTAGATTTCTTTTCTTTTTTAAATTTCTTTTTAAATAATTATAAAATTTTGAACTTGGACCTATTTTTTTGAGTAACCATAAAGGAATTTGATCACTTGAAGAAATAATAAACATCAATATTGTGATCGATAATAATATTAATGTTTTGTTGCCATGGTTTAATCCTTTGAAAATACAGATCCCATCTAAAATATCCAAAGACACTCTAAAGAATGGTAAAATGTAAATACCATTGTATGAAAAGAATACTACTGAATTTATTTGAAGGAATAGTATTATTGGTCCAATTATTGTTGTAAATAAACTCCATTTGATTACTGAAAGAATTAATGCTGATCCTAAATATAACAATACTATTGGTACAATTAACCATGTTTCGAATCGAGTACAACAATTGATTCCATGTTTAGCTGGTATAAATGTTTCTATTGTTTCATCTGGATCTAAACAACTGAAGCATAAATCTCCTGAACTATATTTGAAGTTACATTGATTGTTTGATAGACACATATCGTTAGCACATCGTTCGACCATTGAAATTTCATCATCGATCATATAGTATCCATTGTTTACATTTACAAATGAACCTACACATGTGATCGCGTTAGGATTGCATTCTAAACATGATCCCATAGATTTACTATATGATGAGCCAATGGTACAATATTCACATGTTAAATTGTCCATAAACTGAAATGGTGAACATCCGCCAAGTGTTAAAATTACATTTGAATAGTATGGTTGGAGATATAATTCAATTTTGTATGGTTCATTAACTGTACCAATAAATGTATGTAAAAAACTACCTTTACCACTTAATATTGTTTGAGTGTAAGTTTCTCTTTTGTTATTCAATACACTTGTGATATTGATTTGAATTGGTGATGATAATATTGTGAATGTATTATTATAAAAATCGATTGCATTATAGTTGATATTAGTTCCTACTCCATTGACGATAAATGTATTATTGACTTCTGTGAAAATTATTTCTTTTAAATCTAATAATAACAAAAAAATAAAAATAAAAAACAATTAGAATTAATTATAAAAAAAAAATTATATAATAATAATAATAAATATACATACTCGAAGAAAAATTATCACCACATAATGAAGTGTTGTTTTCAAAATGATTTGAATTTAATATATTTGAAATATCTAAAGAGAATTTAAAATTTTCAGTAAAGATAGCGCCACCTTGTGATAGTGCATAGTTTGAAAAGAAAGAATTATTTGAGAATTTATTATTTGTATTAATAAATGCATCTTGATCACTTTGATAACCTGAAAAGAATAATTGACCAAACTTTGCAGTGTTGAAAGAAAATAATGAATTTTCAATTTGGAAGTACTCTATTGGGTAAAGGGAATCAAGATGAAAATTAATTATTGAACCACTACCAAATCTATAAAGACTATTAAAAGAGAATTCACAATAAATCACATTTAAGAAAGAATTTTTCAATAGAAATAAAGTTGAACCATCACCTTGATTCCATAATACCTTTGTATTTGATAAGGCGAGTGCAGACTCATTAGAATAAATTAAAGATTTTGAAACCTTGTTGTCTTGAAATAAGGTACTTGATATTGTGAGGTTTGAACCAAGGATATGAATCAAATTTGTTAGAATTTGATTATTTAAAGTTAATAGGTCATCAAATATAATTATACACCTCTGGAAAAAGAAACCAGATTCAGATGACGTTGTTGATGGAATATTTTGTTCACCCACTAATACATTCTCACTAAATGTGATATTAGAGAATTCGATATGACTATCATGTGAGTTTATAATTTTTTTAGTGAAATAGTTGGCTCGAATTGTTATATTTGAGAAGTTTGCTTTATAGTAACCATATAAATCGAATACTATATCCACATAGTTATTAACGAAAACCAACCCTTGAAAAGAAAGGAAATAATTATTTGATGAAAAACCTTGATAAAACACACCTATATTTCGATTGGCACTCATAGAGATGATTGTAATATTGCAAGTATTTTCCTGTATGATTACTTTGAATGAATTATCTGAAAAGTTTGTTGAACTAATATGAATATTTGACTCTGAGATATGAAGTAGATTATAACCAATACCATGATTATTAATAAAGGTTGAATTTGAAATGATACTAATTTCATTATAGGAAAATAGAAATAGTACTGATTGTGTATTACAATTCTCAACATGTATACCATCTATTGTTAAAGTATCTGAATTTTTAATACTTAAAATTGTATAGCCAACCCTTTCAAATTTTGAATTCTTTACGGTGATGTTATCGGAAAATGAAGTGGAAACCAATGAAGAAGATGCTTGAATTTGATTAAAATAACAATTTTCAAAGTGTAGTGAACCTTGCGTGCAATCAAAAATAGAATTCTCACCATATGGAATTATATTTGAAAAATTGGTGGAATGAAAAAAAGCATAAGATTGTCTTGCTTGAAGGATGTTTGCAGAACTATCTTTGAACTGACAATCTATTGTTGTCAAAATGCTTTGTGATTCTATATAAAACATAGAATAATCTAAACCTGTAGCATCTAGATTGAACACACTTGAAACAAAAGTACCATTACTAATGATTACTTCACTTTGATTGTATAGACTAATGGTTGAAGGTTTTGAAAATGATTCCAATGTGAAATTTGAAATTTCAACTTTTGAATTTACAAACATGAAAAGACCAACACAACCCATATAAACATTATTAATGGTTATATTGGACTGATCATTAAATCTATTGGGATAGTAAGTCATTTCGACTATCGATGTGAATGAATTCATTTGGTCACATGTAATTTTAATATTCTTAATGAGAGCTAAAACAGAGTCACTAAAATAAAATATCGATCCAAAAGTACTCGAATAGAATTGAACATTATTAAAAACTATAGTACCATGAAACGAATTAATAATTTCACCATTTGAAATGAAATTTAAAATCTTTGAATTCTCTATAATTATTGTTGTTGATACGATTCTTAGAGGGTCACTAATAATATCAACTAATCTATAGACCCTGTTGAACTGTCCACTTATATTACAACCACTAATAATTGCAATAGAATTTTGAATCAAAAACACCAAACTATTATCAAAATCATTCATATAGTAAATGCTTGAGTTCGTCATATATAATGCTGAAGGTTTATCATCAAAATGCCCATTTTTCAATAGAAAAACTGAAAAAACAATTTGCTTTCTTATGTATACATTTGAATTTAATATATTGACTGTACCACCATCCTGAATACTAATTGATACACCATCTAATAATGAATTATTAATAAAACATTCGAACATACTAATTTCAAAAACACATGATTCAACCGTACTATTATAAATAGATAAAGCATTACTCTCATTATAGACCCTACTGCAAATATCACTACTACTACTACTACTACTACTACTACTACTACTACTACTACTACTACTACTACTACTACTACTACTACTACTACTACTACTACTACTACTATCAATACCTTTAAAAGTTAAAGATATATTTTTTATTGAGGAATCCCAAAATTCAATAATACTGAGTTTTGATCCCACGTCAATAGGAAGGGTTGTTGAAGGATGTGAAAGAAAAGTTGAATTTGAAAATATAATCTTTGAACATTGAAAATAAATATAAAGGAATCTATCAAAGCGAAGCACTGCTCCATTATTAAATAGTACATCACTATTATTAACAATTGTTTCATAATTAATAATTAGAGTTATCAACCCATCAAACCTAATATTGGAATTCGTTATCCTTAAATATTGGATATTTAAATAAACTAGTTTATTATTATTATTATTATTATTATTATTATTATTATTATTATTATTATTATTATTATTATTATTATTATTATTATTATTATTATTATTATTATTATTATTATTATTATTATTATTATTATTATTATTATTATTATTATTATTATTATTATTATTATTATTATTATTATTATTATTATTATTATTATTATTATTATTATTATAATTATTATTATTATAATTTGATTTATAGGGTATGAATGAAATATTATTAAAATTTGTTATTGTTAAAAATGATGAACAATTTAAATTGTAGTCACCATAATCAATATTTATAGTTATTATTGAACTATTATAATTATTACTATTACTAGCACTTGAGGATAAAATTTGAGATAATAAACATAAGTTTTGATATGGGTTAGATATTGTTCCGTTCCCATTCGAATCACTATAACTATTACTGAAATAAATATCTATTATGGTTGTTGTTGCTTGTGAATTTATATTATTTACATTATTTATTACTATTATCAATATAAGAATGACTATCTTTAAATATAAATTTTGTATCATTCTCCATTTAGTGAATAATTTGATTTTTATAAAATGTTTTTTTTTTTTTTTTTTTTAAGGTTTCACAAATTTTTTTTCTGAAAATTTGGGTAAAAAAAGAAATTGACGTTTATTTTTTAAAAACAGTTTTTTATTAATAATAAAAAAGTTGAAATAATTAAAATAGTCAATATATTAAAATAGTCAATATATCACAATATTGATGATCAATTTCCTTTATGGTTATTCAAAAAAATAAATTCAAATTTTAGATTACATAGTTACCTAAAAAAGAATCGAAATCTAAAGAAATTTTCACCGACCTATCTTAGATATTTACAATTGGACTGATAATAATAATAAATAATAATAATAATAATAATAATAATAATAATAATAATAATAATAATAATAATAATAATAATAATAATAATAATAATAATAATAATAATAATAATAATAATAATAATAATAATAATAATAATAATAATAATAATAATAATAATAATAATAATAATAATAATAATAATAATAATAATAATAATAATAATAATAATAATAATAATAATAATAATAATAATAATAATAATAATAATAATAATAATAATAATAATAATAATAATAATAATAATAATAATAATAATAATAATAATAATAATAATAATAATAATAATAATAATAAATACTTGAAGAAAAACTATCACCACATAATGAAGTGTTGTTTTGAAAATGATTTGAGTTTAATATATTTGAAATATCTAAAGAGAATTTAAAATTTTCAGTAAAGATAGCGCCACCTTGTGATAATGCATAATTTGAAAAGAAAAAATTATTTGAGAATTTATTATCTGTATTAATAAATGCATCTTGATCACTTTGATAACTTGAAAAGAATAATTGACCAAACCTTGCAGTGTTGAAAGAAAATAATGAATTTTCAATTTGAAAGCTTCCTGTAGATAATAATGTTTCGATGGATTTGAAATCTGGCTGAAACTATAAGAGAATTCGCATTCACTCACATTGATGTTTGAACCCAATAGCATAAACAAAGTTGAGGTACTTCCTTGATTACCTAACACCTTTATACTTGATAAATCAATAACAGATTCTTGGGAATAAATTATAGTTGATAAAACTTGATTATCTTGAAATAGACTATCTGATCTCGATGGAGGTCGATATCAGATAGTCTATTTCAAGATAATAATGTTTTATTAACTATAATTTATTCTCAAAGTCTGACCTAAAATGTTAAATTTAAAATTTAATCAATAAAAAAAATAAAATTTTTTTTTTTTTTATTTTTTTTTTACGACCATTAATAAATATCGTTTTCATTATTCATATCCTAATAACAAATCCTTTGACATAAATTGAATTTTTATAAAAAAAAAAAATTATTATTGTTTGATGTCGCTAACCAAAAAATTGAATTTTTACCATTCTTTTCATTGTGAGCAATAATATAAATTGATCTTTAAATGATTGTTCTATGGTGACCTACCAATTCTTTATTCTGTAAGATTGTTGATTCTGGTTGATCCTGCAGGAATGGAATGGTTGGGTTTGATTTACGATAGAAAACTTTTCCATTTTAAAAAGTATGAAAGATTTTTTTTTCAATTTAAATCACAAGCTTTTTCTTTTTCTTCTAAAAATTTTTTTATCAAAAAAAAAAAAAAAAAAAAAAAAAAAAAAGTGAACGTATTCATGACAAAAAAAACCAAAAAAAATATTTATACACATTTTTTGATTAATTAAATTATTTAAATAATTTTTTACTTTGAAAGTTTGTTTTTCATTACTCATTAATTTGGTCATCTCATTTCTTTGATTTTTTATTTTTTTTAAAAAAATTTTATATTTTTTGCACTTTTTTTCATTTTTTTTTTTTTTTAATTTTTTTTTTTTTTTTCTAAAAAGTAATAAGATGTCATCTGAAAATACATTAAATAATCCCAAAACAAATACTATACAATTAGAAGCACCAAAAGGTTGTGATTATGTGGATTTAAAAGATTTTTTAGTTTTTTCAAGAAAAGATAATGGTTAGTTTTATTTCTTTTTTTTTAAATTTTTTTTTTTTTTTTTTTTTTGGGTTCTCCACGTGTAATAACAACACACTTACGATTATTCTTTGATCAAATTACAAAAATAGATAATTTTATATATGAAGTGAATAAAATTAAAAATGAAGATAGATATAGTGAATGTGAAAAAGTATGGAATACATTAGAAGCAAAACAATTATTACGTAGTCAACTCATTTTAAATTGTATAGAAGAAACAAAAAAAGAAATTGAATCATTAAATACTCCCACTATTACAACGACAATAATCAATAATAAAAATAATAATAATATTAATATTAAAAATCAAGGAAATTCGATAGATGAATCTGAGAAAAGAAAATTAACAACAAAATTAAATATGCTAAATATGGAATTAGAGGTCGAATCAATTTTAATAGCTGCAGCTAAAAAAGTTTTTCATAAAGTTTGTAAATAACTATACTACTTTTTAAATTAGTGTAATAAAAAAAAAAGTATAGAAAATAATATATTAAAAAAAAAAAAAAAAAAAATGTATATAAATTATAGATAGATAGATAAATTTGGTCTTCTATTTTTACATATTTATGATTGGTATTTAAAATTTTTTTTTTTTTTCTTTTTTTTTTTTTTTTTTTTTATTATTTTTCCTCCTTTTCTTTTTCAATTTGTTGTTTTAACATTGTTTCTAAATCAAAATATAATTTATCTTCATCTATTCTATGTTTAAATATTATTTTTTTATCAATCATACCAACTGGTACATCATTTTTAAATCTATCAAAATATTCTTTATTCTCTTGTTTATCAATGTCAATCTCTTCAATTTTGAATCTATCTTTTGGAAACTAATTAAAAAAAAAAAAAAAAAAGTAAATAATCATATGAATTTTTTTTTTTTTCTTTTTTTTTTAATTACATCTTCCTCAACTGCTGGATAAATTATTTCTTTTGCATCCTGACACAATGAACAACCTGGTCTAGTATAAAATCTAATATTAATGGGTATGAAATTCTTTAATATTTTTATTAACATCTTTTGTTTTTCAAAAATAAAAAAAATATGAAAAAAAAAAAAATAAAAAAAAAAAATAAAAATAAAAAAAAAAAAAAAGAAAATATCCATAAAAATTAAAATAAAAAATCTTTTCCCTCAAGACAATCAATCACAAAACACTGCTTTAAATTTATTTAAAAATGTCTTTCTTTTTTTGCAGAAGTAATAAAAAAGAAATAAGAGAAAAAAACTCTTATAATAATAACAATAATATCAATAATAATAATAATAAAAATAATAATAATAATAATAATAATAATAATAATAATAATAATAATAATAATAATAATAATAATAATAATAATAATAATAATAATAATAATAATAATAATAATAATAATAATAATAATAATAATAATAATAATATTATTAATAATGATAATGATAATGATAATGATAATAATAAAAATATAAATAAAATAAAAATAAAGAGAAAAGAAATTATTTTAAATAAAGAAGATAAAATAGATAATAGTATTTTATTTTTTAAAGTTTGGAGGAATAATTATTTAAAGTATACAATTTTAGAATACCTTTGTTTATACGAAAAAGTTTTTTTTCAAAAAAAATTATTTACGGTTGAATCTTTGTTGAACTATCCATACAGAGAATGGTTAACTTTTATTTTCTTTTGCAATTCATCAAGTCCATTAACTAATGGGTGTATACCATCACAGGTTTTAACATTACAATTAGGAAAGAATTTTACATCAAACGTTGAAAAAGGAGCATTGGGTGAATCACTAACTAAATTAATAATATTAAACACAAGTATTGGTTTAGGTAATTTTCAAGTTGGTTCAATTCCATTGTCACTTAAAAAGTTATTCATTGATTCATCGAATATTCTCAATGATCATAGTGTAAAAGTATTAAGAAACTCTTGTATAGAATGCATTGAATTTGGTCCATACTTTAATTTATCATTTAAAAGCTATCATTTCCCTACAAGTTTAACCTCAATGATATTCAATAATGAGTTTAATCAACCTTTAGATAATATTGAATGGCCATTATTAATGAAAAGAATTACATTTGGTAATGATTTTAATAATCCTTTAATTAATTTACCATCTGAATTAGAATATCTTCGACTTGGTAGAAATTTTAATCAATCAATAAATTTTGACTTACTATTACCAAATCTTACAACTCTAATATTAGGTTTAAATTTTAATAGGGAACTAAAATCAAATTCATTGGGTGAATCTTTAACAGAGTTAAATTTAGGTTCTGATTGGAATCATCCAATCCCATTAGGTTTATTACCAATAGATTTAAAGATATTAAAATTATCAAATAATTTTAATTATCCACTTGAAAAAGATACATTACCAACTTCATTAGAAGTTTTGGTTTTTGGTGATGATTGGAATCAAACCATAGAAGATTCAACTATTTTAGGTTCACTATTATCTTTGAAATCAATAACCTTTGGTAAATCTTTTAATCAAATCATATTACCATCTATTTTACCTTTTAATTTGAAATCAATTATATTTGGTGAATCATTTAATCAAACTCTAATTCATAATAGTATCCCTCAAACTGTTGAACATATTGAATTTGGTAGTTCATTCGATCAAGATTTAACATCACAACCACTATCGGATAGTGGTGATATTAAATATTGTACAATATTACCATTATCTTTGAAATCGATTCAATTTGGTCAAAATTTTACAAATGGTAAAAAACCAATAAATTTTGAAACATTCCCATCAAAAGTAATATCAATTCAATTTGGTTCAACATTTAATCAAATAATTGAAGATGATTCATTACCTAATGGTCTTGAATTTTTATATACAGGTTTTAAATTTAATCAATCAATATCAAATAGTTTTTTAAATTTAACATTATTAAAGACTTTAAAGTTTGGTTATAGTTTTAATCAAGAATTAAACTTGAAATCATTTCCAATAGGTTCATCATTGAAAAGAATTGATTTTGGTAAAAGTTTTAATCAAGTTTTATTACCAGGTGTTATTCCTTCAACATGTACATATTTACATCTTGGTCAAAAATTTAATAAACCTTTATTAGTTGGATCAATACCATTTGGAGTTACCACACTCCAACTATCAAAAGAATATAATCACCCATTACCATTTGAAGTTTTACCCAACAGTTTAACTTATTTAGATCTTGGCTCAAGTTTTAATCAAGTTTTAGATAAAAGTTCAATTCCATCTTCAGTATATGAATTAAAATTTTCAAATTATTTCAATAAACCACTATCAACATTTAACTATGATTATTATAATAAAAGTTGTCTTAAAATTTTAACATTTGGTAGTGAATTCAATTCCCAAATTGAGCCTGGTTCTTTACCATTTGGTATATCGATTATAAAATTTAACTCATTATTTAATCAAAGAATACTTCCAAATACATTTCCAACTTCTGTAACCTCAATCACTTTTTCCAAAGATTTTTCTCGACCTCTATCAATTGATAATATCCCATCATCTGTAATTCATTTATCTTTACACTATCAATACGATAAAAGTAATTTATCTCCTGAAATTGAATCATTAATTTGTTCCTATGATGATCATAATTTACTTTAAAAAAAAATTATATTAATCGACCACTATATAATTATGGTGACCGTTTCACTGTACCAAACAAACTTTTTAGTACTCGTAGGAAGAGCAACTCAAAAGTTTTTATAATGATCTCTATGATCGATACTCACTATTTACAAAAGTCATAACTATCAATTTTATTGTTTTTTACAATTAAAACCATAAAAAATAAAAATAAAAAAATTTTGTGGAAAAAAAAAAAAAAAAAAAAAAAAAAAAAAACACTTTCAAGATATATCAAATAAAAAAAAATAAACTTTAAAGATCATTTGGTGAACCCAATAAAGGGAGGTGATTGTTTTTAGAATTTTATGGGAAAAAAAAAAAAGATTTTCCTTTTTTTTTTTTTTTTTATTTTTTTTTTATTTTTTTTTGTTTGTATATATATATTTTTTAAAAATATATATATTAATATATTCTAAAAATGACATATTTTAAATTTATTATAATATAACAATGTTTTAAGATTATCCTCTAATTCCTGCACTTGGTTCGTAGGTTTTTCCATTATCATATATCCATATATCAAAACCAGCTATAATATTTGAACCATATATATTATTATTATTATTATTACTATAACTGATACTATTATTTTTACAATTTATAAAAGGGGTTGTTGAATTATTAAAATTATTATGTTTATTAAAACTAAAGAATGATTGCAAACTATCTGTAATACATCAAAAAAAAAAAAAATTAAAAAATAAAAAATAAAAAATAAAAAAAAAATTTATAGATAAGAGATTAGTCAATATATAAAACACAACAATCTAAAGATCTATTATTTCATAAATGTTTGATTTAAACACTTTTAATGGTACCTACTTATAATTGTCATTTTTTTTTTTTTTTTTTTATAAAAATTAATGGTTTAGGGTTAAAGAATTCTTTTTTGGGTATTTTTTTTTTTTTTTTTTTTTCTTATTTGGAATTTAATTAAATGAATTTATCACTATTGTACATGTATTAATTTAAATAAAAAAATATTATATTATATTATATTTTATATTATTTTTAATTAATTTTTTTTTTTTTTTATTTTCAATTTATAATTTTTAATTTTCTATTTTTTTTTTTTTTTTTTGTTAAGTATTTATAAAAAAAAAAAAAAAAAATGGTAATTTATTATCTTTAAATATCCAAATTATTAAAAAAAAAAAAAAAAATTAAAAAAATCTTTTTCTAACTACAAATAATAAAAAAGGAAAGAATTTTAATTTTAATAATGATAATGATATAATGAAACATAAAGTTTAAATGTGTATTGGATGGTGTGGGTGTGTGTGTTGTTTGTTTAGTGTGTTTTTATAAAAATAAATATTATGAGGTTTTAGTAGTAATAGTTATTGTAGAGGTTATTATTTTAAATATTTTATACCAACTTTATTGATTGTGTTTATATAGTGTGTGTGTGTGTGAGAGAGAGAGAGAGAGAGAGAAAGAGTGTGAGTGTGAATGTATATTAAAAATTTCTTTATTTTCTTTATTTTCTTTATTTTCTTTATTTTGTTTATTTGATTTATTGTTAATTTAAACCATCCATTTAACTCTATCTCTATCTCACTATTATATACAATGTATATCTTTGTTAGTAATATCTTAACTACTCCCAGAGTGTATTGTACAGATATCTAAGAGAGTGAGAGTGAGAGAGTG
Organism: Dictyostelium firmibasis; assembly: GCA_036169595.1. Lineage (NCBI taxonomy): Eukaryota > Evosea > Eumycetozoa > Dictyosteliales > Dictyosteliaceae > Dictyostelium > Dictyostelium firmibasis. The sequence goes on from CM069766.1 coordinate 1,942,649, forward strand.
AGATACATAGAGTGGTTTTGTTGGTGGTAATAGTATGTGAGTTTTTGGAATTGTGAAGTGTGAGTGGGGGTTATTTATCTTTCAATTAGTGGTTTATACCCCATTTGAATTTAAAAAAAAAAAAAAAAGGAAAAAAAATTAAAAAAAAAAAAAAGAAAACATAAAATTTTCCTTTAACCCACCAAACAGGATTGGAATTTTAAAATAAAAAATTAATATTTTTTTTTTATTACGCCCATTACTTTCCCTTTAAATCATAAAAACAAAGAAAATTGAAAGAAATATAAAAATTTTGATTTTTGTTTTATTTAAAATAAAAAAAAAAAAAACCAAGGGATAAATCCATATTAAATAAAATTTAATGAATAGTATTTTTATTTGAAATAACAAGAAAAATTATGAGCTGTGGTAAAAGGGTTGTATTTGATAAACATTATTATACAATATTAATTTATTAATCCAATTTACAGAAATATGAAATAAAATTTTTTTTTTTTTTTTATAAAAACCTTAAACAACAACAATAATAATAATAATAACAACCAACATTAATAATAACAACATAAACAACAACAACTACCAATCATATCTATTTTTTATGTTTGTTTGTTTGTTTGTTTGTTTGTTTGTTTGTTTTTTTTGTATCATCGATAAAATCGTATCAAATAAAAACTCATTAACCAAATAACAAGAAAACCACATGGTTTTCTTTTTTTCCTTTTTTTTTTTTTTTTTTTCTTTTTTTTTTTTCTCAAATTGTTTTTATTTATTAATCTTTACCACCAATCATCATTGTGTTTTTATTAAAAAAAAAATAATTATATAAAAGGGGGTAATGAAAAGACCTATCAGTTTCAAATAAAAATTATTTATTTTAAAATAATAATAATTATAAATGAATGGTTATTTTTTTTTTGAAAAACAACAAAAACTAAATTGATTTATTTAACAATTTGTTAACTAACAAATCAAAAAAAAAATAATAATAATCCCCCATTAATCAACGTCATCTGATATTTAATAAAAACTTTGACTGAAGTTCTGAGTTTATAAAAAATACAAATTTGTATTTACAATATGTATTTACTTTTTTAAAAAAAAAAAAAGAAAAGATGATAAAACGAAATAATTATTATTTTTAAAAAAAATTATTGAAAAATATAACAAAATCTTACACACTCAGGTACTTGTTTTTATTTTATTCATAATAATTAAAAAAAAAAAAAAAAAAAAAAAAAAAAAGCAAACCATCAATTATTGGCTAAATGAGGATAAAAAAAACTCAGATAATACAATTGTAATTTTTCACAATTCAATATATTTATTGTTAAAAAAGTTTTTTTCGTGCTTTTTCTTTTTTTTTTTTACTTGTTTTATTTTTTAAATTCTTATATAGCGATATATCATCTTCATGATGTATACTAGATAAAGATGACGATGATGAGGATGATAAGTTTTGATGGTGTTCTAAAAAAAAAAAAAAAAAAAAAAAAAAAAGATAAAAATAATTTTAAATAAAAAATAAATTAAAATCGATGGTGATAATAACCATCTGATTTCTTAAAGGTTATTTTTATTTTCATTTTTTTTTTTTTTTTATTTATTTCAATAATAGTAATGTGATAAATTTTTTTATTTTTTTTTTCTTTTTCTTTTTAATTAGTAGATAAACAAACTAATTTAGCACCTAAATACAAAAAAAAAAAAAAAATCATGATAATTATGAGAAAAAAAAAAATAATAATTATGTGTTAATATTTTTTTTTATTTTTTTTTTTTTAGTTATAATAATTTAAGAGATAACTGTCAAACTTGTTTTTGGACGAGAAGCATGAATTTTTTGAGAAAATTCCAATACTCTTGATTTAAGTTGATTTTCATTTACAGTTGTTAATCTTGAATTTCTTAATAATTGTTTACCAGCGACCCAAACGTCAGTGACATGATTAGTACCAACGTAAACCAAATGAGAGATTGGATCATAGACAGGATGACTTGAGACTTTGACAGCGATGAAATCAGCAAATTTACCAATTTGAAGTGAACCAACTTTATCATCGATACCCAATGCTTTTGCACCGTTAATTGTTGCCATTGATAAGATTTTGTAGGATGGTGTTACAGGTTCACCACCTTCTAATGAATGAGTATTAGCTGATAATTTATCAATGTAAGCGGCAGTACGTAATTCACCCAACATATCTAAATCATCATTACTAGCAGCAGAATCTGTACCAATTGCAACATTTACACCTTGTTTCAAAAGTTTATGAACTGGTGAAACACCTTTAACACCCAACTTCAAATTTGATTCTGGGCAATGTACAACATTTATACCACTCTTTGCAGCTAAATCTAAATCCTCCTTTGTTACTTGTGTCATATGTGCTGCTATTAATGAAGATGATAATATTCCTAAATCTCTTAATCTTTCAATTGGTTTCTTACCACTAACTTTAACTTCCTCTGAAACTTCATGACAAGTTTCATGTAAATGTGTATGAATTTTAACACCATATTTCTCTGATAATTCTTTAACTTGTAAATATGCTTCATCTGTAACTATAATTATTATTAATACATAATATTAATAATAATAATAAATAATAATAATATTAATAAAAAAATAAATAATAAATATTAAATAATAATAATAAATAAATAATTACTTGTATAAACAGCATGTGGACCTAATGAAATTTTAATTTTACTATGATCTTTATATTTTTCAATTAATTGAATACCTTTTTCAATGTATTCTTGTTCTGATTGAGCATAAACTGTTGGGAATTTAATGATTGGAGCAGCAAGAGTAGCTCTCATACCAAATTGTTCAATGACTTGAGCAGATACCTCTGGATAATAGTACATATCGTTACAACAGGTAGTACCGGTTTTAATCATTTCTAAACATGCTAATTCAGTACCAACCTTTACAAATTCTTCACCAACATGTTGTGCCTCAGCTGGCCAAATGAATTTAGTTAACCAATCATGTAATGATACATCATCAGCATATCCTCTCAATAATGACATGGCATTATGTGTATGCATATTAATGAAACCTGGTGCTAATATGTACTCTGATGTTGAACTTATAGATGAACTTGTATCAGAATTCATCTCTTTCAAATCGATTACATTCTTTACATTATATCTTTGTTCTAAATCACTGAATCTAATTATATCCAATATCTTCTCATCTTTTACTACTAAGCAATGATTTTGATAAACTGTATTCTCTGGTACAACTGGTATAATCCATTTAGCAACAACTGCAAAATCTGCATCTTGCATAGTTTTATTTACATTTGCACTACATTCAACTGTTAAATTTGGTGATGATTCGTTCATTATCATTTCTATTGTATTGAAAAAAAAAAAAAAATTTTAAAAAAAATAATAAATTATTACTATTAATTATTATTACTACTAGTATTAGTATTGTTACGAATAAAAAAATAAAAATTAATAAAATAAAAAAATAATATAAAATAAAATAAAAAAAAAAAAAAAATTAAAAAAAAAAAAAAAAATTAAAAAAAAAAAAAAAAAAAAAAATCTGAAAAACGAAAAAAAAATTAATTAAAAAAAAAAAATAAAAAAAAATAAAAAAAAAAACGAATCCAACAAATATCTGAAGAACCCTTCGTCAAAACGTGACATAATTTATCAATTATTATGTTCTTTTTTTTTTTTTTTAGTTCCTATTTGGAGATTTATTAAATGTAAAAAAAAAAAAAAAAAAAAAAAATTATTGTATGAAAAAACAATGGCATGTATATTATTTAGATGTCTTGAATAAAACATCTAAATATTATATGTATATATATATATATATATATATATATATTATTGTTATAGAGAAATCTTTCACAATTTTTTTTTTTTTTTGTATCTTAAATTCACCACCCCATAAAATTAAAGTTTAATTAATCACCAAAGGTCTCATTATTTTATGATTTATAAGGGATAAAATTAAAAGAATTATATATATATATATATATATATATATAATTATTCAAAAAAATAATTTTGAAAAAAAATTTGATCAATTCCAAAAATAAAAAAAAAAAAATAAATAAAATAAAATAAAAAAATTAAAAAAAAAAAAAAAGAGAAAAAAAACGAAAAAGTTTATTTTTTTTTGATTTATTTTTATTTTTTTTTTTTTCGCACTCGTTTCTTTTTTATTTTTTTTTTTTTTTTACACTATTTTTTTTTTTTTCAAAACAAATATTAGATAAAAACGATCATATAAATTTTATATATCCTTTTTAGTCCTTTTATTTTTTTCAAAAAAAAAAAAACAACAACAACAACAACAAATAACTACCTGTCAACTATTTCATTATTTGGAATTGATTTCTCATTTAAAAAAAAACAAAACAAAAACAAAAACAAAAACACGACATACACACAAACGAATATATAAATAAAAAATGGTTCTTTATAATTTTAAGAAGATTCAAGTTGTACCAACATCAAAGGATTTCATTGATATTGTTTTATCAAAGACTCAAAGAAAAACTCCAACTGAAATCCACAAACAATATGCAATTGGTCGTATTCGTTCCTTTTATATGAGAAAAGTTAAATATACAGCACAAAGTTATCATGAAAAATTAACTCAAATTATTGCTGATTTCCCATTATTAGATGTATGTATATTATTTTAAATTAAAATTTTAAATTTCTTTTTTAATTATTTTATTTTTTAAAAAATAAATAATAAAAAAAAAAAAATAAATAAAAAAAAAAATAAAAAAAATATTAATAAAAAAAAAAAAAAAAAAAAAAAAATAATAATAATAATAATAATAATAATAATAATAACAACAATAATTAGGATATTCATCCATTTTATGCAGATCTTATAAATGTATTATATGATAAAGATCATTACAAATTAGCATTAGGTCAATTAAATACAGCAAGAAATTTAATTGATAATTTATCAAAAGATTATTTAAGATTATTGAAATATGGTGATTCATTATACCGTTGTAAACAATTAAAGAGAGCTTCATTAGGTAGAATGTGTACATTAATGTTAAAACAAGGACCATCCTTACTATATTTGGAACAAGTTAGACAACATTTAGCTCGTTTACCATCGATCGATCCAAATACACGTACATTGTTATTGACTGGTTATCCAAACGTTGGTAAATCATCATTCATGAATAAATTAACACGTGCAAATGTTGATGTACAACCATACGCTTTCACCACAAAATCATTATTCGTTGGTCACACCGATTTTAAATATAACAGTTGGCAAGTTATCGATACTCCAGGTATCTTAGATCATCCATTAGATGAACGTAATACAATTGAAATGCAATCTATTACCGCTTTAGCTCATTTACATTCCTGTGTTTTATTTTTAATCGATATTTCTGAACGTTGTGGTTATACAATTAAACAACAAGTAAAGTATAATTTTATTTTTAATATTTATTTATACATATATATATATATATATATATTTTTAGTAATATTAACTTTTATTTTATTTTTATTTTTTTTAGGTTGACTTATTCTTTAGTATTAAAGCATTATTTTTAAATAAACCATTATTAGTTGTATTAAATAAAATTGATGCAAGAAAACCAGAAGATGTACCAGAAGATGATTGGAAATTAATTCAATCATTAGCAGATCCAGCAAAAGGTGGTATTGGTGGTACACAATTAGTACCAATGTCAAATTTAACAGAGGAAGGTATTGCAAAGGTAAAAGAGACCGCCTGTTCTATACTTTTCGAAGAGAGAGTTGAAAAGAAATTGAAATCAACTCGTATTGAAAAGGAGATTCATAGACTTCATTTGGCTCAACCACAAGCTAGAGATAAGAAAGTACGTGCTCCATGTATTCCAGAGTCTGTTGTTGCCGCTGCACGTCAAGCAGAGATGGACGAAGAATCTGACTACAAGAAACCAACACTCACAGCAGCAATGATGGAAATGATCGAAGAACAAGAAAACGATGAAAAATACGCTCAAGGTATCATTCCAATCTATGATGTCAACGCTTGGAAGAAGAAATATCTCCTCAAGAATGACGAATGGAAATTCGATATTGTACCAGAGATTATCAACGGTCAAAACATTGCAGATTTCGTCGATCCTGATATCCTTAAACGTTTAGAGGAATTAGAGATGGAAGAAGAAGCCTTCCTCGAAGAGTTAAAGAACGCCGAAGACGATGAAGAATCTGATCTTGACGAAGAAAACGAACAACTCTACGATGAAATCCAAGAGAAGAAACATGAACTTCGTATCAATCATCAAATTAAAGACTCTTCCAAACCACAATTATCAAAGGGTCGTAAAGGTATTGATACCAAACAAATGGCTTCTCATTTGAGATCTATGCATCATGATGACGAAGAGGTCGATGATATTATCTCAAGCGTACGTGAACGTTCCAAGTCTCGTATCTCTGGCAAGAAACGTTCTCGTTCAGAATCTCGTTCAGAATCCCAAGCTGCCACCTCACAAGAAAGAGGTATCTCTATGAATCGTTCTCAATCTCGTCAACGTTCAACCACCAGAGTCGCTTCACCAGCTCCAGGTGAAGGTTTCCATGATTTGGCTCAAAAAGAAAAAGCAGATAAACTCGATAAACACTCTCGTAAGAAGAGAAATCAAGACGGTAGAAAAGGTGAAGCCGATCGTCATATTTATAATCTTATGCCAAAACATTTATTCTCTGGTAAACGTAGTGGTGGTACAAATGATTTCAGATAAACTGTTTAATTTTTTAATTCAAATAATAATAATTTCTCAATATTAATAAAAAAGAAAAAAAAAAAAAAAAAAAAAAGTAGTGATGAATCATCATTTAAAAAAAAAAAAAAAAAAAAAAAAAAATACATAAAAAAACAATAAAAAAAAAAAAAAAAGAAAACAAATAGAAAAAAAAATAAAAAATAATTTTCAAAAAAAAAAAAAAAAAAAAAAAAAAAAAAATGGTATATGGTTTATATTTAATATGTTATGAGTCAACACACACTTCTCAACTCAAAAAATAAAGATTATTTGTTAATGAGTGTTTTCAAGCAAATGCCAGATGTGCGAAAAAAAAATCAATTAAAAAAAATATTCAGTGGTGCGTAAAAAAAAAAAATTAAAAAAGGGTGGTAAAAAAAAAATAAATAAAAAAAAAAATAAAAAAATAAATAAAAAAAAAAAAAAAGTGAAATTGTTTTTGCCACCTGGTTTGTTGTTTTCAACAACTCTGTCTATTTTTTTTTTATTTTCATTTATTTGTTAAATCTTTGAATAAATTTATTATATATAAAATAAGGGGTAATCTCTGGGCGTTATAATAGAATTTTTAAAATAAAAAAAATAAAATAAAAAATAAATAAAATATTATAAGTGGAAAATTTTTTTTTTTTTTTTTAAAATTCAAAAAATCAAAAAAAATAACTTACAACCCTTTTTCAACTCAAAATTCAAAAAAAAAAAAAAAAAAAAAAAAAAAAAAATTCGAGGCGGTTTGAGTGACAAGCAATAAACCATTAATAAATAATAATAACTCTAATAGTAATAATAACAATAATTGTAAAATCAAATTATTAATACTAATAATAATAATAATAATAATAATAATATTAAAATAATAATAATAGTAAAAAGTAAAAAAAAAAAAAGAAGAGAAAAAAAAAAAAAAAAAAAAAAAATTTATTGCAAACAATAAAATAAAATAATCAAAAATTATTGTATAAATTTTTTATACATATTTTTGGTTAAAGTTTTTTATTTTTTTTTATTTTTTTTTTATTTTTTTTTTTTTTTTCACATAATTTTTTTACTTTCTCCACTTTTTCTTTATTTTAGTTAACTAAAAAAAAAATAAAAAAAAAATAAAAAAAAAAAAATAAAAAAAAAAAAACAAACAAAATAAAAAAAATAAAAATAAAAGAATGGACACATCATGTGTTTCAATTGATCAATGTGGATTTTGTACATATTTATTTAATCGATCAATACCATTAGCAGGTGAAGGAGATGGAGCTATAATGTTTAATGCAATGGTTGATTCTATGGCATTAGGTTATATATTTTCAGCACTCTACCTTTTATTTAGACTTCAACGTAGTTATACATATTTACAAAAAAGTAGTAATAATAGTAATAATAATAATAATAGTCTAGCTAATAGTGATAGTATATCAATCAATGGATCTATTGGATTAAATAAAAGTGGTGTAAAGATATCACAAGATACATTATGGGATAAGAATTTTGGTATATCAATTGATCATCCAAGAATAATCAATTCAACCTATTTCAAATATACATTATTTGTTAGTTTATGGTTAGCATTCGAAGGTTTATTATTATTATTCTTACCACCAAACTCTTTAGCATATCCAGCATTCGTCATTATCGTTAGTTCTGGTCATATCATCACAGACAATTGGGTATTGGTTTTCCTTTATGGTAAAGAGGATGATAGATTCTCTGCAAGACGTTCTTTTTATTCTTGTACTTTATTATATTTAATTATTTGTTGTACAACTGTAAGTTATTTAGTTAATTATTTATTTAGTTACTTTAAATATATATTAATATATTAAAAATATATATTTATATATATATATACTTTTAGTTGGCATCATTTTTTGATGATCAAACAATGTGTAAAAAAAATGATTGCCAAACATTTATGTTTCAAGATGAATATACATCATTAGCTATTAGTGTTGCATCATTGTTAGTTTATACTATAGTTTTAGGTATGACGATAAAGAGATCATTGTTAAGACCAACTGGTAGAATTTGGTTATTATTTTTGATGGGATATAATTGTGTTTCATCAGTTGGTGCATTATTAAATATATTTAATGTGGATGCAGGTTATTGTTTTTTAGGCATTTCAGCTATAATTTATTCGTTCGCTTATGGACCATTATTATTTAGAACTTGTGGTAATGATACAAATCTTTTGAGAGCAAGAGGTGAATTTTTACCATTGTTAACCAATTTTCAAGAGTATACAAGTTTATTTGGAAGAGAATCAATTAGTACCAGTGGTGAAGGTGCAACTACAGCATTACAATTATCAGCTTTCTATATTAGATTTAATGAATTTAAATTTGGTCAAGTAATTGGTGAAGGTTATTTCGGTGAGGTTAGAAAAGCAGTTTGGAAAGGTGCAGTTGTAGCAGTGAAAATTTTACATAGAAATTCATTTAGAAACACAGATGGAAACAAAGAGGAGAATGTATTCCTAAAGGAAGTTGCAATTCTTAGTATTTTAAGACATCCAAATGTACTTCAATTCTTGGGTGTATGTAGTGAAACTAATCTTAATGGTATCGTCACAGAGTATATGGGTGGTGGTAGTTTGGATAGATTGTTAACTGATCGTTACTTTTTAATAAAACAAAATCCAATATTAGCTTGGAATATGGCAATCTCAATTGCACGTGGTATGTTTTATTTACATGATTGGAAACCAAATCCAATACTTCATAGAGATCTCTCCACAAAGAATATTCTATTGGATGAGAGTTTAACTATTGCAAAGGTTGCTGATTTCGGTTTAAGTAAAGAACAAGGCTTTGAAATGACAAGTACCGTTGGTCATTTATGTTATCAAGCACCAGAAGTGTTCATTGGTGAACTATATACTTCAAAAGCTGACGTTTATTCATTTGGTCTATTAGTATGGTGTATCATAACTGGTGAACAACCAAATCAAAATCTACAACCATTGAAAATGGCTCATTTAGCAGCATATGAAAATTATAGACCACCAATGCCTCAACCAATGGAGCCAATGTGGGAGAATTTATCAAAACTAATAGAAATGTGTTGGAAAAAATCACCAGAGGAAAGACCTTCTTTCAGTTTTATTTTGGATTTCTTAGAAGCAAATGTTCCAATTTCAAATACTTATATACCACCTTTAAAATGTATAAGTGATAATAGTATAAATAATAATTTCAATAATAATAGCATTAACAACAATAATAATAATAATAATAATGGAAGTACAAATAATTTAGGTTTGTTAAGTTTATCAATTTCAACTTTAAATTTACATAAACAAGGTGGAGGTGAGGAATTTCATTATATTGATGGTTAAATTTTGTATTATAGAATTCGTGTAAATATAAAAAAAAAAAAAACAAAAGAAAAAAATGGAAAAAAAAGAAAATTTATTGTTTAAAAAAACAATAGTACTACACAAGAATAATTAAGTGGTTAGGTACACATATATCACGAATAATAGCAATAATGTATTAAATTTACACTATTGCTCATTATAACAATTAATTTGTTACAATGGTTTTTTTATCAAGTCAATATAATAATATTTGCTGCCCCATTTTTCTTTTTCATTGATGAAAAAAAAAAAAAAAAAGGTATTGAACACCAAGAGTTTTTGGTACCATTAATATGTAACAAATAAATTTCTTTTTTTTTAAAAAGTAGTTGGAGATCAAATTATTAAAAATTATTTTTAGTTTTTTTTTTTATCCAAATTAATTATTTTTTTGTTTTCTTAATTTTAAGTGGGTTGTTATTGGTGATCCAAAAAAAAAAAAAAAAAAATTTAATTAAAATAAATAATAATAACTAAATTTTATTTTCAAAGTAACGAAATTGGAATAATATATCTATTACCATTTTCAAATAATAATTATAAACATAACAATTATTAAAAGTTGTATAGTTATGTTTTTAATGTGTTAATAAAAATAAAATAAAAAAATAAAGGAAATAGTAAGCTTTTATTTCTTTTTTTTTTTGATTGCCAAATTTAAAAATATAAGACATATTTAAATTATTTGAAATGAATAGAAAAAAAAACAAACAAGTTTTTTGGAAATTAAAAAAAAAAAAAAAAAAAATTGAAAAAAAAAAAATTTTCATTTTTTTTTTTTAATTTAATTTTAATTAATTTATAAAACAATACAAAGGTAATAAAGGATGAATAAAATAACATTTAGATTTTATCTTGTATTTTTATATGCAATATTAGTCTTATATATAGGTGGTATTGAAGATGCAATATCACATGGCGGAGCGATGGGATACGAACAACCAAAAACAAACTTTTATAATGGTGGTAATGGTAAAGCAGATTATAATGTAGAACATTTTTTTAGAGGCGAACATACAAATAATTGGGCACTTTTAGTGTGCACCTCGAGATTTTGGTTTAACTATAGACATATAGCAAATGTATTGGGTTTTTATAGAACGGTAAAGAAATTAGGTATACCTGATTCACAAAGTATGTAAAATACTAAACAAAGTTTATCAGAAACTCTACATAGTTTGAATATATACATTTATTATTGTTATTACTTAAATATAATATAATTAACATTAATTATCTATTAATTTATTTTAGTTATATTAATGTTAGCAGATGATATGGCATGTAATCCTAGAAATTCATATGCAGGTAGTATATTTAATAATGAAAATCATAAATTGAATTTATATGGAGATAATATTGAAGTTGATTATAGAGGATATGAGGTTAATGTTGAAAATTTCATTAGAGTGCTAACTGGTAGACATGAGCCAGAGGTAGCACGTTCAAAGAGATTATTAACAGATGATAAAAGTAACATTTTAATTTTCTTAACTGGTCACGGTGGTGACGAGTTTTTAAAGTTTCAAGATAACGAAGAGATCTCAAGTCATGATTTAGCCGATGCCTTCAAACAAATGTGGGAAAAGAAAAGATATCATGAAATTTTATTCATGGTTGATACTTGTCAAGCAAATACTTTATATACTCGTTTTAATTCCCCAAATATTTTAGCAATTGGCTCAAGTAAATTTGGTGAAAATAGTTATTCTGTAGGTTAATTATTATTATTTATTATTATTTATTATTACTCCTTATTTATTATTTTCTATACTAATGATTTTATATCATGTAGCATCATTCAGATCCAGAATTAGGAGTAGCTGTTATTGATAGATTTACATATTATACATTAGAATTTTTTGAAAGTGTTGATCCACATAATGTTACGTTATATCAGTTATTTAATACATACAGCCCACAAAAATTACAATCACATAGTGAATATAGGACAGATTTATTCAATAGACCATTAGATCAAGTTCCCGTTACAGACTTTTTTGGTTCTGTAATGAGAGCCGATTTAACTCCTTCAACTATTATAAATGAAAAAGTAGAAAAAGAAGAACCTACTGTAAATAATAACGATCATGTAAAAAAACAATCGCCAAAAACCAAACAAATTTCATATAAAATTACAGAGAAACCAACATCAATTCAAGTAAAGAATAACAAAAATAATGAATCAAATCTTTTTAATTCAAACTTTGTGGCCTCATCTTTTATATTTTTAGTTGTATTTGGATTACTTGCTTGGTCTTCTGATTTTGTAAAATCTAATCTCATTTTAAATACTGATGATTTAAAAGATGCGAAATCAAAATTAAAACAACACTAACAATTATATAAATAAAAAAATATAATTTACAATATTAATTTTTTTTCTCTCTATACATAAATTGGTTTTTTTAAAGGTTTATTATTTTGTTCTTAATAATTGACTGAAATTAAAGTTTTTGGAGGAGGGGTTGGTTGATTGCAATCAAGATTAAACTTTTCGACGTAATTAAGATATAAACAATACCATTGAGCACTCCAACGATTTGAAAAATTAATATCTCTACCAGCGATTGAGAAATCCCATTCTAAAGCTTTTGGTAAATCCCATCCTTTAAATCTCATAACATATGATGCCATAACTTCACCAGTTCTATCACATCCACATTCACTATTATCATAATTAAAATTATATTTATAATAATTATTATTATTATTATTATTATTATTATTATTATTATCATTATTATTATTATTATTATTATTATTATTATTATTATTATTATTATTATTATTATTATTATTATTATTATTATTATTATTATTATTATTATTATTATTATTATTATTATTATTATTATTATTATTATTATTATTATTATTATTATTAACATTATTGTTATTTATTTTTACAATTAACATTTACATGCATTACCATCACAGTCATCATTTTTATATTAAAATTTTATTAGTATATGCCTATAATTATTAAATAATATATATTTGTTATGATGATACTTACCAATGGACATATAAAACAGTTGGAAGTTCACGTTCAGTTAAAAGTATATTGTGATAATCTCTCATTCTTTGTGGTAATTTATCAGCTGACCAAGTTGATATGGTTGATGCATATTCCTCCAATTCATTTTGAGGGACAAACTGTGGATCAATTATATCACCCCAAGTTTGGTTTGTATGAAACTCGCCAAGTGTTGGATTAGTGGCGAAAAAGTTTTTCTCTAATTCAAGGTCTGGTAATTCATTTGGTAATGGACCAGTAATTAATTTAATATCAATAATATAGAATTGCTCTGGTAATTTAACACCAAATTCTGATAATGAACTATTTCTTAGAAATTCAACCAATTCTTCATATGGAAAAACTTTTGTTCCATTTGCTAATGTTTGTGTTGGTTGATTACCTCTAAAGAAATAATTTGTATTTCCATTAGCTAATTCAACGGAATCAACTAAATGAACTTTTTTATATGATAAATCACTTGATTTTACAAAATTTAATATTGCTATTAAAACAATAATTAATACTAAAGTTTTATTAATCATTTTTCTTTTGTTCCTCGTATTTATTATTGAATAATTATTCAAAAAATAAAAAAAATATAAAAAAATAAAAAATAAACAAAAAAATAATAAAAATTAAAAAACTCGCAAAAAGTTTTTTTAATTTTCCCAAAAGACAAAAAAATATCCTTTTTTTTTTATTTGCGGTTATTATTGTTTGCAACATGCCATGAGAAGATCCTTTTTAGTTTTTTTTTTTTATATTATTTATTTTATATGCTTTATTTATTTTATATGTTTTGTTTATAATTGTTTTAAGATTGCTTCAGCGGATGATACTTCAAATTTACCACCTTCTTCAACAGCAAGATGTTTGACAACACCAGAGTCAATGATCATAGCATAACGTTGAGATCTATCAGCTCCGAGTAAGAATGCAGAGCCATCCATTCCAAGACCAATCTTTTTGGTGAATTCAGAGTTACCATCTGAAAGTAAAGTTACAGCAGAACCTGCATTAACGTCTTTACCCCATGCACTCATAACAAATGGATCATCTTTTTTTTTTTTGGGTAGTTTTAGTAAATGTATTCTTTTTTTTTTCTGTTATTTATTGTTTTAAAATTAAATACATACTAGTGGCAATACAAAAGATTTCAGAGATACCCTTCTTTTTGATTTCTTCAGATTTTTCAATGAAACCTGGTAAATGTTTGGCTGAACAAGTTGGGGTCTAAAAAAAAATAATATTAACACCAAAACAATAGAAAAATAAATAGACAATAATAGGAAAAAAAAAATACATACGAAAGCACCTGGGACAGCGAATACAACAACTTTACGATCTTTGAAAAGTTCACCTGATAAAACTTTTGGTGCAATTGCACAAACACCATCAACTGGTGGGAGTGATTTACCTAAAGTAACATCCATTGGGACTTTTTCACCAACCTTAATAACTGATTTAATTAAATTTTTTAAGGCACCTGAAAAGTTAGTGCAATGATACATTATATATATATATATAAATATTATTTGGGGTTTTATTTATTTATTATTAAATAATAATGAAACCATTTATTATTGGGTTATAAAATTGAGAAAATATATATATATATATATTTGGTTAAGTAATATTATATTATAGTATATTTGAATTTTTATTAATAAACTATTTATTATTATTATTGTTTTGGAATTTTTCAATATAATAAAAAAAATAACTATTATTTCTTTTACGTACCTGACATTTTGTATTTAATAATTAAAAAAAAATTAATTAATTTAAAAAAAAAAAAATGAAAATTAAAAAAAAATTTTCACCTTTTTAAAGATCACCAAAAAAAAAAAAAAAAAAAAAAAATTAAAAAAAATTAAAAATAATTTGAAAAAATAATTTGTGTGGAACAAGAGTAAACATTCCGCACATTAAAATATTTAATATTATTCAAATACTCTTATAGAATATACTAATTTATTCCATAAAGGATTGTTACCATATTTTTTATTTTCTTATAAAAAAAAAAAACAAAATTAAATAAAATTTAAAAAAAAAATATTAAGAGATGAATTTTTTTCCAATTTTTTAACAATGTTTTTAAAACCTGTTTCATATATTGCTTTATACGTTTAATGGTGTCGCTTTCCCAAAAATAAATAAATAAATAAATAAATAATTGTTTCAATAAAATTTAAAATTAACATTTTTCTTATAAGTTATTTTTTTTAAAATATATAATTGGTAATTAGCCAATTGAATTTCCTTTTAAAGAAAATAAGAAATAAAAGTTATTTTTTCATTTTTTTTTTTTTTTTCATTTTATATCCACTTCAATATTTAATTTAAATTAAAATGAATACGAAATTTTCTATTATAAAACAAATAAGAAAAATAAAAAAAAGAAGAAATTAATTATATTAAAAAAAAATGTTTACCTTCTTAATTCTAACAATTGTAGCCGTTAGTCTTCTTATGCTAACAAGTTGTTGCCAATTAATGTCATTCGTTCCATTTTTTATTTTTTAAGTAATGGTAATGTTTCTATTTTTATTTTTTTATTCAAAAAGAAAATATATTTCAACTAACCAACCATCTTATTTTTAATTATTATCGTCTATCCAATGTATCTCTTAAAAGAATTTATTTTTTTGGGGTTAAATAAATTATTCCCTTTTATATTTTAGTGTTTTTGTGGTGAATGAATGTTTAAAAAAATTAAAAAATAAAGCAATTAAAATTTTATGGTGGTGTAAAATAGTTATACCAATCAATTTAGGTGTTAATGAGCGTCTTATAGTTATTTTATTTTATTATCTTATTTACAATACCATTATTATTCCTATACATACTATTATTATTATTATTATTATTATTATTATTATTATTATTATTATTATTATTATTATTATTATTATTATTATTATTATTATTATTATTATTATTATTATTATTATTATTATTATTATTATTATTATTATTATTATTATTATTATTATTATTATTATTATTATTATTATTATTAATTTTATTTTTTTTTAGTTTTTTTTTTTTTTAGTTTTTTTAAAAAATTTTAATCGTCAGAATCTGAATTATCAGATTCATCAGAATCAGCTTTTGAATAACGTGACTTTTGAGATTTCTTTCTTGCAACAGTAATTCTTGGATCTTCTTGAAGATCACTTTTAATAGCATGAGCTTTTTTAAGTTGCCATTCGATATCATCTACTGTTGTAGTATCACCACCTGTTGCTCTTAAGGTAATGATTTGACCAACTATATCGCCATTGAAATAAACTAAAATTGTTGGTAAATTTTTATCTGGATAATTATGAATTGCTTCCTCTGATCTAATCTTTACAAATTTTGTTGCTTTAAATTTCTTTGCCAATATTGTTAAATGTTGATTTACTAATTGACATTGTGGTATACTATAAAACATATTGAATTTATGTTAGCAGACACGCATGCATAGTAGATAGATAGATTGAGAATAAATAAAATAAACATAAAAAATATAAATGAATGAATAATTCATACCCATTTTTAAAAAGATGAACTACAACCATTACACCTTTACATTCAGTTACTTCAGCTTTATAGGATGGTTCAGAGATTTCTTTTAGCTCACCATATTTATTTAATTCAGCTTCAATTTTCATTTGTTCAATTCTTTTCTTTCTTAATTGTTCAAGGACGTTTTCATCCTCTTCATCTTCCATATCTTTAAGATCTTTTAATGATGCATTCTCTAATTTTTCATTCTTTTCTGCCTCTTTGGCCATTTCTGCAGCTTCTTGAATCAAATCAAACAATTCATCTTCTGTCAATTGTTTTGGTGGAGCTTCCATATTACCATATTTAATTTGGATATCCTCCCATTCTGTTTTACCTAAACCCATCTTTTTTTATAATTTATTATCAATTGATAATTCTTTCTTTTTAAATAAAAATAAAAAAAGAGAACTGTTTTTGAGTTGAAAAAAAAAAAAAGAAAAAAAAAAAAAGAAAAAAAAATGAAAAAAAAAAAAAAAAATAGTTTTTTTTAAAATCTATAAAATTTTTTTTTTTTTTTTTAATTTGTTTTTTTTTTATTATTTTTATTTTTATTTTTTTAAAAATTTAATTTCAAAACCAACTAAAACACCAACTAAAACACCAACAACACTACCAACAACAGCTCCATCAATTGTTAAGGTTATGATATTATTACATTTAATTTAACAGCATTGAAGATGTTAATGAAGGAAAGATTGTAATTTCTTATAAGATTAGACAAAGTTCTAAAAAACATTTTGAACCAAATTCAATTATTAAATGTATTGAAAGAGTTAATAGTTTGGGAGGTGTAGTTGAATTTAAAGGAAGTTTCTTTTATACAGATGGTTATGAAATAATGCCACAGTTGTAATTGAAAGACCAAATTTGGACACAAAAGAAACTGTTCCAATAATATAATACTGTATCAGTTGATAGGGGTTTCCTATCAACTGATACATTATTCATTTGCTCATTAGGTGAATCATATGATAAAGATTTAACATCGTCATCAAAATTAACCAATGCAACAATATTATCATTAATAAATATCACCAAATTCAATCTATAGTTCAAATAATAATAATAATAATAATACCAATACTTCTCCAATAATTATTGAAGACATTGATTTTGATATCGACTTTGAATTGTAGTAATAATAAATTTATATACTTACCAAATAAAAAATCTCAAAAAATTCTCATTTAAAAAATATTTACTCTAATTTTAATAATTCAAAGAAAAAAATTGTTTTTTTTTTCAAATTTTTTATTTTTTTTTATAATTTTTTTTTTTTAATTCAGTCCCATTTTTTTTTCTAAATATTGGTTTTTTTATTTGATTGTTTATATTTCTAAAAAAACAAAAAATGGGTAGAGTTAGAATCTTCCCAGATTTTAAAGGTTATAAAAACATTTCACCAATACCAATATTTAAAAATGAATTAGAGATTATAAAGTATATCAGAGGTGCAATTTCATACATTTATAATCCAGGTATAGCAAAGAAATCAACAGATTCTTTAAAGAAAAGAAGTGATGAATTTAAGGAGATTCTAAATGATGCATCCAATTTTGAATTTATTGAAAAAAAGATAAGAGAAATTATAATTCAACTCGGTTGTTCTTTTACCAATGACAAAGTATTTATAAACCATCTTAGAAATCATAAAAAACCATTTCAATATACACACGAAGCAGTAATGTGTCAAAAAAATATATATTGGACAGCTCTTTACACCTCTCAAACATTGAATTTGGATTGCTTGAATTACATGATTCAAAATGAAGATCTATTCAGAGGAGTATCTATAAAACATTCGATAACAAACACAGCTAGTAAACAATTTTCATCAAAATCAAAAGTACCAAGGACCGATTTAATTGGTAGAGAAATTTTAGTTAGTATTAAACGAGATGATTTGTTTCAATTCTTGACTGTTTATTTCAACCAAAATATATTTGAATTTAGTGATAGCTGGATGAAAAATGTATTGCGATTGACTCTCAAAAAAGTGTATTTGGTAGATGATGACCAACAACAAAAATTATCAAAAGAATACAATATACGATATGATGAAAAAGAATTTGATAACAATCAAATTATCGATCATAAAATTAAAGATGGTATTTTTAAGTTACCACCAATAGGTTCCACTCTTGAAAGTATTGCAAAGATAATGAGTCAAGGTACAATCGAAGAATGTAAAACTAAAACATTTTTCATAGAGATATTGTATGATTGTTTCTCATGTACAACTTGTTCAATACCCGACCAAGACTCTATTAAATATATTGTAAATTTATTAATGCCTCATTTGCACCCATTAGACTATAAAAGATTCAGCCTAATTCCAAAGATTATCGACTCCAAAGAATTTGTGGATTTCCTTATTGAAAACAAAGAATTTTATCAATTAATACCATCTGTTCATAAATTCACAAAGAAATATGAAAAATCTAACTATTTCTCACCTGAAATTTCCAGAGATGGTGATAATGATGAAGACTATGATGAAGATATTGATAATAATGTTGATGATACAATCCAGTCAATTCAAGAATACAAAGATAATGTTACAGTTTATTTAAATACTAGACAAAGATTTTTAGAGTTTTCTTCTTTTGAAATTGCAAATTATTTTCATACAAAACTTTTGGACTCTCAAAAAGAATTTTCGAATTCAACTTCTTCAATAATATCATCAATTATTATTGAGACAACAACAACAACAACAACAACAACAACAAAACCAACAACAACAGCAAACACTGACAATAATAATACAAATATTAAACTTAGATCAAGGTTAAAGACTCAAGAATCACTTGTTAGTAATGAACTAAAAGCTCAAAAACAACAGCAATTACAAAGTTTGCAAAAAATGCTAAATGGTCAAAATTTTTCAAATAAGGAATATTATTATTTATTGTTTTTAAAGGCAATTATAAATTGTGATGTCACAACAATTGAAAGTATTGATAGAATTGTTTCTTGTAGTTCCAATGAAAATGATAATAAATTTCAAGTTTTATTCCAACAAACAAATTTATACCCAGAAGAAATCAGAAATGGAATTAGCTTTCGATTTTATGACTATAAAGTTGGTTATCACGAAAAATTTGGTCCCCAAATCAGACAAAATGTTGTTGATGATGATGATGATGATGATGATGATAATGATAAATATGAAAAATTCAAAATTCAAAATTCAATTTTCTACAATGATGCTAAAGCAAGAGATCAATTATTAAAGTATTTAAAATCAAGTGGTTTCAAATGTTTCACTCCAAGTACATTTTGTTATCTCGTAGAGCTATTACTATCAATAAATACTGAAAAATCTAATGAACAATTTGAAGAAATTTTTAAACCAATCACAACTTCAACCAACTTTACTACAGCAACAACAACAGCAGCAAAAACAGCAACAAAAACAGCAACTACAACAGAAACAAATAATATAAATAACAATGATAATGATAATATAAATGAAAGAATATTTAAATTATCATATGACTTGCTAATTCATCTTATACATTTAGTAGATTATAAAAAATTTTCAATCATTATGGACTCTGTTAATTCAAAAAGAGAATCAATTATAGAAATGATTAAAACTGGTAAAACAACCCTAAGTTATTCTAAAAGGTTTTATACATTTCATGAGATACAAACTAAAGAATACAGCTATGACATTAAAGATAATTTTAGAACAAATGCTAAATTCACTGATGCCAGAGACTTGTTAAAGAGATTGATAAATGAAAGTATATTTCCAATTTCAAAAGAATCATTTTACATCTTTGATAGTTTATATATTTCAATCTTGCAATCTACTGGTGTGACATTGAATAAACTAGTTGAAATTAATAAAATATATCAAGATAATGAAATCCGTTTTCCAGAAGTTTACGCAGATTGTTATACTGTTAATTATATCACATTTGAGCAAAATACAAATTTTCAAGGTATCATTAATTATAATAGTATAGTATCAAATTTTGTATTGTTTTATTGGTTTCATTTATTAGATATGAAAATATCAAGAATATTTATTTCTGGTTTATCTAATCCAAATTTTAAGGATTTTTTAAGAAAAAAATTATCATGCTTTAAATCATCAAATATTGACAGAATAAAATCAAACAGAAAATCGTGCACATCATCTCAAATTTTTGAATTGATTTTTCAATGTCAAGATTTAGAATTTTTTGAAAAGTATTCATTGTTCAAAAGTTATTTCCCAGAAGCTGGCTTTAATAAATCTCAACTCGGAGATTATTATTATTGTGATAGATCAAATGATTTTAAAACTTTGGTGGGAATGGGTGAAATTGGTTTAGCAATTCTTCATTTACAAAATAGTGTTGAAAAAAAAACGGTTTATGAAATTACTCAGAATTTAACTCAAAAATTATTTCAAAGCATAAATTTAGAACAAATTGTAGAGTTAATAAATTTAACAACTGTAAAGAATAATGACACAACAGAGAATACGCCAATTATAAAGATGTGGTATGGTTCAGATGTTAAAAAATGTAAAGATTGGATATTGAAACAAGCAATTGATAATTCTAGAATTGATATTGTCGAACTTTTATTGGTTAAAGATGTTGAATACTCGGCTTCGACCAATCAACTTTTTTCAAGTTATGAACTTATAAACTTAATCTTCAACAGATCCTGTGACATTGATACTATGGAATACATTCTTAAGTATTCCAATGGTATCATTTTACCATCAATCAAAAAATACTTAAATCAAGATAACTTTGAAACCCAATGCAGAGGTTATGCCTTTAGAGTTTTAAATGATGGTATTGGCAAGTTTGAATTATTAAGAACCCATATACCATCATTGACTTTCAATAAATACTTTATTGAGAAATTGATTGAATATAAAAGATTTGAAACCCTTCAATACTATATGGAGATTGGTTTCATCACTTGTGATGATCTTTTAGAAACCCAAAAAGAATTTCTAAAAAAACATGAAAACTTTCAATATTTAGATTGGGTAATAAGTTTAAAATCAAAAAAAGATTTAAAGAGAAAATCCCCATCAACCAGTAAAATAGCAACCACTGCTGAACCTCTTTTACAAACAAAATTTGGCAGAAAAATTATAAAAAGATTTTAAAATTATAAAAAAAATAAAAAGTTAAATTCATTTTTTCATTACTTTTAAATTAGGATTTATTTTATTATTTTTATTTAAAAATTTTTTTATTTGATATGATTGTTCTTTTTTTATTTGATATGATTGTTCTTGCAATAATGATAAATCATTTATTCAATTATTTATTTTTTTTTATCCTTTATTTCATTATCATTGGTTTTAATAAATTTCAAAGAATTTTTTTTTTTTTATTTCTTTCTTTTTTTTTTTTTTTTGTTAATATATTAATACATTTAAAAATCAGATTACTTTTAGAGAAAAAAAAAATAATTTAAAGTAAAATTTAAAAAACATTTGTTAATTTTTGATTTTTTTTTTTTTTTGATTTATAAAAAAATAAAAAAAAACTATCAAGATTCAATGAAAATAGGTAGGGATTCACCAAAATTCTTTGTTGGGTTATTAAAAAATATTATCATAATAAAAACAAAAAAAAAAATAAATACTAACTCAAACTTTTGAGTGAACAATATTTAAAAATGAATTTTATTAAAATATTAAATATTGCTTAAACCGCTAATAAATTTTAAAATACATCTTTGCATTAATTTTATTCAAATATTTTAATAATGTGTTACTTTAATAAATTTTTAAAATAGATTATACAAACTTTCCAATCCACGCAAATTTTTTTTTTTATTATAAAATAATTATTATTTTGTTTTTTTTTGTTTATAAATATAAAACACATTTTTTTTTTATTTTTATTTTTTTTTAATTTTTATTAAATTATTTTTTTTTTTTTAACATTCATATTTTATTTTTTTTTAAATTTTTTTTTGTTTTTTTTTTGTTTTTTTTTGGAGAGCAAGATCAAATGCATCTTAATTTTTCAAATAAAAATTAAATTATTTTTGTATATAAAAAAAAAAAATAAAAAAAATAATAAAGAGTAAAAAAAAAAAAAAAAAAAAAAAAAAAAAAAAAAAAAAGAAAAGAAAAGAAATGGGTAGAATGTATTGGAATAAAAGAATACTTCATCGATATATAGCGTATGCAATTATATTACCATTAATAACAACGATGATAACAGGACTACTATATAAAATTTTGAGAGATGTATTTGGAGTACCAAAAGAAAAAGTATCATTTCTAATGAAAATCCACCAAATGTCATGGTTATTCGAAAACAGTGAAGTTGTATATACATTCCTATTGATGATACTATCAATAGCATTGGTTATATTTGGATATTCAATGATCTACAATCCACTTTTCGGTAGTAGAACGGGTAAATTAACAAGTCGTAATCGATGGGTACCACAATCGATGCGTGAATATCATCATCGATATGGATCTGTAATTTTCATTATATTACTATATATGGCATTGACAGGTGGAATCTATAGGTTTTGTAGAAATGCATTGGGTATGGAGAAATCAACGGTTGGTTTCCTATTAAACCTACATCACCTAAGTTATTTACCAAATTGGTTAAGTTCAATTTGGATTGTCTTTGTTTTCTTCTCTTTATTATCTGTTGCAATTAGTGGTACAAGATTATTACCAATTGTTCATAATTTATTTCAAAGTTCAAATTCTTATCAAATTTTATCAAGTGGTAATAATAGTGGTAGTGGTAGTAATAGTGGTAATAATGGATCAACTAGTATCGGTATAAATGATAGTCCAATTAATAAAAATATAAATAATAATATAATTGATAATATTAGTATAAATAATAACAATAATAATAATGATAACAATAATAATAATAATAATAATAATAATAATAATAATAATAATAATAATTTAAATAGTAGTGATGGAGGAAATAGCATTGTAAATAGTAATTCAATTGATGATTTAAGTGAATCAATAAATATAAATGATATAAATGAAAATGATAATTTATTTAGGCCAATATTAGAAAATGGTAATAATAATAATAATTCGGAAAGGTTAGAATCAATGGATTAATATTAAAAAATAAATAAAACATTTAAATAAACAACCAACAATTTACATCACTTAAAATATATGACAAATAGAATTTTATTAAATCAAATGTATTTTCATTATCATTATCATTTTTAATCTCAAATAATTATTTTATTTTTAAATTTTAAAAAAAAAGAAAAAAAAAAAGAAAGAAAGGAAACCCAATAAATGTAGAGGTGATTAGTTAAAACATACACAAATAAAAAAATGGAATAAAACAACTGATTGTTTATTGTTTTTTTTTTTTTTTACATTTTTAAATTTTCATTTTATTTAAATTTTTTTAATGATAAACCTCATCTATATATATTAATTTTTTAGTTTTGTTTTGCTGTTTTTGTTTTCTTTGGTTTACCAGCAGCTGGTTTTTTAGAGTTTGATTCATCTGGGTAACGTTTAACGATGTATTTAACTAAAACGATGAAACCACCTAACATTGAAAAAGCGATGATAGTACCAACTGATGGAATTAATTGATAATAAAATGGTTGAGCTGGTGCTGATTCAATTGAAACAACTTCCAAATCAAAGTAAATATCTGTACGTGGTGGAATTGCGTTTTCAATACCACTTTCTCCGTATGCTAATTGATATGGAATCTTGATGGAACGTTTCTCACCTTCACAAATATTAATTGTACCAATCTCTAATCCTGGAATAACTTTACCTGTAATATTTATTTGAATATTTTTGTTATCATTCAATTTTATTAATATCTTTTTTTTTTTTTTTTTTTTTTTTTTTTTTTTTTTTAATCTTAAATTGGTATTTAATTTCAGTGTGAAAAAAAAAAAAAAAAAAAGGGAAAACACTTACGTTCACCAATAGTAAAGTTAAATGGTGCACCACCGTGTAAATCTGATGAATCAAAGACAGTTCCATCTTCAAATTTACCAACATATTTTAAACTAAGGTAGTCACCAATGGTGGCTGTTTTACCTTTACATTCACCTTTTGGTGTGTCAGTTTTTAAAATTGCAACTTGAATATCTTGTGCAAATGAAACTGCTAATGTAGCTAAAACCAATAATGCAATTAAAAATTTATTCATGATAGTTTGTATATATTATCTTTCACAAAATCAAAAATAAAAAAAAAAATTCATTTTTTCATTTTCATTTTTTTTTTAAAATTTTTTTTTTTTTTTTTTTTTTTCAAATCAAAACACATGACTCATTTTTTGATTTGACTTTTTTTGCAATTATTTGTGTGATTAAAAAAAAAAAAAAAAAATTGTAATTTTTAAAATGACAATGACCATCCCCGATAAAATAACAATTTTTTTTTTTATTTATTTATTTATTTATTTATTTATTTATTTATTTATTTATTTATTTATTTATTTATTTATTTATTTTATATTGATATAAAAACCAATACCTAAAAGGATTAAATTTTATCTTTTTATATTTTTTTTGAAAAAAAAAAAAAAAAAAAAAAATTCTTAATAATTTTATTTTTCTAAAGATATTATTGAAAATGATATGTGTGTATGTGTACTTCAATTATCAATATTAATAATATCTAATTAATATAGAATAATTCATTTTATAATTTATTTACTATTATTACATGGTATTTAATACATTGAACAAAATAAAAAAATAAAAAAAAAAAAAAAAGACTTTTCGCCGAAAAAAATAAAAACCTATCGACCCTTATTTTTTAAGAAAAGCCACCGATCACTTGAGATTTTTTTTCTACTTTTTTTTACAAATTTTCAAATAATTATTTTTATTTTAAATGTTACAAAGATTTTTTTTAATTTTTTTTAAAAATTATAGAAAAAAAAAAAAAATAATTGAAAACCAAAAAAAATATTTTAATTGTAAACTTAAAATGAATAATTTAAAATTATTTTTATTAATTATATTTGTATTTTTATTACCATATATATCATATTCATGTGAAAATTCATGTCCTTCTTTGAATCAAACATGGTAAGTTTATAATTAATTGTTTTTATTTTTTTATTATTTTTTTATTTTTATTTAAATATTTCGTTGTATTATTTTTTGGATTTTAAAAAAAAGATTTTATTAATAAAAAAAAAAAAAAAAAAAAAAAAAAAAAAAAGTTCATACCAATGTTCTGCAGGATTATTTTGTAATCAAACATCTTCAGTTTGTCAAAGTTTTGAAAAGTGTAATTCATCACTTGGTTTAGGGGGAGATACATGTTCTGAAGATGGATATATGTGTGTATCTGATGTTTGTATTCCATTTTTTTCTACTCAATACCCAAATACATTTTGTAAATCAAATAGAAATTGTGCAATGTCATCATGTGTATCAAATAAATGTACAACTACTACATTTTGCATGGGTATGTAAATGTTTTTTTTCTTTTTCTTTTTTTTTAATTTTAATTTTAAAATACACTAAAATATAAAATATCAAATCTTCTCTTAAAAACAATTAAAAACTCTAGTCGGTATAAGCGCTTCATGTCCAACTAATCAATACTGTGTTTCTGTTGGTAATGTTAATCCAATGCCAATAGGAACTGGAGGAATGCCTATGCAAGTATGCCTTCCCAAAGTATCATTAAATGGTCAATGTAGTTCCTCAGTTAAATGTGAACTTGGTTTATCATGTATTAATTCAACTTGTTTACCAATTTTCTCTGGAAATGAAAATGCAACATGTTCTGGTACAATTGAGCCAACCACTGCAGGATGTGCCCCAGGATTGACTGTATGTTATTTTTTTATTTATTTTATATATATATTTTTTTTTTTTTTATAAAAATTAAATACACTAAAACTTTTTTATTTTTATATTTAAAAAAAAGTGTTTAAACGGAGGAAATGGTTATAGATGTGTTCCAATTTCACAAAATCAAACCTGTGATCCAACAGATAATAACTCTTGTAATATCAATTACCAAACTTGTGCTTGTGATAAAAGTGGGGATATTTGTCAATCATTTTATGAATTCACACCACAATGTAGGGACAGTTCAATTGCATTGATTGATTGTGCAAAATTATTTAATTCTTTACCATCGTACACAGACTACGTAACTCAAACGAATTGCCAAGCTCAACTTTGCAATTATTCAAGAGAATGTATTAATCCAAAATCAAAATCAGCCACATGTTTCCAAGATTTATTCTTAATGTGTCCAAGTGATTATAAAGACCCTCAAACAGACTCAAGCTCGAGTAGCAATAATTCAACATCATCTTCAATTGAGTCCTCCTCATCCTCTCACCATAACTCAACATCTTCTTCAGAGCCCTCTTCTTCTGACCATAATTCAACATCATCTTCAATTGAGTCCTCCTCATCCTCTCACCATAATTCAACATCTTCTTCAGAGTCCTCTTCTTCTGACCATAATTCAACATCATCTCCAACATCATCTCCAACATCATCTCCAACATCATCTCCAACACCAACACCGACACAAACCCCAACATCATCTCCAACATTACCTCCAACACCTGAAAAACCATCGAAAAATCACAATTCGTCAGAGGAAGGTTCGTCGTCAACCATTTTGTCTGCATCAAAACTCATGATTTTATTAGTTTTAATTATTTTGCTTTAAAATAATTTTCGAAAAAAAAAATAATAAACAATAAATATATATTTTTTTTACTCAAGTTTTCTTATTTTTTTTTATTTCTTAATTTTTTTTTATTTTATTTTACTTTTTTTTTTTTAAAAAAGATTATGGGTACATGTTGGTTTTTTTTTTGTATTTTTTTATTTTTTTTTTTATTTTTTTATTTTTCTTTGTTATTAATTATTTAATTATCTGCGTTAATTTTTTTTTCTTTATTTGGGGAGGTACCTTCCAATGGAGAAGGTGAAATTGGAGAACTTGAAGATGGTGTCGAAGGAGAGGCTACTGATGATGGTGATGATGGTTGTTGTTTTTTATCAGATGAAGAGGAAGAAGATAATGATTTATTTGGTGTTGAATTGTTGTTGTTGATGTTGTTAGAATCTTTACTTATATTATTATTACTATTGGTTGTACCTGTTGTGCCATTTGATTTCTCTTCTTTTAATTTTTGTTTTTCAATATATTTTGCTCTTTCTTTTTCTTCTTTTTTGGTTTCTTTCTCTTCTTTTTTCACTTGGTTCTTCCAAAGTTTTTCGTTGTTCACTCTCTTTAACTTTTCTTTTTCAATGATGATATTGATTGCCTCTAAAACAACCTTGGCAACACTTGAGGAGTCACGAGATGTGCATTCCATATAGTTGAATGCTTTAATCTCTTTGGCTCTCTTTTGACCCTCTTTAAATGTAATGATATTATTTAATGTTTGATTATTACCTGTAATTGGTGGTGATGATGTTGTATTTGTAGGTGATCCTCCTGTTTGTTGATCTCTCATATCTGTTTTTGTACCTACTAAAATAAATGGTGTTCCTGGTGAATTTGCTTTCAATTCTGGCAACCACTATAATTATATCATCATTTTTAAAAATTATTAGTATACTCTTCAATTCGATCGATTTGTATTCATAATTGTGCTTTTTTTTCTCTATTTACCTTATATTTAACATTATCAAATGAATCACGATTTACAACAGAGAAACAAAGTAAAAATACATCATATCTACAATTGGTATAACAAGTTGTTCTGATTTGTGCATAGTCATCTTGACCAGCTGTATCCCATAAAATTACATTTACCAATTTACCGTCATCAACCTCTTCGATTGCTGAAAAGTTATCGAATACAGTTGGTGTATACTCTGTAATGAATGCTTGGGTGATATAAGATAATAAGAGTGTTGTCTTTCCAACTGTTCCATCACCTACAACACCACATTTTATAACCTTTGTAATATTACCTATTTATTTAAAAAAAAATTGTTAATAAGTTTTTTTTTTTTAAAAAAAAAATAAAAATAAAGTAATAAAATAAAGAAAATAATAATAAAAATAAAAAAAAAGTTTATATTAATTTTATTATTATTATTTATGTCACTTATATATGCACCGAACTAATGATTTTTGAGATAGAGGGGGAGAAAAGTGTGTATATTATTATTGTGTGTTTTTTTTTGGTGGGTGTCTATTTTTTTATGCTACTATAAATATAAATATGTTTGTTTTTATTTACCTGGATCTCTTTTCTTTATTCTTTCAGCTGATTTATCTTCAATTGGTGCTGGTGGAGTTGGTTTTGGTGTTTCATGATTTTCACTTGAAGTGGTTGTTGTAGTTGTAGTTGTTGGTGGAGATGACATTTTTTTTTTATTATTCTATCTATTTTGTTTTTATTTTTATTTTATTTTTTTACTAAATATATTTACAATGGAAAAATAAAATGAAAATAAAAAAGAAAAAAAAAGAAAATAAAATGTATATTAAATGCTTATAAAAATAGAGATATGAAAAAATTAAAAAAAAAAAAAAAAATTAAAAAAAAAAAAAAATTAAAAAAAAAAAAAATTAAAAAAAAATGAAAATAAAACCCAAAATTTTTTTGTGCATTGATTATAAGAATGGATGGATAACTTTTTTTCCTTCAAAAAAAAAAGATAGTGATTCCTTAAAATTTAAAATCTCTGCAAATATTCCAAAATTAGTTATTCTTATTTAAATAAAATATAAAACAAAAATAAATAAAAAAATATAAACAAAAAAAAAAAAAAAAAAAAAAAAAAAAAAAAAAAAAAAAAAATTAAATGAACAGATATTTTAATTATTATTGAATTTTATTTTTAAACAAATTGGAATTGTGGTTTACCTGGAATTGGTTGTATTTTTGATTGAGAAGCTGGAGGGATTTCATTGAAATCTTTAACATCGAAACTAGTTAATTCTAAAGTTTTACAAATATAATCGATATTATCATTGAGGGTGGCAGTTTCATCAAAGGAGAGGGAAGTTTGCAAAGCTTCTTTACCAGTTTCCTTTACGTTTTGAATGGCAGAAGCAACGAAAGCCATGAGATTCTTTTTGTGTGGTTTCATTTCTTCACGGCCTAATAATTCTTCGGCAATGGCATTGTTATCTTTGGTGAAAGATTTCAATTCGTCGTTGTAGATGGTTGCGAGATATTCCAAGACATCTTGTTGCCATTTTGGATAATTCTTGCTAACAATGATAACTGATTGATCAGGTGTTACTTTGGTACCAACTGGTTTACCCTTTGATTTTGCTTTTTGATAGACTTGTAACTTCATTCTGAAATTGTAGATGGTGGATTGAATGTAGTTATTCTTTTTCAATGCTTCATAGTCGATTGGACCAGCTTTTGGCCAACCGGCATTTATAATATTACCTTTTCCGAGCATATTGAAAAGTTTTTGAGCGAAATGTGGAGCGATTGGGTAGATTACTGATGCTTGAACCTCAATGAATCTTAAAATGAGATCTTTGTGCATTTGATCTAATGTGGTTACTTTGTAGTGATCACGAGCATTTTGGAGATCAAAGAATACCAAATGAAGAGCATCACGGAAATTGGTTTTTTGGTAGGCCTTTGCAGACTCGACGATGATATTGTTGATTTCACTCTCAAAGATTGTGTCTTGAATACGATCTAATGGACCAGAACGGAATTTATCGATTGATTCCAAAGACTCTTGAACCCATTGAATTTGAGTGTGGAGTTTTAATAATGAAGAGACGGCGGTTTGGTCTACGAAATTTGCATCTTCAATGGAATCACCAGCATCGGCCAAAGCGATACGAGTACCATCAGCAGAGAATTTGGAGACGGAATCAACGAGTGTCAAGAAGTTACCGGTAGATTTTGACATTTTCTCACCGTTTAAATTGACGAAGCCATTAGCACGAATACTCTTTGGTTGGAATTTCTCTTCAAACATTGCAGAGTGAGTGTAGAGGAAAAAGGTGAGATGGTTTTGAATGAGATCAGCACCTGATACTCTAATGTCGACTGGATACCAATAGGTGAACTCCTTCTTGAGGGCTTTGAGTGTTTCCTCTGGAACTTCACAATTCTCTGGATATGATTTACCCATTAAAACGTAGTCCCAACAAGCAGAGGTCATTTGTTTTGGGGTGATACCAGCTGAGCCTGGTTTTGAACCATTTATATCACCTTGTAACAAATGAGCTACTGTATAGAAAGCCATATAGATGGTAGAATCAGAGAGAGATTCAATTAAGAATTTTTCATCCCATGGTAAACGAGTACCAAGACCAAAGCTACGACTGCAAGCCCATTGATTCATCCAACCCAAAGCGATCTCAAATTTCTTTTTGGTCTCGGCAGAGTAGAATTCCATTGATTCTAATTGTTTGATGGTTTGATTCTTCCATTCGATATCATCTTCACCATAGTTAATATACCATTGATCAGAAAGAGAGACGACACATTCGTCACCTGAACGTGAAACAACCTTTGAAGCTGGTTCACTATATTCGACAGCTTGACCTGCAGCGATCATCTCATCTTTGATGATCTTCTTAACATCGGATACCTTACGACCAGCGTATGGGCCAACACTCATAACACCATCATTGAAACCCTTTTGATAGCAAAGATCTTTGGCTTGATCAAGTAATGCTCTATCGTTTTGTGATTTAATATTTAAATCTTTGTAGGCACGAACTGCACTCTCGTTGGAGTAGCCTGGGATATCGATGATTGGAACAACTTCGAATGGTAATACCCATTCATCTTTGATGCCAAATTTAGCACGAAGTGGTGCTTTTGCCTTTAAATCTTGGAGTGAGGCATAATCGTCTGGTGAATCAGATGGAACAGAGGTGACGACACCGGTACCTTTGTTCTCATCAATGGTTAACATTGGTAAGACATAAACGATTGGATTGATTGCTAATGGTGCTTTTAAGGCAGCACCTAAGATATCGGAACCGTTGAATTTGGCAAGACATTTATATTCGCCTTTACCAGTGGTTAATTGTTGGTAGGACATATTACGAGCAGCTCTTTCAGTGCAAACGAATACATCACCATTGCCCATTTCAAAGGCACCATATTTACCCTCTGGAAGGATCCAACAATTGGTTTGACCATACATAGTCTCTGGACGTAATGTACCTGGTACCAAGTAGATCTTTTTACCTTGTGAATGAATCTCTTGGAGACAGGATGGGATTGGTTCAACAACCTCTAATTTAATGAGTGTATAATTTTGTGGACCTACACCTTCACCTTGTGCTCTCTCATGATCGGCACATTGTTGGTCATCAATGGTAGACCAGATAGAATAACGTTTACCATACTTAACCTTACCTAATGATTTGAGTGATTCAAATTGCCAACGAACAAAAGAATCATAATAACCATTGACATCGGTGGTAATGAATGAACGACGCCAATCAACACCAACACCTAATAATTTAAGATCATCCTCACAATGTGGTGGGAAATAATTTAACCAATAGGCTGAATCTGCGAACTTTGGAATCTCCTCATCTGAAATACCTAAACTTTGCATAATCTTCCATTGATATGCTGCACCTCCTGATTTTGCTACTGCTTTTGTTTTCTTTGATTTAAATGAAAGTGGATCTTCTTTTGCTGCTGTTGGAGCTGGTGTTACTTCAACTGGTTTTTCTTTTTTTTTATTTTTATTTTTATTTTATTTTTCATGAATATATTAAATATTAAAATTGTATAATTGAGATGGTCATCATATATTTATTGATTTTTTTTTTAAGAAAATTGAGAAATATATCATAAAGTATTAGTATTAATATTAATATAATTTTATATAAAGTATAAATATAAATTAATTTTCATGAGTTACCTTCAACAACAGGGAAAACTGGTGGACAACCAAATTGTTGGATTTCTTTCTTTAATTTATCAGCACATGCTTTAATTGGCATACCTGTACAATGGAATGCAAATGGGAATAAAACTCTTTTACCCATTAATCTTTGGAATTGACACATAAACTCTGCTTTGGTGATGGTGAATACATGGCCAACATGTAATCTACCATTCATATATGGATATGGGAATGTTGCTAAATATTTTGGATGTTCAGCATCTGGTGCATCTAATGCATCAATCTCAAATTGTTTATCATTTCCCCATTTTTCTTGAACTTCTTTTTCATAACCTCTAACAAAATCTAATTTTGCTGTAGACTAAAAGTAAATGTAAACCAATGGTTAATAAAAAAATATGAAGGTGTGTTTTTTTTAAGATTTTTTTTTATTTTTTTTATTTTTTTTAAGATTTTTTTTATTTTTTTTTTTCGTTTTGTTAAACATATAAATAAATTTTTATTTGTATTTTTATTATATATTAAATTGGATATTTTACCATTTTATTTTATAATATTATTTTAATGAAAATAAAATTAAAATAATTATTTATAAATAAAAAAAAAAAAATTAAAAATTTTAAAAAAATAAAAAAGTGAATCGTTCCGCTATTTTTCAAAAAAAAAAAATTTATAAAAAAAAAAAAAATTAAAATAAAAAAGAACTTCCTTTTTTTTTTCTTAAAATATTATAAAAATTAAATTTGTATTGAAATAATTGTAACTAAAACAAAATTTTAACCAAATCCATATAATTATTTTAAAAAATTTTGATTTTAAATAAAAAAAAAAAATAGAAATATAAAAAAATATGAGTTTTTACCTAAAAAAATTTTTGGCACACAAATTGAGCAATTTCCCTCTCAAAATTTAATTTTTTTAAATTAAAATTTTAATTTTTTTTTTTTTTTTTTTTTTTTTCTTTTATTTGTTTATTTATTTGTGTTAGTAAACGAACTTATTTAGATTTAAAAAATTTTTTTTTATTTTTTTTTTTTTGTTAGTTTTATTGATTTTTAAGGGTGAAAATAAAAAAATTAGGGGATCGAAAATGGATAATTTTGACGGTGACTATTGGAAGGTTACAAACGATAAAAGGCCTCGAATAAACACCAATAAATTTCTTTCTGATCTCATTGTCCATGAAAAGGTTCTAAAAACCAATGATTCATCTAAACCCTCAACAAAAATAAAGGTGGAAAATGAGGCAGATGACACCAATTTTACCAACAACAATCTAACTAATGATGAAAATTATTACTATTCAAACGGCATTAGCTCTGAGAATAACAATCACAATAGCAATAAAAATAAAAATAATAGAAATAACAACATAAATACTAATACTGATAATAAAAATGATAACAAAGACATTATTGGAGCAGAGATTAAAATCGAGCCAAATGGTTCCAATATTTCATCAAATCATTACAGTAATAGAAATAATCAAATTAGTGAAGCCCATGTAAAACAAGAAAGTGTTAATGGGTTTAATAATAACAATAATATTATTAATAATAATAATAACAATAGTAATAACAATAATAATAATAATAATAATAATAATAATAATAATAATAATAATAATAATAATAATAATAATAATAATAATAATAGTTTATTAAAAAGTAAAAATTTTGATGATAAAGATAAGGAAAATAGTAATATTGATCCAAATATTTTAAACAATTTACAAAATACTCGTCAACCACCCCAACTCATACCATTTCAATCAAAACTAGTTCGCCAACTACCATCACAACCACTACAACCACACCAAAACACAAATACTATAGACAATAATATAAATAATCGACCAATTAATAATGAATTGGTACCATACAATTCACAAGATATAAAAAAACAACCACTAAAGAAAAAATCAAGATTGGAATCAACGTTGGACGGAATTTATTGGTATTTTGATCCAACCAAACCAAGAACTAGACAACCTCCAATTAAAATCGAACAACCACAAGAAAAACAAACAAACAAACCAACAAACACCACCACGACTACTACAACTACAACTACAACCACAACCACAAGTAATAGTGATACAGAGACAAAAATTAAAAAGGAGAAAAAAGAGCAAACAAAAGTTAAAAAGGAGAATAAAGAAGAAAAGAAACCATCATTATTTGAAACAATTAGAAATAGTATAAGTAGTAAATTTGAAAAGAAAAAGCCATCTAAAGAAACGATCAAAAATCAACTAGTTTCATCTTCATCTTCGATTCCAATGACAATGACAACAACATCAACAACAAACAATAAAAATGAAAGAGTAAAAGTATCATTTGTTTTATCACCATCTAAACAAGATAAAGAGATAAGATATGAATTTGTATTACTAAAAGAGAAATTACCAAAGTTAAACTTTAACATTAAAGGAGAGGAAGAAGGAAAAGATGGGAACAATCAAATTGGTAATATTAATGAAGATGAGGAAAATGAATTACCATTGACTCAAGACAAAGATGATGACGATGATGATGGCGATGGTGATATTGAAGATTATGAAAATAGTGAAAGAATTTTACACAGAACCAGATCGTTAGTGGGTATTAAAAGTGATGATTTTGGAAATCATCAACATTACTTTGACTATGCGAAAAATGAAGGATTTAAAGTATTTGAAAAATTCGATTCAAGTGTAAACATATTTGTAGGTGGTAAGAATTGTCTAAATAATTTGGAATGGCTAGAAAAGGAGAACATCAATTCAATCTTAAATGCGACCATCGAGGTCTCTTTACCAAAATCTTTGGGACATTTAAAGTTCTTTCGTGTCTCTGTTTCAGATTCAATTGATCAACCGATTAATCGTTATTTTAACGAAGCAATTAAATTCATTCAAGAATCATTAATTAATTCACCAACATCTTCAATATTAATACATTGTAAGGAGGGTA
Organism: Dictyostelium firmibasis; assembly: GCA_036169595.1. Classification (NCBI taxonomy): domain Eukaryota; phylum Evosea; class Eumycetozoa; order Dictyosteliales; family Dictyosteliaceae; genus Dictyostelium; species Dictyostelium firmibasis. Next base: position 1,978,115 of record CM069766.1, read on the forward strand.
GATCGAGATCAACTACACTAGCTGTGGCTTTTGGTATGAAAGCTTTGAAATTATCCTTAAAGGATTCCTATGAATATGTTAAAAACTCTTCACCACGTATAAACATTAATGCAGGTTTTCAATTTCAGTTAATGGAATATGAAAAATCTTTATATGGTTTTAACTCTTTTGATTTCTTAGGTAGTCGTAAAAGAGCTCTATCCTCTTCGAGATAAAATAAATTAAAAATTTAACAAAAATATTTATAAAAAATAAAAAATAAAAAATAAAAAACCATACCATCTTTTGGTCACTCACTCTCCATTGTTATTATAAACTCATATAAAAAAACAATAAAAAAAATGGTAGTAAAGTGAATGTGTAAAATCTGTAGCAATATTTGACACACCATCCAAAAATACTTGAGACACTTTCTCAAAGGGATTGATTTTTTTTTTTTTTTTATGACACTTGTTTTTTGTCATTTTTAAATTTTTTTTTTAAACACTATGAATTCCTAAATAAGCAAACGAATCGCGAGATATTTTTTTAATTTTAATTTTAATTTTTTTAATTTTTTTATTTTTTTAATTTTTTTTAATTTTTTTTAATTTTTCTTTTTTTTTTTTTTATTTTTTTTATGAATTGACAACCAAAAATATATTTTAATATTTTTTGAAATTATTTAATATAGAATGTCAAATAAACAACCAATAACCAAACACATTGAATTTAAATATGAAATTACTCCATCGATAGATCCAAAGATTCAAAACAATTTTTTAACATATGTTGGAGCAGATGAAGGCTCTGCAAATCCAAATCTATCATTGATAAAGAAAGCAGCAGATGACGATATGGAATCCAGACCACTATCAATTGTACTAGGTTGGATGGGCTCAACTCAAAAATTATTAATAAAATATATAAATCTATGGACTTCAAGAGGTTTTAATACTTTTTCATATAGAGCTGATTATTTTGAAACGTATGTGCATTGCATTGTATATTATTATTTTACCTTTTTTTTTTTTTTTTTTTTTTTTTTTTTTTTTTTTTTCTTATTAATTAAAATATTTATATTTTTACCTATATATTATAATATTAGTTTATCGATATTTGGGTTAAGATCAAAAGCATATGAAATGTTAAAACAAATTTCAAATTATTTAAAGGAGAGACCTAATTGTGATACTATTATATTTCATATATTTTCTAATGGTGGTGGATTTTTATATTGGGCACTCATTGAATTCATTTTAGCAAATGATGAATATAAATATATTCATCCAATGATTAAAGGTGTAGTAATGGATAGTTTACCAACTTTTACAAATACTCAACTCCTCACTGGATTTTGGTCATTAGCGAAGCCAATGGGTGGTTCAATAGCTACATATGCAATTTTACCATTAACTGCTCCAATTTGGATGCCATTTTTTGTATTATATAGAAAATATTTAACTCTCCCAAAAGTATGTAATTACTAGAAAAAAGAAAAGAAAAAAAAAAAATTCAATTTTGAGTTTATTATTTAGTCAATTTAATTTATGTAACTAACCTTTTATTTTATTTTTTATTAGAATCAATTTGTTCATACAGTTTTATATTCAACTGATGATAAATTAATACCTGGATCTCAAGTAGAAGCATTTTTAAAAAGATTAAATCAAAATATTAGAAAGGATTTAATTCATGTTCAAAAATGGGAAAAATCAGAACATGTATGTCATTTGAAATTGCATACTAAAGATTATATAAACAATATAAATATCTTTTTAAAATCAATTAAAGCTGAAGAGATTAGAAAAACTTTACCACAATCAAAATTATAATAAAAAAAAAACACCATTGTAATAATAATTTATGAAATAAAGAATAAAATCATTTTTAACTAACTTCTCAAAAGAGATTAGAAAAACTTTACCACAAACAAAATTATAATCAATAAAAAAAGAAAAAAAAAAGACATTATAACATTATCATCATCAGTTTCAGGCTTTGATAGATCATTCCTGAAGAATTATATTCATCATTACCAATTATTGAGTATACACCCAAATAATGAATACATCAATCTAAAACTCAAAGATTCTGGTGGTAATGTCTGTTGTTTTTTTGAGGTGGCAAGCTCAACTTGTCCTTGGTTATAAATAAAATATAAATAAATAACTAAATAATAATTTTATTTAAATTTTTAAACAGTTAACTTTTTTTAATTTTCAAAAAATAAATCCATATCTTTATAGTGCAATTGAAGAAAAGGATCTATACATGATAGGAAATAAAAATATATAAATTAGGATAAATCAAAAAAAAAAAAAAATCCCTTTTTTTACCATTTTTATATTTTCAAATAATTGAATTCAATTAAAATAAATAATTTTTTTTTTTAAGAAATTTTTCCTTAAAAAGTAAAAATTCCTTTTTACAAATTAATTTGTAATTTTTCTGTTTTTAAAAAAATTCAGTATAAAAAGGACTTTTTTTTTTTAAAAAAAGATCCATTAATCAAATTAAAAAAAAACAATAAAATAAAGGTTATTAAAAAAATAAAAAATAATGAAATAAAGGTAAAAAAAAATAATGAAAAAAAAAAATAATGAAAGAAAAAAAAATAATAAAAAAAAAAAAAAATACAAATAACTAATTTTAAGTAAAAAAAAATCAGAAGAATGTTATTCATACTTTAAAAAAAAAAATGTAGAATGTTTATAGATCCATACTAATCTTATGTTAGAGAAAGGAAAGATTTATCTATGCACTATAACATTAAGAAGTAATGCCTTTATATTAATTCTACATTTTTAAAAACAATAAAAGAAAATCAAAGAAAGGTTACAAAAGGAAACCTAAAAAATCAATTTATACCAAGGTAGTGTCTTATAAAGGAAAGATTATTCTATGCACTATGTCCATACCCAAAGTAGTAATGATTTATCATTATTTTAAAAAAAAATCATATCATATAAAATTTTAAACAAATTATTTAAAAATAAAATTAATAATATAAAAATAAAACCTAATTAAAAAGTAATGAATAAATGAATTTAACTTTTTAATTTTTTTATTTTTTAAATCTTTTCATACCAAATTTTGTTTGTAAAAGAGGTTTAGCAGTGGTTATTATTTTACTGGTTGATGGAAATTTTCTCTTAAAATCTTTTTTTTATATTTTAACTTACCCAATCTAAATATTCCTTTTGGTTATCAAAAAGATCATCACTTGATAAAACCAATCTCCAAATAGTGTTGAAGGGTTTCAAATTTTTTATATTCAATCAATTTCTTAATATAGTAAATGATGTTGGTGTTGATGTTGGAAAAAAACAAAAAATGTAAAAAAAAAATAAAATTTAAGAAAAAATAAAATTTGTATTCAGAAAAAAAATTAAATAAAAATTATATAAAAAAATAATAAAAAGAAATAACCAATACTTAAATAATTCTTGTATTTTGTCAAAATTTTAGTTTTGGTAACAATAATCTTGTAAGAACAAAATTTCTGCGTAATTGTATAAAAAATATCTAGGTAGTTTTTTCTGTTTTTGATTGCACCAATTATTTTTATTTTTTTTGTTTTTGAAAAACTCAACTGTTAATCCAGGATATTTTCCTTTGCAACAGTAAATAACGGTTTGGTTGGGTGGAAAAAAAAAAATTAAATGTAAATCAATAAAACAAATAGTTTTGCAGTTTTTGTGAAAAAAAAAAGAAAGAAAATAAAAAAAACAAATATACAAAAAAAAAAAATCATTTTGGATACTTTGTATTTTTTAAAAAAAAAAAAAAAAAAAAAAAAAAAAAAAAAATCTTATTTGGATCTTTTTTTTCAAAACAAAACGAACCACACAAAGATTTTTTTTTTTTTTTTTTTTTTTTTTTTTTTTTTTTTTTTTTTGGCCATACACGAAAAGTGTAACGAGTAAAAAAATATATATAAAATAAGTTTATTCAAATAAAACCCAGTTCCCACATATGATGTTATTTTTATTTTTTTTTTTTTTTTTTTTTTCTTAACTATTTTTTTTGACGAATTATTCAATATTAAATGCAGCAAATTAAAAAAAATAAAAAAAAAAAAAAAAAAAAAATAGAAAATAAAAAAAAAATAAAAATTTAAATATTATAAACTATGACCAATCAAGTACTTTAAAAATTATTCTTTTAAAAAAAAAAATGTTTTTTTTTTTTTTTTTTTTTTCAAATCAAAAAAAGTATTTTGTAAATTAATACTCCCAATACCACCATTATGTACCCTTTTTTTTTTTTTTTTTTTTTTCAAATATTTCATGTGCAAAAAAAAAGATTTTTTATTTTAATTTTTAATTTTTGAAAAAACACTCCCAAAAAAAAAAAAAAAAAAAAAAAAAAAAAAAAAAAAAAAAAAAAAGTATTGAGAGGGGGTTTGGAATAAATTATTATAATTCGATAATTTTTATATTCAATGACATATCCGTAATACACAGAGCAATGGGAACTTTTTTTTTTTTTTTTTTTTTTTTTAAAATTTAAAAAACCATTTCCAGTCTCTAGAGTCCGCAGTATTTGGAATTTGTATTTTAAATATAAAACTGACACCGAACTATTATTTTTTATCTTTTATTTATTATTTATTTTTTTTTTAAATAATTTTTTTTTGTGCACATCGTCATAGTTATCAAAAAAGTTGCAAAAATACAAAATTTCAAATCATCTTTGTTTTTTCACACTTTCTACTTGGTTATTTTTTAATTTTTCGTGTTGTGTGTCTTTTCATAAAAAAATCACGATCAACTCGCCAAACTTTGAAGAAAAACTATTAAAATATTAAAAAAAAAAAAAAAAAAAAAAAAAAAAACATTGAAAATACCTCCAAATATATCCAGTTGTTTTTTCTTCTTAAAAAATATATTTTTTTTTTTTTATTTGATATATTTCAATTTTACAGAACCAGTTACCTCCTTATATATATATAAATAGCTATTACTAAATTCACCGTCTTGCAAACCAAAAGAAATTAAAATAAAAAAAAATTAAAAAAAGAAAAAAATAAAAAAAAGAAAAAAAAAACATTTAATTTCTATTCATCCATGAAAAATTTATTTTTTTAAAAAAATAAAATTTTTTTAATTAGTTTTAATTTAAAAAAGTTAATTTTTTTTTTTTTTTTTTTTAAATTTCGAGATCTTTTTTTCCGGAACAACATTTTCTTTTAATTTAAATAAAAAAAAAATAAAAAAAAAAAAGAAAAAAAGAAAAAAGAAAAAAAAAAAACTATTAAAAAAACAAAATATTCAATTGTAATAATAAATTAACTTAAAAGAAATAATAAATAAAAAATAATATATATATATATATATATGAATATAAATAAAAATACATAGAATAAATAAATTTAATATATACATACATATATACATTAATACTAAAATTTCAAAATGCAGTATATAAATGGTATGGATATTGTTAAAAGTGTATACGATGAAGTTAAATATTTAATAAATTATACAACAATGCCATGGACAGATTTGGGTGAATATGAAGAATGTTCAGTTCACTCAATAGAGAATCCAACAGAAGAAGGTTTAATTTTTAAATGTGTTGGCGAAATTGATACTTCACCAGAAATCCCATTAAATGTTTTATATAATGCAAACTTACAGCAAAAATGGGACGAACTTTGTATTGAGGTAATATACTTTTATTCTCAAATAAATTAATTTTAAAAAATAATAATTTATTAACTTTTAAAAATATATTATTATATAAAAATATAAAATAAAAATATAAAATAAAAATAAAAATAAAAATAAAATATAAAATAAATATAAAATATAAATTAATAATAATAATAATAATAATAATAATAATAATAATAATAATAATAAAAATAAAAATAAAAATAAAAATAAAAATAAATCAAAATAATGATTAAAAAAAAAAAAAAAAAAAAAAAAAAAAAAAAAATAAAAAAAGTCAAAAAAAATTGAACAGCTAGATAGTTGTAATTCAGTCGATTATTATTCATTTGGATCACCACTGGGTGGAGCACCAAGAGATTTTGTATTTTTAAGAAATTTCTCAGTTGATTATGAAAATAAAGCAGCTTGGGTTGTAATTAGATCTATTCACCATGAATCAATACCTAGTCCAACATATATGAAGCCATCAGGATGGGAATTTCTTGAAATTGCACAAAATAAAACAAGAATTACATTGGTCGTACAAATTAACGATTTAACAATTGCACCATATCTTAGAATTAATTCTGTAGATTTGAAAAGGATTTATAGAAATACAGGTATTCAAATTACTCATACCTTACCAAACTTAATTAAATATATAAAAAAAAATTATAAAAAAGAAATAGAAAATCATTTTAAAAAATTTAATACACCAGATTTATTTAATCCAAAATCTGAAAATCATCAACAACCTCACATTCTACAGTCACAAAATATTATTAATAGTAATAATAATAGTAATAGTATTAATAATAATAACAATAATAACAATAATATTAATAATGATAATAATAATAACAATGATGAAAATGAAAAAGATGGTAAAAAAATTTTAGAACCACAATTGGCAGAAGAATTTGAATTTTTAGATGTGGACGAAGATATGTATGATGTTGATAAAACTCCAACATATATTTTTAAAGAAACCAGTAAAATTATTGGTGAAATAGAGGTAAATCCAGTTGAAACCGGTTGGACTTGTTTTAGAAAGTTTAATGATTACTCATTCTATTATAGAGATTATGATGAGAATTCATTAGATTTTGCATGCAGTGGTAGTTCATTTATAGATGCATATCCCGAAGTCATTACTTCTTATATATTTTCAGAGTATTCTTGTAAACTTGACCAATGGACATGTGGTATGAAAACATTGAAAAAATTTGATGATGTAACCTCTTTGGAGAGAATGAGTTTTCGTTCAGTTTTGGCACCAAAAGATGTTTTATCAGCTGTATTAGTTAAACAAATTAATCATTTGCAAAAAGGTATTACATGTATTGGTTATAGGTCACTATTTAAACCATCAACACTAAAGAAAACTGGATTTTGGTATGCTCCCTCAGCTTATTATATCATTCCTCAAGAAAGAGGTTGTATAATAAGATATGTTTTAAAGTTTAGAATCTATCTACCTCCTTCATTTTATAAGGTTTACCCAAAGAAACAAATACTTTTTGTAATATCAGAGAAAACTAGAGCTACAGTAGAGGTAGTGAAATATTATTCAATCAATCCATCCTATCAACAAAAAAGAAAACAACAAGTATTTCCACATTGGGAAGGTATAGATAAATTTTCAGAGTTGGCAGAAATTTTTTCAGATATCCAAATCCAGCCATCAAAACCTTCATTAATTATAAATTCACCACCAAACTCTAATAACCACGAAAATGAAAAGAAAAGAAAGTTTAGAGATAATGGTATAAATTCTACCTCAATTTCAATTCCTTCAACTCAATTTTGTTTTTCAAGTGGTGGTACAGCACCTTTTTCTACATCATCATCATCATCATTATCATTTTCACCACCTCAACAACTTTCATCTCCAACATCTTCATCTTCTTCGAGTGATTCGTCTACATTGGATAATATTACAAATTTACAATTAGATAACAACACCAATAATATTAATAATAATAAAATTAATAAATCAAATGATCAAGAGTATCTTAGATTCTCAGAAGATTGGGAATCTTATATAACCAGAAAACCATTTTTATTATTAATGTCAAGTGGACTACATTTAAGAAAACCACCTAAAAAGAAATCACCACGTTTTTTAGAAAATCATAATTTAAAAACCGATTCATTGTTTGATTTTTTACCTTATGAAATGATTCAATTTATTTTTTCATTAATGGATGCAACTCATTTAATTAGAATGTCGAGAACTTGTAAATATTTTAATACTATTTGTTTAGATGATAACATATGGAGGGATCTTTATAGTAGAGAATTTACAAAAAATTATTCAGATTCTTTATTCAAATGGAGTTCTATTGAAGATATAAACTTAGGTACTGAAAAGAAACCATTATTCGATCCCTCTCTTGATCAAAAACATTTAATTACACCTTCAACTTCACCAACATCATCATCACCTTTGTTACAACCAATACCAATACATCAACCACAACAACCACAACAACCACAACTACAACAACTTCAACTAAATCAACACCCACAGACACAACAACTACAACCACAACAATCACAACAACCTCAACAACCTCAACTAAATCAACAACCACAGGCACTACAACAAACACAACAACCGCAGACACAACAACCACAACAAACACAACAACCACAACAAACACAACAACCACAACAACCACAACCACAACAACAGCAACAGCCACAATTACAACAACAGCCACAGCCACAGCCACAGCCACAGCCACAGCCACAACCACAACCACCACAACATCAACAACCAAAAAATGCTCATTATTGGTTGAATATGTTTAAAGAAAAGGAAATTATCAACAGACATTGGAGAAATGGTAATGGTAAAGTTAGTAATTTAAGAGGACATAAAGGAAAGATTAGTTGTTTGCAAATGGCACCCAATCAAATTTTTACTAGTTCAAAAGATAAAGAGTTTAAATCTTGGAATATTGCAACAAAACAGTGTGAAAGGTCAACTAGATGTGGCGCAAGTTCAGTTATTTCCTTTGAAAAGGATAATCTTTCAAAACTTTCAACGGATATTTTCCCATATTGTTTATACACTCATGGAATAGTTAGATTAGGTTGTTCAAATGGAGCAATTCAACATTATAATATAGCTACAAAAGAAATCGAAAAGGAACAGCGTTTTCTTTATGTTTCAAATGGTTTCATTTTTATTAAAAGAGATATTTATTCATATGAAAATAATACAGTGAAACTATATGATAGCGAAACTGAACAAGAGTTGCAAATGATACAAATTGAAAATACAAAGATTAATCATTGCAAAATTGGAAGGTTTGAAAATTTTTGTACCATTGCATGCACAGATAAAACAGTTAAATTATGGGACATAGATTCAAATAAAGTCGAGTTGGTGCTCAATGGTCACAAAGGTTCAGTCAATTGTCTTGACTTTTTAAATGACTATCAAATTGTTACAGGCTCGAGCGATAAAAGCATTAGAATGTGGGATATCAGAAATCCAAGTTCCACTATTCACAATATTAAATCTCACTCATCAAAAGTTAGAGCAATTAGTATATATAATAATTTACGAATGTGTAGTGGTGATGAAGATTCAATTGGTTTATGGCAACTAGATGGTGGCAATGAACCAACTCTTTTAACTACCATTAATAATTTATCACCTGTTGAATGTTTATCAATTGATGATGAGACAATGTTGGCTGGTTTTTCAGATGGTGAAGTTTCTTATTATGACTTTAATTCAAAATAATACTTTACCACTTTTTTTTTTTATAAATATATTGTTTTTGTTTTGGTATTAGTTTTGTACTATTTTTTTTTCAACACAATTTCAATAAAACTAAAATCTTTTAAGATGTAATTTTTTTTTTTTTTTTTTTTTTTTTTTTTTAAAATTTTTTTATTTAATATTAAAACGCTTAGTAATGACATCTTGAAATTGGACGACATGGTGGTGGACATGGACGACAAATTGGACGTGGTGGTGGACATGGGTGACATCTATTCCAATGATGGCTACCATAACCTGATGTTTCATTTGAACCGAATGAACCACTTGAACTACCACCATCAATTGATGAAACACTTGATCTTAATGAACCGGTACTTAATGAAGATAATGAAGCTTTAAAAAGAATATGTTAAAATGATATTTTTTAAATAATTTAAAATTTTTTTTTTTTTTTTTTTTTTTTTTTTTTTATTATTCAAATGATAACCTACAAAAGAGAGTCATTTTAATTAATTGTTTTTTTGTTAGTTTAAAAATAAAATTTGATTTGAATAAATAATTTTTTATGAAGTGGTGAATTTATAGTTTTTTTTTTTTTTTAATAAAAACACACTAAAAAAAAATACTAATAAAATCATACTTTGTGTCTTTTAAATTAAAATCTCCCCCTTTTTTTTTCTCTTTTATTTTTTAAAGGTTTTACTTGTTATTACCAATAAATATTAATTATAATTTGTCAAAATTTAGAACCCTTGGATATACATAATCAAGACTATAATTTATTATGGTATTTTTTTTTAAAAAAAAACTATAAAAATTAAAAAAAAATTTATTAAAATTAAATAATAATTACTATTAAAAATAATAATTAAATATAAAATGAGCATTTTCTGTATGTTTTAATAATTTAATAATCTTTTATACTTATTAAAATCTAACATTTTATAATAAAATTAGCTTCATTATCTTCTTTAAGTACTGGTTCATTAAAATCAAGTGTTTCATCAGTTGATTCCGGTAGTTCAAGTGGTTCATTCGGTTCAAATGAAATATCAGGTTATGGTAGCCATCATTGGAATAGATGTCACCCATGTCCACCACCACGTCCAATTTGTCGTCCATGTCCACCACCATGTCGTCCAATTTCAAGATGTCATTATTAAAAGTTTAATTATTTTAAAATAAATAAAAATAAATCAAATTTTTTTCATCTCTCATAAGATTTAAATAATAACTATAGTTTATTATTATTATTAGATTATTAGAATATTGATTGGTTGATTAGATTATAATTTTTTATCACCAATTAATTGTTTTTGCAATTTTTTTTTTTAAACATAATGATTTTTTTGGTTCTAAATTTTTATATTTATAAATTTTTAAATAATCTTAAAAAGAAAAAAATAAGGCAATTAATAAAATTTTTTTTATTATTTAAAATTTTTTTGTTTTTTTTTTTAATTTATAATTTTATTCATGTCTTTATTTTTTATTCAATTTTTAAATGTCTAATAATGACATCTTGAAATTGGACGACATGGTGGTGGACATGGACGACAAACTGGACGTGGTGGTGGACATGGGTGACATCTATTCCAATGGTGGCTACCATAACCTGATGTTTCATTTGAACCGAATGAACCACTTGAACTACCACCATCAATTGATGAAACACTTGATTTTAATGAACCAGTACTTAATGAAGATAATGAAGCTAAAAAAGAATATGTTAGAATGATATTTTTTTAAATAGTTTAGTTTTTATTTATTTTTATTTTTTTCGATTATAAATGTTAACTTACAAAAGAGAGTCATTTTAATTAATAGTTTTTTGGTTTAAAATTTGATTTTGAATAATTTTTTTTTTTATGAAAATGATAAATTTATAGTTTTTTTTTTTAAAATAAAAACACATTATCCAAAAATACTAATATAATAATACTTTGAGTTTTTTTTTAAAAAAAAAAAGTCTCCCCCTTTTTTTTTTTTTTTTATGTTTTACTTGTTATTACCAATTAATTTTATTTAAAAGTTTGAAATAAAATTGAAGTTTGCATGTAAACAATCAAGACTTTTTTTTTTTATTTTTTTTTTTCTTCCACAAAAAAAAAAAACTATAAAAACTAAAAAAAAAAAATAATAATTAAAATAAAAATAAAAATAAAATAATTAAAAATGAGCATTTTCTGTATGTTTTAAAAATTTAAATATCCTATAATTTTATAAAAATCTAACATTTTTATATATAATTAGCTTCATTATCATCATTAAGTACCGGTTCATTAAAATCAAGTGTTTCATCAATTGATGGTAGTAGTTCAAGTGGTTCATTCGGTTCAAATGAAACATCAGGTTATGGTAGCCATCATTGGAATAGATGTCACCCATGTCCACCACCACGTCCAATTTGTCGTCCATGTCCACCACCATGTCGTCCAATTTCAAGATGTCATTATTAAACATTTTTTTTTAGAAATTAATTAAAAATAAAAGCTTTTTTATCTCAGTTTAGAAATAAATTTTAACTGTCACGTATTTTAAAATAAATAGAATATTGATGATTTGATTAGTTTCTTATTTTTTTAAAACATATTAATAGTTTTCTTTAATTTTTTTTTTTTTGAAAAATAATTATTTTTATTGTTTTTTTGGTTCTAAATTTTTTTTATATTTTTATTTAAATGTGTTTCAAAATTTAAAAAAATGCCAACATATTCTTCATTTATATTTATTATATAAAAAGAAAATAATAAAGCTATCAATTAATAAAAAATTTATTTTATTTTTAATTTTTAAAGGGATTTTTTTATATATTAAGATTTTATTTTATTTTTAATTTTTATCTAGATATTAAACGCTTAATAATGACATCTTGAAACTGGACGACATGGTGGTGGACATGGACGACAAATTGGACGTGGTGGTGGACATGGGTGACATCTATTCCAATGATGGCCACCATAACCTGATGTTTCATTTGAACCGAATGAACCACTTGAACTACTACCATCAATTGATGAAACACTTGATTTTAATGAACCAGTACTTAAAGAAGATAAAGAAGCTTTAAAAAGAATATGTTAAAATTATAATTTTTTATTAATTTTCAAAATTTTTTTTTTTAATCGATTATAAATGTCAACTTACAAAAGAGAGTCATTTTAGTTAATAGTTTCTTTATAGTTAAAAATTAAATTTGATTTGAAAATTTTTTTATGAAAATGGTAAATTTATAGTTTTTTATTTTTTTAAAATATAAAGACATATTTCAAAAATACTAATAAAATCACACTTAGAGTTTTTTTTTAAAAAAAAAGTCCCCCTTTTTTTTTTTTTTTTTTTTTTATGTTTTACTTGTTATTACCAATTAATTGTAATTAAAAGTTTGAATAACATTGAATTTTGGATGTACAAAACCCCAGACTTTTTTTTTTTTTTTTTCTCAATAAAAAAAAAAACTATAAAAACTAAAAAAAATAAAAATAATAATTGTAATTCAAAATAAAAATATTAAAAAATGAGCATTTTCTGTATGTTATAAAATTTTAAAATGACCTATAATTTAATAAATAAATCTAACATTTTTAAATAAAATTAGCTTCATTATCTTCTTTAAGTACTGGTTCATTAAAATCAAGTGTTTCATCAATTGATGGTGGTAGTTCAAGTGGTTCATTCGGTTCAAATGAAACATCAGGTTATAGTGGCCATCATTGGAATAGATGTCACCCATGTCCACCACCACGTCCAATTTGTCGTCCATGTCCACCACCATGTCGTCCAGTTTCAAGATGTCATTATTAAGTGTTTTTTTTTTTTTTTTTTAAATAATTAAAAATAAACTCATAACATTTTTCATCTCAGATAGCAAATTAATATTAACTATCAGGTTTTGTAAAATGATTGATTGGTTTATTTTTTTTTAAAACATATTAATTGTTTTTTCAATTTTTTTCAATTTTTTTTTTGTAACACGGATTTTGTTTTTTTTTTGGTTTTGAAATTTTTTTTTTTTTTTATTAAATATGTTTCAAAAATTTAAAAAGATGCCAATATATCCTTCATTTAAATATTTTCTAAAGAGAAAATAATAAGGCATTAAAATTAATTAAAATTTAGAAAAAAATAAAATTTTTTATTGAGTACGCCTTTTTTTTTTTTTTTTTTTTTTTTTTTTTTTTTTTTTTGGTTCTCAAATTTTTTTTTTTTTTACATTGAATAGGAATTTAATATTTAATTATTTATAAAAATGAAACATTAATTCAATTATTAATTATTTAAAAAACTTAAAAATGAAGAAAACAAATTAAATCCAAATTTTTTGATAATGTCAGATGAGTGAGTATATTTATTAAATTCTTTGATTTAACTTCATTGAAAGGTGAACATAAGTCTAAAAAACACATAGAGTATACGGAAGATGAAATGATAAGAGATTGGGATGAAATTAAGAAATTCAATGAAGAACAACCAACAGAAGCACCAATAACATATATTTTGTTGTGTATAGACTCCTTTACCAAGTTTGCAACAGGAAGATGTCTAACTTCGAAGAAAACACTTCCAATATACTGTTTTTTGGCAGAAACATACAGAGGTCAAAGTATTAAAAAATGGCATTGTGATAATGGCAAAGAATTTAAGAATAAAGTATTTGATCAGTTAAGAGATTTCGCCTTCCCAAATTCCATTTCAACCCATGGAGCTCCTCGTACCCCACAAACACAAGGAGTGGTTGAAAAGTTGAACAACACAATAAAATCCACAATAAGAAAAAGACGAGCTAAAGAGTATGTGTTTAAAAAAATATATTATATTTATTTAAGATAAATTAACTTTAATTTTTTAAAGTAATAAAGATGGAATAAACAGAACATTATCAGAACATTTACATTTAGGACTAAATGTTTACAATAATACAAAACATAGAGCAATAGGCATGACACCATCACAAGCAAATGGTGACTCCCCTTTTTTTTCAAAAACTAACATAAAGTCAAATTGTTATTTACTTGGTGCTAATGAACAAAAATTAAAGGAATCAACTAACAAAGATTTAACAGAAGAGGATTTAAATACCATAGTTTTAAATAATCTAACAAAGTATAGGAATACATGGTCTGCCAAACCAACAAAAAAAGAATTTAAAGTTGGTGATGTAGTATTATTTTTGGAAGTTGATAATAAAAAGAAATTTAAAAGGATTTTTTTATTATTTATGATTTTATTTAATTCTTAATTTTTTATTTAATTTTAAAACACTTAATAATGACATCTTGAAACTGGACGACATGGTGGTGGACATGGACGACAAACTGGACGTGGTGGTGGGCATGGGTGACATCTATTCCAATGATGGCCACTATAACCTGATGTTTCATTTGAACCGAATGAACCACTTGAACTACCACCATCAATTGATGAAACACTTGATTTTAATGAACCAGTACTTAAAGAAGATAATGAAGCTAAAAAGAATATGTTAAATAATATTTTTTTTTTTTAATATTGATTTTTTTAATTATTTACTTACAAAAGAGAGTCATTTTAATTAATAGTTTTTTTTTGTTATTTGAAAATTTGATTTGATATAAATTATTTTTTTAAAAAAAGGTAAATTTATAGTTTTTTTTTAAATTAAAATAAAAACACATTATTCAAAAAAACTAATAAAATCATACTTTACGTTTTTTCATAAAAAAAATCTCCCCCTTTTTTTTCTCTTTTATTTTAAAAAGTTTTACTTGTTATTACCAATAATTATTAATTAAAAGTTGTCATAAACAATGAACATTGGATGTAAATAATCAAGACTTTTAAAAAAAAAAAACTATAAATACTAAAAAAAAAATTTAATTACCATACAAAATAAAAGTTAAAAAATAAAAAATGAGCATTTTCTGTATGTTTTAAAAATTTATATTAACTATAATCTATTATTAAAAAAAAAAAAAAAAACTCTAATTTTTCAAATAAAAATTCTTTTTATACATAATATTATTTAGCTGCATTATCTTCTTTAAGTACTGGTTCATTAAAATCAAGTGTTTCATCAGTTGATGGTGGTAGTTCAAGTGGTTCATTCGGTTCAAATGAATCATCAGGCTATGGTAGCCATCATTGGAATAGATGTCACCCATGCCCACCACCACGTCCAGTTTGTCGTCCATGTCCACCACCATGTCGTCCAGTTTCAAGATGTCATTATTAAGCGTTTTAAAATTAGATAAAAAATTAGGAAATGAATAAAATCATAAATTAAAAATCCATAAAAAATTCTAAAGATTTAAATTTTTTATTAATTGATTGCCTTATTTTTTCTTTTTATTATTTATTTAAATGAAGGATATATTGGCATCTTTTTACATTGTGAAACACATTTTAAAAATGAAAAAACATAGTGTTACACATTTTTAAAAAACATCTTTTTCAATTACAAAAAAATAATTTTGGAATATAAAAATATACACCCATTGAAAAGAATGTTTTTTGAAAAAAGAAGTGAAAATTTTTTTTTTAAAAAACTTATCAATATTCTAAATATCTAATAAATTGACAATTATTATTTTTTAAGTTACCTGATATTAAAAAATATTATTTTTATTTATTTTAAACAATTAAACTTTTAATAATGACATCTTGAAATTGGACGACATGGTGGTGGACATGGACGACAAATTGGACGTGGTGGTGGACATGGGTGACATCTATTCCAATGATGGCTACCATAACCTGATGTTTCATTTGAACCGAATGAACTACTTGAACTACCACCATCAATTGATGAAACACTTGATTTTAATGAACCAGTACTTAATGAAGATAATGAAGCTAATTATATATAAAAATGTTAGATTTTTATTAATTATTATAGTTTATTAAAAATTTATAACATACAGAAAATGCTCATTTTTTATTATTTTATTTTGAATTATAATTATTTTTTTTTTTTTAGTTTTTATAGTTTTTTTTTATTAAGAAAAAATAAATAATTATAAAAAAAAGTCTTGATTTTGTACATCAAAACTTCAATTATATTTCAAACTTTTAATTAATATTAATTATTAATAACAAGTAAAAAAAAAAAAAAAAAAAAAAGGGGGAGACTTTTTTTTAAATAAACTCAAAGTATTATTTTATTAGTATTTTTGAATAATGTGTTTTTATTTTAAAAAAAAAAAAAAACTATAAATTACCATTTTCAAAAAAATTATATATTCAAATCAAATTTTAATTTTAAACTATAAAAAAAACTATTAACTAAAATGACTCTCTTTTGTAAGTTAACATTTATAATCGATATAAAAAAATATATAAAAATTAAATTATTTAAAAAAATATCATCTTAACATATTTTTTTAAGCTTCATTATCTTCTTTAAGTACTGGTTCATTAAAATCAAGTGTTTCATCAGTTGATTCCGGTAGTTCAAGTGGTTCATTCGGTTCAAATGAAACATCAGGTTATGGTAGACATCATTGGAATAGATGTCACCCATGTCCACCACCACGTCCAATTTGTCGTCCATGTCCACCACCATGTCGTCCAATTTCAAGATGTCATTATTAGGTGTTTTAAAATTAAATAAAAAACTAAGAAATGAATAAAATCATGAATTAAATAAAAAAATCCTTAAAAAATTTTAAAAAAATAGAAATTTTTAGAGTAAAACCTTATCCGGATTTTTTTTTAAAAAAAAGTAAGGATATAGGATTGTGGACGATCCATCCATCATTTTATAATTACTGGATTTAAAAAAAATATTGGATTTTAGTAAAATAAATTTAAAATATAAAATTTTTTTAATTCGTTTTTTTTTAATTAAGTTGCAAATTGTATTTTTTAAAATTTTTGATAGATAACAGGAAATAAATAAATTAATAATAAAAATAATTATTTCATAATAATAAAAAAAAATATATATCACCAACCCTAAAGTGCGCCATTACAATTTTTTTATTTGTGCTGTGTGTGAAAGAAAAAAATTATTTTGAAAAAAATAAAATAAAAAAAAAATAATAAATTATTGTCTAAATATAGCTTTTTATTTATAAAAATTTTTTGTTGAATGTAATTTACATTTGTTTTTTTAAATAAAAAGTTAAATTTAGTCAAAAGTAAAAACATATTTTATTTTTTTTTTTTTTTGGTGATGTTTTTTTAATTTTTTTTTTTTTTTTTTTGCCAGAATCTTAAAAAAAACAACCCAAAAAAAAAAAAAACAAACATGATTTTTTTTTGCAGATTTTTTCATCAACAAAAAAAATAATTAAAAAATTGTTATTTAAAAATAATTAATTAAAAAAAGGATTTACTGATTTTATTATAATCTTATTTTTTTTTTATTTATTTTTTTTTTATTTTATTTTTTTATTTTTTATTTTATTTTTTTATTTTTTTTTATTTTATTTTTTTATTTTTTTTTATTTTGAAATTTATTAGAAATAACTCTGAGTTTATTTGATGTTAACCAATATGCAAAATCACAAATTAATATTGAAAAAAAATAATGAATTTTTTTTTAAAATAATTAAAAAAAATTGTTGACAAAGTTTCTTTATTTTTTTTCTTTTTATAATATATTTAAATGAAGGACATACTGGCATCTTTTTAAATTTTGAAATTCATTTTAAAAAAAAAAATGAAAAATTAATTTAGAAACAACCAAAAAATTAATAAAAATCATTTTGCAAAAAAAAAAAAAAAAATTCCTAAAAAAATTAATTTGTTTAAAAAAATTATATACTAATCAACTAATCAATATTATAAAATTATCCAAAAATTGACAGTTATAATTTTATTGGTTAACTGGTTAGAAAAAAGTTTATAGTTTATTTTCTTTATTTTAAGTAATTAAACTCTTAATAATGACATCTTGAAACTGGACGACATGGTGGTGGTGGACATGGACGACAAACTGGACGTGGTGGTGGACATGGGTGACATCTATTCCAATGATGGCTACCATAACCTGATGATTCATTTGAACCGAATGAACCACTTGAATTACTACCATCAATTGATGAAACACTTGATTTTAATGAACCAGTACTTAATGAAGATAATGAAGCTAAAAATTTATAAAAATATTAGGTTTATTATCAATATTGGTTTATTAAAAAATTTATAACATACAGAAAATGCTCATTTTTTATTATTTTATTTTTATTTTTATTATAATTATTATTTTTTTTTTTAAGTTTTTATAGTTTTTATTATTATTTAAAAAAAAAAAAAAAAAAAAAAAAAAAAAAAAAAGTCTTCATTGTTTACATGCAAGCTTCAATATTATTTCAAACTTTAAAAAAAAATTAATTGGTAATAACAAGTAAAAGATAAAAAAAAAAAGAAAAAAAAGGGGGAGACTTTTTTTTTTATAAAAAAAACTCAAAGTGTGATTGTATTAGTATTTTTTGAATAATGTTTTTATATTTTTAAAAAAAAAAAAAACTATAAATTTACCAATTTCATAAAAAAAAGTTATTCAAATCAAATTCAAATTTTAAACTAAAAACTATTAATTAAAATGACTCTTTTTTGTATGTTATCATTTATAATCGATAAAAATAATAAAAAAAAATATTAAGCTATTTTAAAAAATTATCATTTTAACATATTCTTTTTAAAGCTTCATTATCTTCATTAAGTACTGGTTCATTAAAATCAAGTGTTTCATCAATTGATGGTGGTAGTTCAAGTGGTTCATTTGGTTCAAATGAAACATCAGGTTATGGTAGACACCATTGGAATAGATGTCACCCATGTCCACCACCACGTCCAATTTGTCGTCCATGTCCACCACCATGTCGTCCAGTTTCAAGATGTCATTACTAAGAGTTTTAAAACTAGATAAAAATAAAGAAATGAATATAATCATAAAATAAAAAAAAAACCCATATAAAAAAATTTTTTTAATAATTTTCATTTTTAAATTAATTGATTGCTTTATTATTTTATTTTAAAAATAAATATATATGAAGGAAATTTGGAATCTTTTTAAATTTGAAATACATTTAAAAAAATGAAAAATATATAAAATCAAAAAATTATAAAAAATGGTTATGTATAAAAAATATAAAAAAAAATTAATTTGTGTTAAAAAAATAAAAAAAAAAAAATAATTTATGTTAAAAAAATAAAAAACAATTAAAATCAATACCCCAGTTATTTTACAATAAAAACTAGCAGTTATTATTTTTTTGTAAAATGAGATGAAAAAATATTTATAATTAATTTTTTATTTATTTTAAGTAATTAAACTCTTAATAATGACATCTTGAAACTGGACGACATGGTGGTGGTGGACATGGACGACAAACTGGACGTGGTGGTGGACATGGGTGACATCTATTCCAATGATGGCCACTATAACCTGATGTTTCATTTGAACCGAATGAACCACTTGAACTACTACCATCAATTGATGAAACACTTGATTTTAATGAACCAGTACTTAATGAAGATAATGAAGCTAATTAAATTTAAAATTGTTAGGTTTTATTATCAATATTGGTTTATCAAAAAATTAATAACATACAGAAAATGCTCATTTTTTATTATTTTATTTTTATTTTTATTTTTATTGTAATAATTTTTTTTTTTTTTTTAAGTTTTTATAGTTTTTATTTTTTAAAAAAAAAAAAATATATAAAAAAAAAGTCTTGATTGTTTACATGCAAACTTCAATTTTATTTCAAACTTTTAAATAAAATTAATTGGTAATAACAAGTAAAAGATAAAAAAAAAAAAGAAAAAAAAGGGGGAGACTTTTTTTTTTATAAAAAAAACTCAAAGTGTGATTGTATTAGTATTTTTTGAATAATGTTTTTATATTTTAAAAAAAAAAAAAAACTATAAATTTACCAATTTCATAAAAAAAAATTATTCAAATCAAATTCAAATTTTAAACTATAAAAAAAACTATTAATTAAAATGACTCTCTTTTGTAAGTTATCATTTTAAATCCATAAAAATAAAAAAAATAAATATTAAACTTTTTTAAAAATTATTATTTTAACATATTCTTTTTAAGCTTCATTATCTTCATTAAGTACCGGTTCATTAAAATCAAGTGTTTCATCAATTGATGGTGGTAGTTCAAGTGGTTCATTCGGTTCAAATGAAACATCAGGTTATGGTAGACATCATTGGAATAGATGTCACCCATGTCCACCACCACGTCCAGTTTGTCGTCCATGTCCACCACCATGTCGTCCAGTTTCAAGATGTCATTATTAAAATTTTTAAAACTAGATAAAAATAAAGAAATGAATATAATCATAAAATAAAAAAAAAACCCATAAAAAAATTTTTTTCAATAATTTTCATTTTTAAATTAGTTGATCGCTTTATTATTTTATTTTAAAAATAAATATATACGAAGGAAATTTTGGAATATTTTTAAATTTTGAAATACATTTAAAAAAATGAAAAATATATAAAATCAAAAAATTATAAAAAATCGTTATGTATAAAAAAAATATAAAAAAAAAATTAATTTGTGTTAAAAAAATAAAAAACAATTAAATCAATACCCTAGTTATTTTAAAATAAAAACAAACAGTTATTGTTTTTGTAAAATAAGATGAAAAATATTTTTAATTAACTTTTTATTTATTTTA
This sequence comes from Dictyostelium firmibasis, assembly GCA_036169595.1. Lineage (NCBI taxonomy): Eukaryota > Evosea > Eumycetozoa > Dictyosteliales > Dictyosteliaceae > Dictyostelium > Dictyostelium firmibasis. The sequence goes on from CM069766.1 coordinate 1,999,120, forward strand.
AGTAATTAAACTTTTAATAATGACATCTTGAAACTGGACGACATGGTGGTGGTGGACATGGACGACAAACTGGACGTGGTGGTGGACATGGGTGACATCTATTCCAATGATGGCCACTATAACCTGATGTTTCATTTGAACCGAATGAACCACTTGAACTACTACCATCAATTGATGAAACACTTGATTTTAATGAACTAGTACTTAATGAAGATAATGAAGCTAATAATATTTTAAAATGTTAGCTTTTATTATTAATTTTAGTTTATTAAAAAACTATTAACATACAGAAAATGCTCATTTTTTATTATTTTATTTTTATTTTTATTTTAATTATTATTTTTTTTTTTAAGTTTTTATAGTTTTTTTTTTAAAAAAAAAAAAAAAAAAAAAAAAAAAAAAGTCTTGATTGTTTACATGCAAGCTTCAATATTATTTCAAACTTTAAAATAAAATTAATTTGTAATAACAAGTAAAAAATAAAAAAAAAGAAAAAAAGGGGGAGACTTTTTTTTTTAAAAAAAACTCAAAGTGTGTTTGTATTAGTATTTTTGAATAATGTTTTTATATTTTAAAAAAAAAAAACTATAAATTTACCAATTTCAAAAAAAAAAATTATTCAAATCAAATTCTAATTTTAAATTAAAATAACTATTAACTAAAATGACTCTCTTTTGTAAGTTAATATGTATAATCGATAAAATTGAATTAATAAAAAAAAATTTTTAACATATTCTTTTTAAGCTTCATTATCTTCATTGAGTAGTGGTTCATTAAAATCAAGTGTTTCATCAATTGATTCTGGAATTTCAAGTGGTTCATTTGGTTCAAATGAAACATCAGGTTATGGTAGCCACCATTGGAATAGATGTCACCCATGTCCACCACCTCGTCCAGTTTGTCGTCCATGTCCACCACCATGTCGTCCAGTTTCAAGATGTCATTATTAAGAGTTTTAAAATTGAATAAAAAATAAAGAAATGAATAAAATCATAAAATATAAAAAAATCCATAAAATTAAAATTTTTAATTATTTTAATTTTTAAATTAGTTGATAGCTTTATTATTTTCTTTTTATATAATAAATATATGAGGGAAATTTTGGGGTCTTTTTAAATTTTGAAATACATTTAAAAAAATGAAAAATAAATTTAAAACCAAAAAATCATATCAAAAAATCATTATGTCTAAAAAAAAAAAAAATTTACGAAAAACAATTAATTTGTGTTAAAAAAATAAAAAACTGATCAACAAATCAATACTCTAATTATTTTACAATAAAAACCAACAGTTATTATTTTATTCTTAAAATGTGATGAAAAAATATATTAATTTAATTTTTTTATTTATTTTAAATAATTAAACTTTTAATAATGACATCTTGAAATTGGACGACATGGTGGTGGTGGACATGGACGACAAATTGGACGTGGTGGTGGACATGGGTGACATCTATTCCAATGATGGCTACCATAACCTGATGTTTCATTTGAACCGAATGAACCACTTGAACTACTACCATCAATTGATGAAACACTTGATTTTAATGAACCAGTACTTAATGAAGATAATTAAATTTAAAAATATTAGGTTTTATTATCATTATTAGTTTATTAAAAAATTAATAACATACAGAAAATGCTCATTTTTTATTATTTTATTTTTATTTTTATTATAATTATTATTTTTTTTTTTAAGTTTTTATAGTTTTTATTTTTTTAAAGAAAAAAATATTAAAAAAAAGTCTTGATTGTTTACATGCAAACTTCAATGTTTTTTCAAACTTTTAAATAAAATTAATTTGTAATAACAAGTAAACATAAAAAAAAAGAAAAAAAAGGGGGAGACTTTTTTTTTTAAAAAAAAAAAAACTCAAAGTGTGATTGTATTAGTATTTTTGAATAATGTTTTTATATTTTTAAAAAAAAAAAAAAACTATAAATTTACCACTTTCAAAAAAAAAAAATTATTCAAATCAAATTCTAATTTTAAACTAAAAAACTATTAATTAAAATGACTCTCTTTTGTATGTTAACATTTTTAATCTATTAAATTAAACTATTAAAAAATATCATTTTAACATATTCTTTTTAAAGCTTCATTATCTTCATTAAGTACTGGTTCATTAAAATCAAGTGTTTCATCAATTGATGGTGGTAGTTCAAGTGGTTCATTCGGTTCAAATGAATCATCAGGTTATGGTAGCCATCATTGGAATAGATGTCACCCATGTCCACCACCACGTCCAATTTGTCGTCCATGTCCACCACCATGCCGTCCAATTTCAAGATGTCATTACTAAGAGTTTTAAAATTGGATAAAGAATAAAGAAATGAATAAAATCATAAAATAAAAAAATCCATAAAAAAAAATTTTTAATAATTTTTAATTTTTTAAATTAATTGATTGCTTTATTATTTTCTATTTTATGTAATAAAAAAATGAAGGAAATTATGGCATCATTTTAAATTTTTAAACACATTTTAAAAAAATGAAAAATAAATTTAGAATCAAAAAATCACAACAAATCATTTTGTCTAAAAAAAAAAAAAATTTATAAAAACAAATAATTAATTTGTGTTAAAAAAATAAAAAACCATTGCAAAAATCAATACTCTAATTATTTTATCATAAAAACTAACAGTTTATATTCTATATGTAAAATGAGATGAAAAAATATTTTTATTCAATTATTTTATTTATTTTTTAATAATTAAACTTTTAATAATGACATCTTGAAACTGGACGACATGGTGGTGGACATGGACGACAAATTGGACGTGGTGGTGGACATGGGTGACATCTATTCCAATGATGGCTACCATAACCTGATGATTCATTTGAACCGAATGAACCACTTGAACTACTACCATCAATTGATGAAACGCTTGATTTTAATGAACCAGTACTTAAAGAAGATAATGAAGCTAATAATATTTTAAAATGTTAGCTTTTATTATTAATTTTAGTTTTTTTAAAAAAATTTAATAACATACAGAAAATGCTCATTTTTTAATATTGTATTTTTATTTTTATTTTAATTATTATTTTTTTTATTTACTATTTATAGTTTTTATTTTTTTTAAAGAAAAAAAAAAAAAAAAAAAAGTCTTGATTGTTTACATGCAAACTTCAATATTATTTCAAACTTTTAAATAAAATTAATTTGTAATAACAAGTAAAACATTAAAAAAAAAGAAAAAAAAGGGGGAATTTTTTTTAAAAAAAGTATGATTGTATTAGTATTTTTGAATAATGTTTTTATATTTTTAAAAAAAAAAAAACTATAAATTTACCAATTTCAAAAAAAAAAAATTATTCAAATCAAATTTTATTTTTAACTAAAAAAAAAATATATTAATTAAAATGACTCTCTTTTGTAAGTTAACATTTATAATCGATTAAATTAAACTATTAAAAAATATCTTTTTAACATATTCTTTTTTAGCTTCATTATCTTCATTAAGTACTGGTTCATTAAAATCAAGTGTTTCATCAATTGATGGTGGTAGTTCAAGTGGTTCATTCGGTTCAAATGAAACATCAGGTTATGGTAGCCATCATTGGAATAGATGTCACCCATGTCCACCACCACGTCCAGTTTGTCGTCCATGTCCACCACCATGCCGTCCAATTTCAAGATGTCATTATTAAAAGTTTTTTTTAAATCGGATAAAATGAATAAAATCATAAAATAAAAAAAAATCCTTAAAAAAAAAATTTTAATAATATTTAATTTTTATAATAATTGATTTATTTATTATTTTCTTTTTTTACAATAAAAATATATGAAGGGAATTTGGCATATTTTTTTAAATTTTGAAACACATTTTAAAAAAAAATGAAAAATATATATAGAATAAAAAAATTATTAAACATCATGTGTCAAAAAAAAAAAAAATTTACAGAAACAATTAATTTGTGTTGTTTAAAATAATAAAAAACTATTCAACAAATCAATACTCTATTTATTTTATAACAAAAACTAAAAAAATAATTTATTTGTTAACTGAGATGAAAAAAATATTTAGTTAATTTTTTTGTTTATTTTTTAATAATTAAACTTTTAATAATGACATCTTGAAATTGGACGACATGGTGGTGGACATGGACGACAAACTGGACGTGGTGGTGGACATGGGTGACATCTATTCCAATGATGTCTACCATAACCTGATGATTCATTTGAACCAAATGAACCACTTGAACCACCACCATCAATTGATGAAACACTTGATTTTAATGAACCAGTACTTAATGAAGATAATGAAGCTAATTTTATTATAAATAGTTAGTTTTAATTAAGTATTAAATTCTATTAAAAATATATAAACATACAGAAAATGCTCATTTTAAATTTATTTATTTGTTTTTTTAATTTAAATTTTTTTTTTAGTATTTATAGTTTTTTTTTATAAAAAAAAAATAACCAAATAAATATAAAGTCTTGATTATGTACATCTAAGGGTTCTAGTTTATGACAAATTTTAATTAATTTTTATTGGTAATAAAAAGTAAAACCTGAAAAAATAAATGAGATAAAAAGGGGGAGATTTTTTTTAAAAGACGTAAAGTATGATTTTATTAGTATTTTTGGATAATGAGTTTTTATTAAAAAAAAAAAACTATAAATTAACCGTTTTAATAAAAAAAAAAATTATTCAAATCAAATTTAATTTTCAAACTATAAAAAAAACTATTAATTAAAATGACTCTCTTTTGTAGGTGAATTTTTAATAGATAAAAATAATAATAAATATTATAAAAAATATCATTTTAACATATTCTTTTATAGCTTCATTATCTTCATTAAGTACTGGTTCATTAAAATCAAGTGTTTCATCAATTGATGGCGGTAGTTCAAGTGGTTCATTCGGTTCAAATGAAACATCAGGTTATGGTAGCCATCATTGGAATAGATGTCACCCATGTCCACCACCACGTCCAATTTGTCGTCCATGTCCACCACCATGTCGTCCAATTTCAAGATGTCATTATTAAGAGTTTTAATATTTGAAAAAAACAAAAAAATTTCTAAAATAAATTTAAAAAAATCATTTTTCATATATTAAAAACAAAAATAAATAATAATTTTTTAAAACTTTTTTATGTGATATGAGACCACTTGAAAAAAAATTTATAAATAAAACAAACATCCTAAGTTTTCGATTTTTAGGACCAAAAAGGGTTGGATTTGTTGAGAGATTATTATTTTTTTTATCTTTATTTTTATTTTTATTTTATTTCCAAAAATGTTGCCTTACAAATCTTTTTTGGTTTATTCTGGTGGTTTTAGAACTCTCAGCCACAAAATTTATTTTAAACAAATTAATTAACAAAAATTTGTAATTTTTTTTAGATTAAAAAAACTTTGGAAGGATTTTATTTTTGTTTTTTTTTCTTTTTTATTGTGAAATCTTAATAATGACATCTTGAAACTGGACGACATGGTGGTGGACATGGACGACAAATTGGACGTGGTGGTGGACATGGGTGACATCTATTCCAATGATGTCTACCATAACCTGATGTTTCATTTGAACCGAATGAACCACTTGAACTACCACCATCAATTGATGAAACACTTGATTTTAATGAACCAGTACTTAAAGAAGATAATGAAGCTATTTTTAGTAAAAATTAGTATTAGAATTGTTAGTTTACTACCTTTTATAAAATTAAAAATAAGAAAATTTAATTCTTACAAAAGAGAGTCATTTTTGTTTTTTTTAGTTTAATTTGAATAATAAAAATAATATTTAAAAACTATTTTTTATAGTTTTTTTTTCACACAAAAAAAAAAAAAATTTTAAAAATAATTTAGTAATAAAATCATACTATATGTTTTAAAATAATCTCCCCCTTAAATAAAATTTTTTTCCTTCACTTATATAAAATTTTTATAAATTTTCTAAAATTAATAAGACATCTTTAAACTTTCTTACTTTTTAAAAAAAAAAAAAGTCATAATTTTATATGTAAAAATTATTTTTTTTCAATATCAGGTAACCTTAAAACTAAAAAATAACTTTCATCTAAAAAAAATATTAAAAGCATTTTAGGTTTAATATCAAGGAAATATAAAAATAAGAAATAATTATTCTTTTTTTTTTTTTTTAAAAAAAAAAAAAGACTATATCAAGAATATAAGATTGAGACTCAATAAACTCATTTACTAATTTTCAACATTTTAATATTAAATATTGATAAATCTTATATTTAATTTAATTGTTTTGTGTTAAAGGATTAAAGAAATCTTCTATTTTATTTATTTAAAATTAATTTCTTAATAATGACATCTTGAAATTGGACGACATGGTGGTGGACATGGACGACAAATTGGACGTGGTGGTGGACATGGGTGACATCTATTCCAATGATGGCTACCATAACCTGATGTTTCATTTGAACCAAATGAACCACTTGAACTACCACCATCAATTGATGAAACACTTGATTTTAATGAACCAGTACTTAATGAAGATAACGAAGCTAAATAAAATTAAAAAATAAAATACTTGTTAACATTTAAAAAAATAAGATATAACTATTAAACTGATTAAACCTACAAAAGAGAGTCATGACTTTTATTTTAGTTTTTAATTTTTTTATTTTTTAATGGATTTTGTATTTAAAAAAAAAAAAAAATTCTTTTTATAGAGAAATTTATTATTAGTTTTATTTTTCTTTACTTAAAGTAATAAAAAATATTCATTTGTATAAAACTCTTAATGCCCATTACAATAATAGATTGTAAAATAAGAATATCTCCCCTTTTTATTATATTTGAAAAAAAAAAAAAAAAAAATATAAACCCAAAAAAGAAGAATTTAAAAAATAACCAATTGCCAATGAAAAACCTTTTTCATCATATTATTTTTTTCAATCAATACCTAAAGACCCATAACAATTACTATTTAATAAATAATAATACTATCATGCCTAAAGCATACAAAATATTAATATTTTTTAATAATAATATTTTATTATTATTAATATAAATTATTATTTTTATTATTATTATTTATTATATATATTATTAATAATTAATAATTAATTATGGTTGAATAGTTAAAATTGGATGACCCTTTGAACAATATAAACCTTGATTATTTGGGGAGAATATGAACTCCAACTGGTTCCAATGTTTGCATTTACCACATGAAACTTTGTATTGTTTAATTTTAATGAGTTGACCATCAAGTGAACTTACATTTTCATTCAAAGAAATGAATTGTTCAGTGAGATATCTCATTTGTTGATCGTAGTTAACACGAGTAACATCCAATTCATCCTTGGTATTCTTTAATTCATCTTTACAATTCTTTAATTCCAAAATGGTAGAGTCCAATTCACTTTGACTGGCACCACCTTTTTTCATTAATTGTTGATATTGATCATAGTATCTTAATGCTTTGGCATCAATATTTGATATTTTATTCAACAATTGAGTAATCCTATTCTCGTAATAAACTTTCATTTCATTCTCTCTTTCCTTATCTGACATTGCAAAGTTTAATGACTACAAAATAGATTAATATTAGTATTTAGAATAATTGTTGTTATTATCACTATTGTAGATATTGTTTCACTTACATCAGACTCATCACCTGTTTCATCTAAAACTGATAATTTAAATCTATCGCTAACAACTGGTCTTGGAGTTGTTAATATTACACTATTTTCTAAACTGCTATTAACACTATTATTGTTGTTCTTTTCTTCTTCAATTTCCGTATCCAATATTATATCTTCATCGAGATTAATTAAACTATTACTGCTGTTATTGTTGTTGTTTTGTTCGCCAAAATTATTTTTATTGTTGTTATTATTATTTGATAAACCATTGCTTTCTAAGAATGATAAATCTATTAAATCATTACTATTTGTATTCATGGAAGTATTTATATTGTTATTACTATTATTATTATTATTATTATTATTATTATTATTATTAATATTATTATTATTATTATTATTATTATTATTGTTATTGTCATTATTATTATTTAAATCTATAAGTATAGGTAATTGTTGTTGTTGTGTTAAAGTTTGTGATGGTGAATTATTTGATGAATTTTGAAGTAAAGATAATTTCTTTTCTAAATTTGAAATGATTAAATCTTTTTCATTAATTTTTGAATTTAATAAACCTTTTTGATGTTTTAAGAGAGCTTGATGTTGATCTTTTGCTTGTTTCATTTCTTGTTCAAACTCTGATTTTATTGATTTAATTTGAGATTCCAATTGCTTCTTCATTTGATTGAATGATTCTTTATCACGTAATGATTGTGAATCCATTTGTTGATTTGAATCTTGAAGTTTTGATATGGTTTCAGAGTTTTCAGAGATTTCAAATTCCTTTTTCAAGAGTTGTTCGCCAACTGTATTGAGTCTAAATTCCAATTCCTCCTTTTGTAATAGTAAATCGTTTAGTTGTTGATTCAATCTTTTGAATTCCTGTTGATTGGTTTCAATCAATTGCGACATCGATGAACGATGTGATGTGATCAATTGGGAGACTTGCTCCAAATGATAGGAGAGGAATTGCTGAACGCTACCAATGATCGATTTAATTGGTGGTATCCATGAATTACGATCTGACATGGTTTTAATTGTTGTTGAATCAATGTTTGTAATGGTATTGGTTGAGGATGACTTTTCTATGGTTTCAATGATATCATCGATTGAGAATCTCTCATTGGATGGTGTTATATTCTCTAATGGATAGTCAAAGGAGATCGTTGGTAAATTTGAATTTAATCCGCTTTGAATCAATTCACCTAACCTTATAAATGAATCATCTCTTTGTTTGGTTGAACTATATATCTGTTTGAAGTTTATCTCCAATAATGAAATCGCATCCCTCAAACCTTTGGTTTGATCATGAAGTTTCTTCTCACTCTCTTTTTGCTCAACCAATAATGAGTTGATTTTCTCTTGTTTCTCTTGAATCTCTTGTTCCTTCTCTGTTATGTTAAATTTCAAATCTTGTTCCAAAGTTTTATACGCATTCTCTTTCTCAATATTTACACTATGTAATCCTTCATTATCATCTATCTTTTCCTGTAATTCACTTCTTAATATATTAATTTCTTCTTCTTTCTTTTGAATCTCTAACTTTTGATTCTTTCCACCAAACCATTGTCCACCACTTTCTTTTTTCTATTTATTATTTATATTTTTCATTATTATTTATTTTTATTAGTTATTGTGGTTTTTAAAAAAAATTAAAAAATAAAATATTGTTAATAATTTTTTTTTTTTTTTTTTTTTTTTTTTTTTTTTTTTTTTTTTTATTATAAAAAAAATTACCTCATTCATATGTTCTTGCATTAATTGGATTCTTTTCGTTAATCTTTGATTATTAAAATCCAACACATCATGTTCTTGTAATGCAGTTGTTATTGCTTGTTCTTTTTCTTTTAATCCTTTTTCTAGGTCATTGGTTTTGTGTTGTTCTTGTAACAATGCTTTCTTTAAAATTGCATTTTGATTCTTTACTTTTTGATAGTTATTTACAATTTTTTGAATTTTATCACTATCTAATACTGATCCACTGCCACTTAAAACACTATTACCACTTAATGGACTTCCAATACCTCCATTGTTATTATTATTATTTTCCATAGACATTTTATTTTTTTATTTTTTTTTTTTTTTGTTAAAAAATAAAAAAAAACTTTTTAAAAAATAAAAAAAAACTTTTTAAAAAATAAAAATAAATTATACTATATGTATCTTTGCAGTAAGAATAAATAAAAATAAATAAAATAGTGGAACTTTTTAGTATAAAAAAAAAATAAAAAAAAATTAAAAAATTTTGAAAAATTAATTAAATGAAAAAAAAAAAAGAGAAAAAAAAAAAAAAATTGTGTAAAATTAATTCAATTTTCACCTTTTTTTTTTTTCTGTTTTTTTTTTTTTTTTTCCTTTATTATTTGATTTTTATTTATATGTATACAATATATATTTATATTTAAAAATTATCTTGAATTTACATTTAATATTTATCTTTAAATTTTTTTTTTTTTTTTTTTTTTTTTTTTTTTCTTATTTTTTAATTTGTTTTGAAAGAAAATTTATGGTATTTAAAGTTGTTTGTTCAATTGTTTTTTGAATAGTCCAATTTTTAGAAGAAGAAACTTTTTGAATTAATTTGAACATTGAAGGTTCAGCTTCTGTTGGTGAATTCTGATCACTTTCTAAAAGCAACCTGTCATCTGGAATTGCTTGAATTAGCTTATCTACTTTTGATGATGATAAATTAATAAATGATAGACCGAAATAGAATCTATCACCTTTTCCAGAAGCCATTTTACAAAATTGATCGACTGTAGCAGGTTTACCACCAAATGTATGAAGTGCAATCGATGGTGGAAACTTATCGATAGAAAGAGATTGAAAGAATGTCAATAATTTACCTTGAAGTTGCACACAATGTAAACTAACTAATCTACCCAACTCATTCGCTATCTCAATTTGATCTTTAAATACTTTCATTTGACTATCTTGATCATTCCTATTCAATCCATTCAATCTAACTTTAGTAACCTTATCAATACCAATTTCACCAACCATTGAATTTGGATATTTTATTAATTGTTCTTTCATCTTAATTTTCCATGTTTCATCTATTTTAATTATATTTTTATTACTATTACTACTACTACTACTATCATTATTATTACTATTATTTGTGGTAATTTCTCCTTCTTTTAGTACTTGTCCAATTAATTCAGTTGGTGGTAAATAATTATAAACGAACCAAGGATGAATACCAAAACATCTTATTACTTTATCATCATTATTGATTTTATCTGCTAATTGATTAACTCTATCCCAATCTTCCACAGTGGTACCCATTAGTAATACCTTTTTAAATGGCAGATCACATGATTCTTGTAAATGTTCAATGTCTTCATGAATATGGCAATGACTATCAATGATCTCTTTTCTATATTTCAAATATTCTAAATATTCTCTTTCATCTTTTTCTTTTTCTTGTTTTGATTTCTCAATCAATCCATTGTTATTATTACTATTTTCATTATCATTATCATGTTCACACATTTTTTTTTTTTTTTCTCAATAAAATAAATGAATAATATAAAAAAATAATAAAAAAAAAATACAATAAAAAAAATAAAAAAAATTATAAAAAAAAAAAAAAAAAGAGAAAAAGTAAAAAAAAAAAAAAAAAAAAAAAATTTTTTATATAAACAGTAATAATTAAACTTTAGTTTTATAAAAATTTTTTTTTTTTTTTTTTTTTCCTCTATATGTTTGTCAAATCTATTGTGATGTCATTGTTTATAAAATCGATATTCGTTAAAATTCATAACATGAGTAAAAAAAAAAAACCGTTTTAAAAAAATTCTTAAAAAACTTTTCGAATTGACCAGTAAAATTAGATAAATTTAAAACAAACAGGGAAAAACCTTTAAAAGAATCTTTTTTTTCATTTTTTTTCACTTTTTTTTTTTACATATCATTATCATTTTGTATTTTTATTTTTATTTTTTTTTTTTTTTTTTTTTTTTTTTTTTTTTTTTTTTCAAAAATATAATAATAAAGTGATCAAAACTTTTCACAATAAAAATATTTATACCATATTTACATATATTGAAAAAATAAAAAAATATTCAAAAAAAAAAATAAAATAAAAAATAAAAATAAAATAAAAAAAAAAATAAAAAAAAAATAAAATTTTTTTTTTTTAAAATTAAAAAAAAAAAAAAAGAAAAAAAAAGAAAAAAAAGAAATAAAATATCGTTTTTTAGCAGTTGGCAATCCTCTTCTTTATTTAACTTAGTGAAAGAGATTATTTAAAAGTTGGACCAATCCAAAAAAAATAAATAAAATAAAAATAAATAAAAAAATAGAAATAATAATAATATTAATAATAATAATAACAATAATTCTATAATAAATAAAAATAAAAATAAAAATAAAATAAAAATAAAAATAATAAAAAAAATTATTGTGTGTGTCGAAAAAATATAAAATAAAAAAAAAAAAAAAAAAAAAACAAATATTTATATATATATATATATATATATATAGATAAATACAATCCACCCACTCAATTCATTTATTGTTTTAAAAACAAAATAGATTATATATTTAAGAAGTTTGTTTGCATAACTTTCTTTTTTTGTATATTATTTTTATATACAAATAAAATTTTTTTTTTTTTTTTTTTTTTAATTCAAATTTTTTAAAAAACAAATTTTTAGTTTATTTTAAATTTTATTTATTTTTTGTTTTTGTTTTATTTTTTATTTTTCATGCTTCAATATCAATATTAATTTAGTATATGGTTTTTTTTGTAGTTTTATTAATTAAAATTATAAAAAATCAACCATTATAAATATATATTGTTCTAAAGTGGATAATTCAAACTCAACATCGACAACAACAGGAACTAGTACTGGTAGTCAAGTGTCTAGTGGAAGATTAAAAAATACAAATTATGAATACAGCTCACCAAAACATCATACACTCTCATCACCTACAACTCCACCACCCCAACAACAACAACAACACTTTTCACCTCATTCACCAATAAAACCGCAACAAGTGCCACCTTACCAACCACCAATACCAAAAAAACAACAGCAGCAACAACCACCACAAAACAATTCAAACACAACAAATAATCACAATGATTATAAAAAAAAGAAACCAACTCACAACAATAATAATGCCAATATCATCAATGGCAATAGCAATACTAACATCATCAAAAACAATAATAAAAAACTAAACAAATCTCAATTCATTCAACAACCACAACAAACTCAACAACAGCAAACACAAACACAAACACAAACACAAACACAAACACAAACACAAACACAAACACAAACACCAACACCAACACAAACACAAACACAAACACAAACACCAACACCAACACAAACACAAACACCAACACAAACACAACAAACACAACAAACACAACAAACACAACAACCACAGCAAACACAACAAACACAACAAACACAACAAACACAACAAACACAACAAACACAACAACCTCAACAACCACAACAACAAATTCCGCAACAACAAACTCAACAACCACAACAACAAACTCAACAACCACAACCACAACCACAACCACAACCACAACCACAACCACAACCACAACCACAACAACAACAACAACAACAACAATCACAACAAACTCAACAACAGCAACAAATTCAACAAATACAGCAGCAACAACAGCAACAGATACATCAATTACAATCATTACAACTTCAACAACAAATTCATCAAAGACAACAGCAGAATTTAATGAATTATAGGAATAATATTATTGATAATGATAGTGAAAATCTTATAGCATTGGCATCAAAAAGTGAAAAGGATAGAGAAATCGAGGAAATGATGCAAAGTGTTTTCATTGATGATGTTATTGAATGGACCTCTAGAACATTATTACTTCACAACATTATGCCAGGTATGAATGATACCTACATTAAGAATTTGTTTGGTCCTTATCATTTCACACTAAAACCAACAGGCAAATCAAATCAACTCTATATATTATTTCAAACACCAAAAGATGCAAAATCTTGTTTCTACTCTCAATTAAAAGGTGTAAGAAAAATCGATGTATGTATTATCATCAACAACCAACAATAACAAAAATTATTATTATTTATTATAAAAACAAAGTAGCTAATTATTGTCCATTTATTTCATTTGTTATTATTATTATAATATTAGAATGGTGGACAAGCATGTATAAAGATTTATTTTAATGGCGAATATAAAACTGTAATAAGATGCACGAATCCTGATCCTTTCCCATTACAATCAATGAGTGATTGTATAAGTAATAGTATTAATGTATCATCTAATTCCAATTCGAACTCAACACCATCTTCTTCTTCCTCATCACAATTGTCCTCATCCTCATCATTGTTTATCCCAAGTAGTATGAGTGGTAGTACTGGTATTGGCAATAATACACCATTGTCATCGTTAGTATCTTCACCATTCTCAACGATGAATAATAGTAATAATACTGGCAGCAATAACAACAACTGCAACAATAGTAATAACAATAACAATACAGGTAGTCCACTTTATGGCGATCATTTAAATGGATATCAATCATTTCAACCAAATTATTTATTTTCATCAGATTCCCAGGGCTACTTTCAATCTCACCAACAACATGTTGATTTAAGTGGAAGTGGTGGTATTGTTGGCCATCACATGGAATACTATCCACAAAATTCAGCTTCACCACGTCATTCCTCACCTTTGATTTACCCACAATCAAACAGTCATTATTTAATCGATGGTGGTATAAGCCCAATTGATTGGGGTACAAGTAGTCCAAAAGTTGTTCATCAATTCCAACAATCACAATTTCAAACAATTCAACAAATTCAACAACAACAACAACAACAACACCAACAACAACAACAACAACAACAACAACCACAACAACAACAACAACAACAACAACAGCAACACCAACAACATCATAATCAATCATTACATCAATTTACACAAATTCAACAACAACAGCAGCAACAACAACCACCTCCACAACATCAACAACATCAACAACAACATCAGCAACATCAACAACAACATCAGCAACATCAACAACCACAACAGCAACAACAATCACAAGCACAGCAACAAGCTCAAGCTCAAGCACAACATCATAAAATTCAATCGAAAAAACATCAGTTAGTTGGAGAATTAATGAAACTAAAAGAAGAGAATCAAGTAATTATATTTCCAGCCAATCAAATTAGCACACTTCCAAGAGTACCAACATTTGTATTTGATAAGATTCCTTCAAAGTTTTCACATAGTCAACATCTTCAACACAAAGAGATTAAATCGACAGTATTAACTGGATTCTTGAGGGAGTGCGAAGATAAAAAGAAAACTGTTGGTTCAACTAAAACAGTGCCAAAGGAAAAAGAAGATTATTTCCATTCCAATGGAAATAATAGTAGTAATAATAATAATCATCATCATCACCACCACCACCATCATCATCATGGCAATCATAATGATCATCATTTCAATGATTTTTATGATGATGAAGAGGATGAAAATACCAACTATCGTGTGTTCTACTATAATTGCTATGAAAAGTCGACACCGACCGTTCATTTGATTAGTAATCTAAGCAATAACCATTTGGCAGAGAGATGTGGTCGTCTTTCTATTCTGTTGTTAACCGAATTTGCACCAGACAATAGTTATGCAATTGGTACCATTCAATTCTTTTTTGGTACTCCATTAGATCTTTTATCAATATCTCGTTGTATTCTTTTGAATCATCAAGTGTTTCACACTGAACACTTTCAAAAGGAGATCGATGAAGTATTCGATGATTGGCTACCAAGTGATAGAGAGGAGGAGAGAAGAGTTGATCTTACTCATTTGGTTCCAGTTACAATTGATCCGCCATCATCTACCGATCTTGATGATGCAATCAGTTTTCGTTGTTTAACCGATGAATTCGATGAAGGTATGAGTGTATTTGAAATTGGTATTCACATTTCAGATGTTAGCGCTTTCCTTGATAAGGGTTCCAAACTTGATAAGGAGGCAGAGTACCGTTTGAACACCATCTACTTGATTGGTTCAATTATACCGATGCTTCCCAAAAATTTAAGTAGTAGTACTTGTAGTTTGAAACTATACCAAAAGAGATTTTGTTTTTCTTTGTTGGTAAAGATTAGATCCGATGGCAAAATCATTGACTATAAATTCTGTAAGTCAAACTTACGTTCAAAAGGTCATTTATCCTATGAAAAGGCACAAAGAATCATTGAAAAAAATAAATCAAACTTTGAACAACTAGAATCATTTACAAACAATAAAATGGTGGAAACTATTGATGGCTCTAATGAGGTCCTTAAAAATGTTTTGGAAAGTTTGGCAAAGGAACAACGTGAAAAAATCGAAAACAATCCAGACCACGATTCACCACCACCATTGAATCAAATGAACCCACATGGCTATGGTAGTGGTAGTGGTGGTTCTGGTACAAAAGGTTTAAGGTTAGGATTGGAAGCAAAGGTAAACCATTCGGTTTGGGGTCTTTATCTCATTAGTAGTCTTCTTAATAACTATAGAAAAGAGAGAAGAGAAATCTTTGATATTAGTAATAATATTCAATATGACCTAAGTGTTGAAGGTGTTCCAATCTCAGTTGATTTCTTACCAAAACTAGAGAGTCATGTATTGGTTCAAGAGTTTATGCATCTTGCAAATAATTTAGCTGCTGTATCTTTATTGAATACAAATTATGACTATGGTATAGTTTATTCATCCTATAGTAAAACGAATCCAAATTTAATTCAAACTCCAATTCCACAAACTATTGTTACTTCCACCATTTTAAACTCTACATCATCACCATTACCAACAACACCAAAAACAACAACTCCAACTTCAACACCACCTTCAACACCAACACCAACACCAACTCCAACTCCAACTCCAACTCCAACTCCAACTCCAACTCCAACTCCAACTCCAACTCCAACTCCAATTGTTGGTAATAATTTCGATAATAGAAAGAAATTCTTCGAGAGATTAAATGTATTTATAAAGAAATTTGTAAATAATATCGTTGTCTCTTCAGAGGATGATTGGAGAACCATTAAAACCAAAGTTGAAAAAGCTCTCAAGAACTGCACACCCGAACAAGCCAAAGCAATGCGAAGATTAGCTATGCATCTTATGGATCCAACCAAATATATCACAACAGTCGAAAAGAGACAAGGGTTTGGTAATGAAAATCTATTGGATGAGAGATCACAATACACTCATTTCACTGCACCCATCAGAAGATACATGGACGTCAATATTCATCGTGCTCTCTCTCTTCAATTGACTAAAGAGGTAGTTTGGAGTTCTGATATTACAATTCAACCCTATTGGGATGAATCTAGTCAAGAGTTTGCTGATTTTAAGAAATCATTACCCACAGGCGATGAATTAACTCAATTGTGTCAAAGATATAACGATATATCATGGAAGAGAAAGATCTCTGAAAAGTTAAATCTCCTCTATCTTGCCACTTACATTTGGGAGAAAGGTCCAATCTTAACACCTGGTATCGTGGTTACAATGTCTACTAAACATTTAGTCATCTATCTTTCAGAGTATAACCTCGAAGTCTCAAGCGATAGAAGTGATTTCCTCTCACTCTCTCAACATCACTCCTCGCCAATCGATGACGATGAAGAAATTGAAATCTCTAAACAACTATCGGTTTTCCTTTCAGTTGAACCATTTGTTTTATTTAGAAGTAATTTGGTTCCAAAAATCAAAGTTTCAAAGTATCCGCCTTTGAACTAACCGAAAAAAAAATCAAAATTTTTCTTTTTTTTTTTTTATATTAAAAATACTCATATTCACTATGGTTTTTTTTATTTCATAATTATGTTGATGATGAAATAATTAATACTATTTTTATCCCTCCCCTTCCCCCTTTAAAGCGCCAAAACTTTTAATCAAACGCACCATATACTTACAACTAAATTTAAACAATTATAAAAATCAGAAAAAAAAAAAAAAAAAAAAAAAAAATTAAAAAACAAAAACAAACAAAAAAAAAAAATAGATCTTAATAAATTATAATAAAAGGGTTCAGATATTTTGAATCACTTTTTTTTTCCTTCTTACCAAAATTAAAAAAAAAAAAAAAAATTTGTGTCTACAAAAACGTTGCATAAATGATGTAGATTTTATTTTATAATTCAAAATCCCATTTTATAACAATTGAACCATCTGGATTAATTTTATTTTCACGACCAATGATTACTTTCGTACCATATAGATAGGGTGAGTAAGGTTGATGGTTGAATAACAATCTTCTTAAACATGACACCATTTCATTTAAACTAATGGATTCATCGATTTTCTTTAAAGCTAATAATCTAAATTGACGTTTAAAAGTTAATTCCAATTGAGCAATATTTCTCATATTGATTTTATGTCTTTCAAATTCTTTTTTAATTGACTCATGATTTGTTTTTAAAAATTTAATGATATCATGATATTCTGTATTCAATGGAACATTAATAACACCCAATTTTGGATCAAATTTCCAATACAATTCTTCTTGTTGTTTTTGTTGTTGATTTTTATTTTTTGAGGTTTTTTGATCATTCATTATAACTTTTAAACTAATTTCCTCCAAACCTTTTATATTGAAATCTTCTTCTTGTTGTTGATTTTCAATGAATTGGTCTTTTGTAAAACTCTGAACACCAAGATTGTTCTCTAATTGTTGTTTTAATAGAATTTCTTGATCCCTCAAGTCTTGTTGATAGGATTTCTCTATTGTTTGTTGATGTTTAAAATTACCAATTGATATCAATCTATCCAAAAGTTGTAGGTATTGCTTATCATTTTGTTTATCATAATCAGTGAAAATGAAACCAACATGGAAATATTTTGCCAATTGTCTCTCTATGGATTGTCTGTTTTTACAATTTCGTATGTTTTCAACGATGGTTGATGGTTTAAAAGTTTCGATTGTTTTTGTCCATTCAGAGAGTGTCGATTGTTTTCTCTTCAATGTATTCAATATTAATCTACCTTCGGAGTCTACACCATTAGGTAGTTTAGATGAGAAAACCACAGAAACACCCTCTAAACGATCGGATAATTTTGAATCATCTTGTTTTGGATTTGATTCCGGTGTAATATAACCAGACTTTATATGTTGCCAACCAGAGAATTGATTCTTATTTGAACCGCTAAACATTGAGAATTGTTCCATAATTTCTTGTTTGGTCTCTTGATCAGAGTTTCTTAATCTTTGACCGAATCCTTGATATCTATCGCCTTGTCTTTCAACTTCATCATCATCCAAATCGAATGATTCTAATTTTTCATTCCTTTTCCTTCTTCTATTACTAAAGCTTCCATTCCCATGTTGTTTATTTCTATTATCATATTGTTCTCTTTCGAAAATTTGGTTTACAATACCAATGTTCTCAATGTCTCTGGGTGATAGTTTATTTAATAATTTCTCGAGTTTTTTTAAAAGTTTTTTTCTTTCCTCCAATGGTAAATCATGATCTTGAAATAAAACTCTAATTTTATGCTCCATATAAAAATAGGTATACATCAAATCGATCTCTCTCTCTTGATCAATGAAATTCTTTGAAGTTTCCCTAGCAAAATTTGATAAGTTTTTAACAAAATATAATAGACTATCATTATTTATATTTATATCACTACTATTAGTACCACCATTGGATAGTGATGATTTATTACCGATCATACTATGTAGTATGAACTCTTCTTTAATTGAAAGTAATTTAAAAAATATTTGAATTTGTTCTTGTGCATCTTGTAAATGATATGCAATTTTATCGAATGAGCTATTCGATGATGATGATGATATATTAATTGAGAATTTAATATTGAATGATGGTATATCATTCTCGTTATCATAAATATTATTATCTAAATAATAGAATTGCATATTATATTGCTTTCTTGATAACCTTTCAGTTTTAATCTCGTCCAATAATGCATGTAACATTGAGAGTGATTTATCATTGGTTTTCTTTATATTTGGAAATTGAAAAAATAAATCTGGATGAACTTTTAAAAAAAATTTCTTCAATGCAATTTTATTGTTTTTATTAATTTCTTTTTGTTTTTCAATAATTTTAGATGATGTTGTACAATATTGATTTTTATTATAGATAAATAAATTATAGCTATTATTACAAAAAATTAAAGTATTATTATTATTATTATTATTATTATTATTATTATTATTATTATTATTATTATTATTATTATTATTATTATTATTATTATTATTATTATTATTATTATTATTATTATTATTATTATTATTATTATTATTATTATTATTATTATTATTATTATTATTATTATTATTATTATTATTATTATTATTATTATTATTATTATTATTATTATTATTATTATTATTATTATTATTATTATTATTATTATTATTATTATTATTATTATTATTATTATTATTATTATTATTATTTTTATTATTACCAATCGTATTCATGTTATTATTTGAATATAACGAGCTTATTTTATACATTTGATTATTATTATTGAAAAAAAATTGAAGATGTTTATAACTAATTATAATTTGTTTCCTTATCATTTTTTTCTTTTTTTTTTTATTTCGTTAAATTACAATTTATTTAAATTAAAAAATAAAAAAAATGTAAAAAAAAATCCTTTTTAATTTTTTTCTTTTTATTTTTTTAGCAATTTATTTTTTCAAAAAAAAAAAAAAAAAAAAAAAGGTTTTATGATAAATTAAAGCGTCATATGAATTTCTTTTTTTTTTTTTTGTTTTTTTTGTTTTTTTTAATGAACCAATTTCGATTAAAAGAGCACAAAAACTCACTATCATAAAAGAATAACAATAATAAATAATAATATAATAATAATAGTATAATAATAATATAATAATACTAATATAATAGTAATAATAGTATAATAATAATAATATAATAATAATAATAAATAAAACATTAATACTACTCATTATTACTACATCACACCTACAATCGACATATTTATAAATAAAATAAAATGAAAAAACTTTTTGATATAGGGAAATCATTGGCAAACAGTAATAAAAAGAAAGGTATGAAATTTGAAGAAAGAATTGAAAAGATGTTTGAAGGAAGATTATGTTTCAATATTAAACGAAATGTTATTTTGAAAGATAAAAATGGAAACACTTCAGAGATTGATATAGTTTATGGTATTTTCTTTAAAAAGTATATTGAATGTAAATGTTATGACCATTCACCTGTACCATTAAAAGATGTAGCAAAGTTTAAAGAGGTTCTTAGTTTAAATAATATTAATATTGCAAATGGTATGTTTATCACCTCAAACTATTATGTACCACGTGCTACAACAATTGGTATACAAACTATCGATGGTATTGAACTCAAAAAAATGGAAATGAGAACACCTTTCATTGGTATTTTGAAGTTTTTTTTATATAGCGCTGGTTTTATCGGTTTTTGTGGTCTTTCAGTATTCGTACTCAATCATTATAAAAATAATTTCGAAATCGGGAGAAATAAGAACTCATTTAATGGTGGTGGTTAAAAAAAAATCATCTCATTTATAAAATTATACATATATAAAGAATATTTTCACATATACACTACACAATTTATGCTACACTCATATAATTAGATATTTAGACAATATGAAAATAAAATAAAATAAAATTTAAATAAAAAAAAAAAAATAAAAAAGAAATAAAAAAAAATATCAGACAGACAAAATCGTGATTGGTTTTTTTTTTTTTTTTTTTTTTTTTTTTTTTTGATCCAATTGTGTCTGTAAAATAAAAAAATCTAATAATAACTCCAGATCAATGAATCTACTGGTCAAGAATTCTTTTTTTTTACTTTTTTTTTTTTTTAAAATTTTTTTTTCTTACTAATAATCCTTTATGCACAGGTTTCCAAAAAAAAAAAACCGAGTTCAAGAATAGTTCTTTGATTTTGTGTGTGTTTTTTTTTTTTTTTTATTATAAAAATCTGTTTTTGGGCTAATTTTATGAAAAAAAAAAAAAAAAAAAAATGAAAAAAAAAATAAAAATCGAAAAAAATGAAATTTTTCTTGACAACCAAGGAAAATCTTATTCTTTCTATTGATTTCGACTTTTTTTTTCCTTAATTTTGAAGAGAAATGCCAATACAAAAAAAAAAAAAAAAAAAAAAAAGAAAAAAAAAAGATAATAACCCAAATTGCTGAGGAAATTTTTTTTTTCATTTTTCTCTCCCAAATAAAATTTTTTATTTATTCATACATTTAATATTATCTCTATTTGTTTATATAAATATTTATATATATAATTGTATAGTTTTATATATTTTTAATTTTATGTTTATGTCAAATTTTCAGTTTTTTATTTTTTATGATTATGTATAATGGAGATCAATAAAAGTATTTGTAATAATAGTAGTAATAATAATAATAATAATAATAATAATAATAATAATAATAATAATAATAATAATAATAATAATAATAATAATAATAATAATAATAATAATAATAATAATAATAATAATAATAATAATAATAATAATAATAATAATAATAATAATAATAATAATAATAATAATAATAATAATAATAATAATAATCACTACCAACACGATAATAGTAATAACGAAAATAATAATATTAATAATCAAAGTAATAGTTTTAGATATGAGTTTGAATTTGGGTATTGTTTTGATATAAATCTATATGAATGGAGATTTAAAAATGATGATGAAACTATTCCATTAAGATTAAACGGACTCCTTTCAAATGAAGAATACAATTCAATATTAAATATTATTAGTGATGTTTTTGAAAAAACTGACAAATATCCTCATATCACCTATTTATTATCAATTATAATGATGACTCTTTTATGTATATTGCCTTCAATAATGTCAATATACTCAAATTTAAACTCTTATATTCAGTTTGTTTTATTTGATGATATATTTATTTTAATAACTTTTATAATAATTCCATTTTTCTTTTTTATAAAAAAAAAGGTACGTGTTTTTTTTTTTATAATTTTTTTTTTTTTTTTCTCTCTTCCAAACCCACATTTTTTTTCATTTTGAAATTCATATTAACATAAAAAACAAAAAAAAAATCTTTTGAAAAAAAAAAAAAAAACCATCAAAAATTCGATTTTGGGAAAAAATAAAAAAAATGTAAAAAAAAAAAAATAGATTATAATAGAAAATAATTATATAATTAAAGGGTTAAAAAAAAGGTCAATTAAATTTCATGTTGATTATTATAAATTCAAACTCTTTTATTTTATATTTCTTATATTGTGGGTCCCTCAAGGTTATTTACAATCACTAATTTATAAAAAAAGAGTTTTAGAAGATGATTTCTTTAATTTAAAAATATCACTATTGGTACTTTTGTTTTTAGATTTACTCTTTGTTTTATTTGCGATTCGAAATTTTTTGGTAATTATTAAAAATAAATAAGAAAAAAAAAAAATAAAAAAAAAAAAATTAATATTAACTTTTTGGAAAAAAAAAAAAAAAAAAAAAAAAAAAAAATTTAAAGCTTTTCACAAAACTGAATAGATTTTTAATTAAAGACAATAGGGATGAAAATATAATAGTAACATTAAATAATAATATAAAAAGATATTTATCTCCAATGGAATTCTATATTACATATAACAATAATACTGTAAAGATAAAACAAACAAGAATGAACGGCGATAATCATTACATTCCAATAGATTTAGGTGATTCCATTGCCTAAACCATTTTTTTTTTTAAAAAAAAACTATTTATAATGTATTTTAGTTAACTCAAAGAAATAAATAAAATACCACTAAAACTATTGTATATATAAATATTTTTTTATAATAACTATTATTTTTATTTTTTTTTTTTCACCACATAATGATATCATTCTACTTGAGATATTTCTTAGCCAAAATAAAAAATAAAAAAAAATAAAAAAATAAGAAAATAAAATAAAAAAAAAAAAAGAACACCATTATGTTTATTCATTACCTAAAAATTGCCTAAAAAAAAAAAACATTTTTTTAAAAAAAAAAATTTAAAAAAAAAAAAATTAAATTTCCTTTTTTGAAAAAGATAAAAATTATGAAAACTATAAATTAAATTATTTTTCTTTTTTTATAAATTCAAACACTACTATTACTCCCCTCTGTTATAATAATTAAACAAACCAAATATCTATTTTTTATATTATTTATTTTATTTATTTAAATTATTTATTAATAATCGATCAAGAATGGATGCTATCCAAACAAGAATGGTAATTTCAGAGTTCGAGAAAAGAGTTAAAAGAGAAGCTCAGGAAAAAATTAACCAATTTTCTCAACAGCAATGGATTTTATACCATTTATCTCATCCAGATGATGACCAATAAAGAAATATTTTAAAACCAAAAACAAAATAAAAGTAATTATTATAAAGAAATATACTTAATAAAATATACTTAATATTCTAATACCTTCTTTAATTTTTTTAATTATTTTAAGAAAAGTTTTAAAAAAAAATAAAAAATAAAAAATTAAAATAAAATAATTATTATATTTAAAAAAAAAAAAAAATAATAATTTCATTGATTTTTTTTTTCATTGATTTTTATACCACAATTCAAGTAGTAATTTTTTTTTTTAATTTTGCACAAATACCAAGGTAGGGGGAGTGGTTGATATTTAAACTTGACCTTTCATTTATAATAGGGCATATTAGTGATATTTTTTTGGTTAATATAAACAACAACAAATATAAATAAAAAAATAAAACAAAACAAAAAAAAGGATAAAATTTTTTTTATTTTTTATATCAAAACAATTCTATCTACAAATAATGCCTCTATTAAGTATGTTATTTTAAATATTAATAGTTTTAAATTGATTCTAACATTTTTTTTTTTCAAAAAAACTATAGAATTTTTTACAAACATAAATAAAAGCTCTCCTAAACAAGAAAACCAACAAAAAATTTCATCAAACCCAATAAATAATAATAATAATAATGGGTATTCCCAAAACAAAATAATGAAACTTAATCCATGTTTCAAAGTTGATTGATTGATTTAATAATATTAAAAAATTATATTATAAAAATTAAAATAAATTAAAATAAAATACTAGGAAATTAATTTTTAATTTTTAATTTAAATTTTTTTATTTTTATTTTTTCCCTCCAAAAATAAAATGTATTTTTTTTTTTTTTCAAAATTTTTTTTTTTCACTATCTGCATACAAATAAAATTTGTTTCAAAAAAAAAAAAAAAATAATTATAAAATGAAAAGATCAATAGCACCAAGTGGTGGAAATAATGATAAAAAATATAAAGCCCAAGTAGCACCACCTCCAAAAAATAATTACAAGGGTGGCGAAGATGACGAGGATGATGAATTTGAGGAAGACGACGATGAAGATGAAGGAGATGAATTTGGAGAGGAGGAGGATGAAGATGATATCGATGTTGAAAATATAATAGCAACGGATTCAATGGATCTTGATGTTCAAGATGATGGTTCACAACAATTATTTTTATGGTCAAGAAAACCAGTTCAAGATTTAGTTCCTCACAGGAAACCATTGATCTTTCAACAACTAGAAGTAGACTATACAGAGATTAAAGAACCTGTTCCAGGTATGCCTGGTCCAACTGTTGGACCATTACCTGCGGTTCGTTTATTTGGAGTTACAAAAGAGGGTAATAGTGTTTTATGCAAAGTTCATGGTTTCCTTCCTTACTTTTTCATTAGTTGTCCTCCTGGTTTTACTGAAGCTGATTGTAAATCTTTAAAGCATGACTTAAATGTATGTTATTATTATTATTATTATTATTATTATTATTATTATTATTATTATTATTATTATTATTATTATTATTATTATTATTATTATTATTATTATTATTATTATTATTTTTATTAATTATATACTTTTAAATAATAAAAAATAATAAAAAAAATAGGAAACAATGAAAATGTCAGCAAATCAAGGTAATGAAAAAGATATTGAGAATATTGTTGTTTCAATTGATATAGAGAAAAAGAAATCAATTATGGGTTTCAATCCAAATCCTTTAACTGATTTCATTAGAATAACATTAATTTTACCAAAGTTTGTGACAAGATGCAGAGAGATTTTCGAAAGTGGTAGACATCATTTTACAATTCCTGGTCAACCATTTAGACAATATCAAACCTATGAATCAAATATTCTTTTTGCACTTCGTTTCTTAATTGATAAGTATGTTTTAAGAATTCTTTTGAAAGAAAAAAAAAAAAATTTAAAACTATATATTAATTAATAATCAGAAAAATTGCAGGTTGTAGTTGGATAGAATTACCAGCAAACACATATAAATTATCAGAAACACCAGTTTCAACATGTCAAATTGAAGTTGATACATCGTAAGTTTCGTGGTTTTTTATTACTGTTTATTTTATTTTTTTTTAACATATTAATTTTTAAAATCAAATTCATAGATTGGAGACAATTATAACGCGTGAAGATGATTCATCAGCTCCATATAGAATTTTATCATTTGATATTGAATGCGCAGGCAGAAAAGGTGTATTTCCAGAAGCAGAAAAGGATCCAGTTATTCAAATTGCCAATATTGTAAAGAATAATGGTGATACCGAACCATTTATAAAGAACATTTTCACATTGAAAGGTTGTTCAAGTATTGTAGGTGCACATGTAATTCCACATAAGAGGGAGGAGGATATGTTGAGAGAGTGGAGAAAGTTTTTAGTAAAAGTGGATCCAGATGTTATTATTGGTTACAATATTGTAAATTTCGATCTTCCCTATCTAATTAATAGAGCAAGACAATTGAAGATACCAGAGTTTGCCCTCTTGGGTAGAATTAAAACCACTATTTCTAAGATTAAGAGCACTCGTTTTTCTAGTAGTAATTTAGGTACAAGAGAGAGTAAAGAGATCTCAATGCCAGGTAGAACTCAATTCGATTTAATGCAAGCCATCCAGAGAGATCATAAATTAACCAGTTATTCACTCAACAATGTATCAGCTCACTTTTTAAATGAGCAAAAGGAGGATGTTCACTTTTCAATCATTTCAGACCTTCAAAATGGCACAGACGATGATCGTAGAAGATTGGCTGTCTATTGCATAAAGGATGCAGTCTTGCCAATGAGATTGTTGGATAAGCTGATGATTCTTATCAATTACACAGAGATGGCTCGTGTAACAGGTGTTCCATTGAGTTATTTGTTGGGTCGTGGTGAAGGTATCAAGGTTTTATCTCAACTCTATCGTAAAGCGATGGATGAGAATTTCCTCATTCCAACCTATAAGGTCACAGGCAAGGGTGAGAAATTCCAAGGTGCGAACGTTATTGAACCAACACCAGGTTTCTATGATTCTCCAATTGCAACATTAGATTTCACTTCACTTTATCCATCGATTATGATGGCACATAATCTTTGTTATTCCACTTTGCTATCTGCAGAGGAGGCAAAGAAATTACCACCTGAGACATATACAACCACACCCTATGGCGATCATTTTGTAAAATCAAACACAAAGAAAGGTTTGCTTCCAAAAATTCTTGAAGAGTTGTTATCTGCAAGAAAGAAAGCCAAAGATGAGCTAAAGAATGAAAAAGATCCATTCAAGAGAGCTGTGCTAGATGGCAGACAATTAGCATTGAAACTTTCGGCCAATTCTGTGTATGGTTTCACTGGTGCTCGTGTTGGTAAATTACCATGTTTAGAGATTTCACGTTCTGTAACATCATTTGGTAGAGAGATGCTTGATAAAACAAAGAAGATCGTAGAGGAACGTTATACCATTGCCAATGGCTATAAACATGATGCTGTGATTATCTATGGTGATACAGATTCGGTAATGGTTAAATTTGGTGTTGAAACCGTAGCAGAAGCAATGGAGATGGGTAGAGATGCTGCTAAATTTGTAACAACTACATTCGTTCGTCCAATTAATTTGGATTTCGAAAAGGTCTACTATCCTTATCTTCTTATGGCTAAGAAAAAATATGCAGGTTTATATTGGACAAAACCAGATATTCACGATAGAATGGACGTTAAAGGTTTGGAAATGATTCGTAGAGATACTTGTCTTTTGGTTAGAAACGTCGTTAGTACTATCCTTAAAAAGATTCTCATTGAAAAGGATCTTAAATCAGCAGAGGAGTATACAAAGAGTGTTATAAGTGATCTCTTACAAAATCGTTTAGATCTTTCAATGTTGGTAATTACAAAGGCACTCTCAAAAACTCAATACAAAGGTAGAGTGATTCACAATGAATTGGCAAGAAAAATGAGAGCTAGAGATCCTGCTACAGCACCAAATATAGGTGACCGTGTGCCTTATGTAGTTATTCAAGGTTCAAAGGGTGCTCCAATATATGAGAAAGCAGAGGATCCATTATATGCTTTGGAACATAATATTCTTTTGGACTCTCAATACTATTTAGATAAACAATTGAAAGCACCATTGATTCGTATTTTCAAACCAATCATGTCAAATCCCGACTTAATTTTCCATGGTGAACATACTAGAACCATCGCTCAATCAACTCTTAGTGACAATAACAAAGGTTTCTTTGGCACTTTGACAAAGAAAAAGGTTTGTATGAATTGTCCAAAGGAATTATCGGATACCGAATCCACAACCTGTATAAATTGTCAACACAAAGAAACCTCTCTCTATCAAACTTCATTGGAAAAAGTTACAAACTTGGAAACTAAATTCTCTGAAGCCTGGACTCAATGTCAGCGTTGTTCTGGTAGTTTACATCAACCAGTACTTTGTTCAAATCGTGATTGTCCAATCTTTTATATGAGAACTAAAGTTCAATTAGATCTAATTGAAGCAAAGAAAACTTTAAATAGATTTAATGTTGAATGGTAAAAAAAAGAATGAACAAAAAACATAAAAAAATAAAAATAAAAATAAAAAAATTAAAAAAAGAATAAACTCTTTACAAAAATAATGAAATATGAAAATAGGCACCAAAAATTTTTAATTTAAACAAAAAAAATTCCATTTTTTTTAATTTTTTTTTTCAACCAAAAATTTATCACACAAGAAGCTTTTCATTTTTTTTCATTTTTTTTTCAATTTTTTCAGCACAACAATACATAATATCAAATAGACAAAACGCAAATATTGGTACCTGGACACACACCCTTACAAGAAAATCAAAATGATGAGAGTGGCGCAAAAAATAAATGAACAAACAATAATGAGTTCAATGAAAACATATAGAAGGTTTATAAGATTATCATATCAATTTCCCAAACAGCTACAATATAAGATAAGATTCAATACAAAAGAAGCATTTATATTAAATAAAGTATTTTTAGACCAAGGTTCATTTAATCAGAGGAATATAAAATCTTTAAATGAAAAGTCTGAAGATTTACTCCATATTTTATCAGCACTTTCAAAATCAAATAAACCATTATTTTCAAAACTATTTGGTGATCATTTGTATAATAATAATAATAATAATAATAATAATAATAATAATAATAATAATAATAATAATAATAATAATAATAATAATAATAATAATAATAATAATAATAATAATAATAATAATAATAATAATAATAATAATAATAATAATAATAATAATAATAATAATAATAATAATATTAATATTAATGATAGTAGCAATAATAAAAACAATAATAATAATAATAATAATAGTAATATTAGTAATAATGGTATTAATGATAATAGTAATAATAATTTAATTAATAACTAATAATATCATGGTTAATGGAAGAAAAAAAACAACTGTAAATAATAAATAAATCAAATAAGAATGTGATACCGAAATAAATCGAAACAAATAAATAAAATTATAACTGGAATTGATTCACAAGGAATACCACATTAATTTTTTGTTTTCCTTTTTTTTTTTCATTTTCATTTTCATTTTTTTTTTTTTTTTTTTTTTTTTTTTTTTTTTTTTTGAAAAAATCCTTCGTTTTTTAATTTTTTTATTTTTATTTTTAATAAAAAAAAGCTTCAAATTTAAACGAAACTTAAAGACTTAAATCATGTCTCAAACAACTTCTACAACGAATGATATTATAACACCAGGTCAAAGATTATGTAAAGAATCGGATTATATATCATCAGAGGGAACTTATATACATAAAGGATACATATATTCATCGGTTTTAGGTTTTAAACATATAATTAAAAGAAATATAAATGAAAATACTGTAAATAATAATAATAACGAAAATGAAAATCAAGTTGAAAATAATAAAGATTATATAGTAGTTTTAAAAGAGAGAGAACCAGGTATATTACCAGAAATTGGAAGTATAGTTACAGTTCAAGTGCTTCGTATTAACCCAAAGTTAGCAAGTGTTGCTATCCTTTGTGTTGGAACAAAAGCATTAAAAGAAACATTCAATGGTGTCATTAGAATTCAAGATGTTCGTGCAACTGAAATCGATAAAGTGGAAATTTATAAATCATTTAGACCTGGTGATATAGTTTTGGCTCAAATTGTATGTGTTGTTGTTACTATTGTTTTTTTTATAATTTCGTTGTTCATTTTATCATTCATTATTAATACTTTATCTTTGTAAAATAATATTACAGATTTCATTAGGTGATTCAAGATCATATTATTTATCAACTGCTAAAAATGAATTAGGTGTTGTTTTTGCACAAAGTGTTGCAGGTAGTACTATGATTCCAATAAGTTGGAATACAATGCAATGTCCAAAAACAAAAACAAAAGAATTTAGAAAAGTCGCCAAAATGGATCAAGATGATGATACAACAACAGATTCTAAAAACGAATAAAAAAAAAAAAAACAATTTTTTATCATTATAAAAATATTCATTTTAACATAAATATTGTTATTCCATTATTGTTTTTTTTTTAAAAAATATTTATTTTTTTTATTATTTTTTTATTTTTTTATTTTTTAGGAAATGATCGATTTCGCCAAATTTCTAGCCAAAGCACTACGTAAAATTTGAATATCTTGATTTGAAATATTTAAAGAGTATTGATCGAATAAATGAGATTGAATGATCTCTTCTAAACAAGATTGTAAAAGTAGAGTATCTTGATAAGTGAAATAAAGATTTTTTAAACTCTCTAACAATGGAACACAATCAATAAGTAAACGTAACCAAAAACGTTTTGGGATCACTCTATCTTTGAACATTAAACAAAGTGAACTTGAGTACTCTTTAAATGATCTCTCTTTCCATAAATTAATTAATTCTCTATATCTAATTAAAAATATTAATTCACTATTATTTGTAATTTCAAATTTATTTTCATCGACTGCTATATTATTTGTATTATTACTACTTTTATTATTATTGTTATTATTATTATTATTATTATTATTACTATTATTATCGTTATTATTATTATTATTATTATTATTTTTATTTATATTACAATCAATTTCATCATTTTTTTCTAATAATGATTGTAGATCATTTAAAAACTCTGAATTTAATTGATTCTCTAATAAATAATTTGATAATAAAGTGATATGAGAATTATCGTTTGCCAACATTAACCAATTTAAACTTGCAGCATATCTTTTTCTTTTGAAATCTTGAAGTGATAACATTTTATAAATCGAATTCTTTGTTTCAGATGATGTGGCCCATTTATCCAACATTTTAATTGCATTCTTTTCGAAATGAATTGGTTGTCTTGTTATAAATTGATCGATCATTTCCAATCCACCATTCTTTACATATTTTAAATAATTACAACCAACTGATAACAATGATGAATCCGATGCTAATGATTGACCATAATCTGATAATAAATATTCTCTAATATTAGTTAACTGTGATTCAGAGTTTGGTAATTTTCTCATTACATATGGATGATGATATAATAAATCTGATAAATGTACTGCCAACCATGCTGGTGAGTGTTTAAATATTTTTTTTAATGTCTAATTAAATAATAAAAAAATTAATATTATAATACTAGTAAATTATTAAATGGAAAAAAATACAAACAATATCTAAATCTTTTGTTGCAAATGATAAGAAAATTTTATCAACAGTTGTTGGAGCTTGAATGGTTTGATAACATTGAGTGAACAGTTGACGTAATTGAGTGGTCGAGGTAGTATATTCAACAAAGAGAATATTTGAAACTACCAACTGAAGAAAACTATTACAAGTTGACATTATAGTTTGTTGATCACCTAAAAGGATATTTACTATTGGTAAAAGATTTTCATCGACTTGGTTAGTACTTGAACTACCACTTTCAATATATTGAGAGAGTATTTTCTGAGTCTCTTGATGCCATTTATTCCATTGAATCAAATGTTCATTAGGGTAGAGTGGTGCACCCAAAGTTTTCTTTTTTAATGGTATAGAGGAGAGAATATCAATCAATAGATTGATTGGTGATTTTCTAGAGGTTGATTTAATTTGTGAAGCACTTCTTGGTGCACGACTTAAAACATTCAATAGTTGAATCACTTGATCTATACAGCCACAAACCAATAAACGTGCTATTTGATTGTAATATTCAGGATCCGTTGGATCTTGTGTGCCTTGTTGTTCAATCGAGTTTAAGAGTTCTTTTCTCTCTAATTCTATGCAATCCAATAGTTGTGTTGGTGATACAGAGTTTGATGATGTTGAGACACTAAAATAGAATAAATTTGCAACTCTCCACATAGTTGACATACAAATTAAATTATCAATCTCTCTCTCATATGCTAAATAAGTATCATCAATCTCTAATGTCAATACATCCTCTAAATCTCCATAATTTTCATTTGCAACTTGATATCTATTAGAATATTCATCTTTATTTAATATTTTAAGTTCACCTTGATTTGAAATAGTTCCTAAGAAATATTTTAATATGTTAATAATTTCATGTTGGCAAGTGAACATACAATTAAAAAATGAAACTATATATAAATATTTGTTTGATATATCTACATACTTATTAAATCTAAACGTTTTGAATTTGGAACATTTGATTCTCTTGCTATTAATATACATTTTGATTTTGTTTCCATAGATAATTTTGAACAAAGATATGGATAAACTGAATCGATACTACCACAAAAGAAAATTAAGGTTTTATTTGGATATTGCTTAAAATATTCCAATACTCTTGGTGTTTGTGTTTTTCTTATGGTAGTGTTTCAATTCATATGATTAAGTAGGTGTTAGTATAATAACGTAAATAATAGTAATAATGATGATGAACATACATTAAATCATTATCCAAAGGATCACAATTCATACAAGAGTCCTCATCATCAATGTAAGAACCTGTTTTTTGAGCTTTATTCATTTGATTGATTGTCGCTAAAATCACTGATAGATATGTTCTACTATGATGTGAAATCTCTCTAACTCTATCATCTGGTATAACTTGATTTGTAAGACCTGCAATTCTTTGCATGGTTTCAAAGTTTGTATATAAATCATTGTAAAACTAACGTAAATAATGATTTTTAGTTATTATTATTATTATTATTATTATTATTATTATTATTATTATTATTATTATTATTATTATTATTATTATTATTATTAATATAGTATAAGATAATGATATTTAAATTAAAGAATAACCAAATACATACTTTTCTAATCGTTGATAATGTATTATTCATTTCATAACGAATAGTATCACTACCACCATTTTTTTGATCAAAACTATGATTATTAAAATTATTGATTGTATTATATAATATCATTTCTCCATTTGGTGACCATCTGAAACTATAGAATTTCTTTCCATTCTTTGTTTTATTATTATTATCGCTGGTAGTACCAAATAAATTATTACTCGTATTACTTGTGTTATTGTTGGTGGTACCAAATAAATTATTATTACCAAGGGTTACATTCCCAAATATATTACTGTTTCCATTTGATTGTGGATTGAATGAGAACATATTTTAATAATCTATTGTAGAAGATCACACAAATAAAGAAAATGAAAAAAATTAAAAAAAATTCAAATGCGCAACGAACCAAAAAAAAAAAAAAAAAAAAAAAAATGAAATAAAAAATTCAAAAAAAAAAAAAAAATTGTTTTTTTTACAAAAAATATAATCACAAAATAATATTATTTATATTAATGATTAATTATTTTATTATTATTATTCAAGATTACCTATTAATTGATTAATTAATTAATCATCCTTAGTATTACAAGATTCTATGTCCATAATGATTTGATCCAGTTCCATTTTATTATCGTCATCATTATTATTTTTGTTATTGCGGTTTTCATTATTTTTATTATTGTTTAAAATTTCCAAACCTTTTAATCTAATTGCATCCAATTCTTTCGATCTTTGTTTAGAATGGAAATAAAAATCTTTTGGGTATTTATGGTAATCAACTAAATGTAATTTCCTTGAATAATCTGACCAAAACACTCTATCACATACAAAACATTCAAACTGGTATTTTTTTTTTTTAAAAAAAAAAACAAAGTTAACTAATTGTATAAATAAAACTCTTTTTTTTTTTTTTTTAATTATTTACCATTTTCTTTTTTAAACATAAAGTTTCAAATAATTTATCATGTGTTTCTAAAATATGACATTCCAATAGTTTATAATTTGGATATGATTTCTTTTTACAAATGGTACAAAAATTCTTATGAATACTATGATAATGATTCTCGTAATCTACTAAATTATCAAACTCAATTGGACATGTACATATATGTTTAATCTTTGATTTTTTATTGTCATTAAAGTCTTGGTTATTTTGGTTGATGTTACAATTATTACTATTTAAATTATTAATATTGATATCAACATTGGAGGTTGTGGTTGTTGTTGTTGTTATTATTGGAGCAACTGATGTCTGACTACCTAGATTAGTATTGTTTTTCTCATTCTCAAAATAAATACATTTTTGTTTTAATAGTGTACTGCTTCTTTCATTGTTTATCTCATCATAAATTGGATCATTTCTATTATATCGATGAAGTCTATTTATGTTTGGGTATATTTCAATATCTATAATATTATTATCGTTATCATTACTATTGTTATTTAATAAAGTGGAGTCTATATTCATTATCTATCAATTTAGACACTTCTTTTTTTGTTTTTTTGTTTTTTTTGAAATTTATAAAAAATTTATTTTATTTTAATTTTTTTTTTATTTTTTTTTTTATCATAATATTTTATGAGTGGTATGGTATCTATGAAAAGTTTCAAATTTCCAAATTTTTTTTTTCAAAAAAAAAAAATAAAAAAATAAAAAAAAAAAAAAAAATAAAATAAATAAATAAAAATAAAAAACAAAATTAATTTAAAATTTCACCCCTTTTTTAAAATATTATCTATTTTATACCATATATATATTGTTTATTATTATTTTATTACTATTACATACATTATATCATTTTAAAAATTAAAATTTAAATTTTATTTTTTATATATAAAAAAAAAAAAAAAAAAAAAAAAAAAACAAATATTCTAAACCATATGGTTATCTGATTATAAGCTAATTTATTATATATATATATATATCTTTTTTTTTTTTTTTTATACATATCTTTTTTTTTTTTTTTTATATTTTCTATTCACACCTCAAATACCATAAAAATCATTTTTATAAAAAATCGTACAAAAAATGAATGTTGGAGGTAAATTCAATGAGGGTATATTATTTTTAAATTTTAATCAAGATTTTAGTTGTATTGCAGTTGGTACACCTGAAGGTTATAAAATTTTCAACTCTGATCCTTATGCTTTATATTATAGTCAATGTAGGTAATTGTAAAATAAAAATAAAAAAAATAAATTAAATAATAAAATATAAAAAAAATTCTAACAAAAATAAATAATATTATTATTGTTATTTTTGGATATAATTTATAGCAAATGGTGGCGCAGGATTAGTTGAAATGTTATTTTCAACCAGTTTAGTATCAATTGTTGGATCAGGTGATGGAAATACATCACAAAGAAGGTTGTTAATTAATAATATTAAAAATAATATTCCAATTTGCGATTTAAATTTTGTAACAGCAATTTTATCAGTAAAAATGAATAGAAAAAGGTATTGTTAAAGTATATCTATAGTTATATTTATAACTATAGATATAAAAAAGATTGATAGAGTATTTATAGTTTATATGAACAAAGTTGTATTAATTTGAATATTTTATTTTATTTTTTTTTGAAAAAAAAAACAACACATATGACCTTACAGAATTGTAGTTATTATGGAAACAAAAATACATATTTATGATATAAACAATATGAAATTATTAGAGACTAGAGAAATAGCATCTAATCCAAAAGGATTATGTGCACTATCACCATCGAATACCAATTATATAGTTTATCCAGCGAGTCAAAACAATGGTAATATTTTAGTGATGGATATATTAACATTAGAGACTGTAAATTTAATTCAAGCGCACAAGAGTCAAATTTCAGCGTTGGCATTGAGTCAAGATGGTACATTATTGGCAACGGCAAGTGACAAAGGTACGGTTATTCGTGTGTTTGCATTACCCTATGCCAATAAATCATTATCATTCAGACGTGGATCAATACCTGCAATAATTCATAGTATGACTTTTAGTCTCGATGGTAGATATTTATGTGTTTCTAGTGACACTGGTACAATTCATATATTTAAAATTGATTTCAGCTCTTCAAATCCCTCATCCTCTTCCTATCACCAACCACAACCATCTTCATCGCCGAGTGGTGGTATGATGGGTTTAAATTTTGGTGGTTTGACTTCGAAAATGAGTTCTTATCTACCGGAGGTAATTAGTCAAGTTTGGGAACCCTCTAGAGATTTTGCACATATTAAAATTCCACCTGGTATCCCAAGTATTTGCGCCCTAATGCAAAATAATAAAACTGTTATGGTTTTAACTGCCGACGGTCTTTACTTACAATATAATTTCGACGAATCTGTTGGTGGTGAATTAAAATTAGCGAAAGAATTCTCTTT
Source organism: Dictyostelium firmibasis (assembly GCA_036169595.1). Taxonomy (NCBI): domain Eukaryota; phylum Evosea; class Eumycetozoa; order Dictyosteliales; family Dictyosteliaceae; genus Dictyostelium; species Dictyostelium firmibasis. Next base: position 2,035,674 of record CM069766.1, read on the forward strand.
ATTAATGGAGCCTGACCTTGATCATGATGTTACTGCCAAAATATTATAGTAATACAAATTAAAAAAAAAAAAACAAAAAATTCAAAAAAAACTATTAAACTATTAAACCAAAAACAATTTAATAAAGTAGTATAAATATTTCTTTTTTTTTATTGAATTATTGTATTAGAAAAAAGAAAATTATAATAAATGAAATTCTTTATTTAATAACAAAAAAAAAAGAGGAAAGAAAATAAAATCAAATAGGGGAAATTTTTTTTTTAATAATTTGAAAGTAATTATTACTAGTATATATCATTTATTAATCTAAATTGAATTCACAAAATCATCATTTTTATGTCTATATTGGGATTCATAGAATGATTGATGAAGCTTTTTTTTAAAAAAAAAAATTGAGGATTAGTATAAATATTACCAATGTTATATTATAAATAATTTGGGAAAATATTTAGATAATAAACTTACATCATTGACAGCGTTTAAAATATTTTGATCGACTCTACCAGTCTTAAATCTTGGAGCATTATTGTTTTGGTTGTTGTTTTGGTTAGAAAAATGATGTGTTCCCAAAACAGCATCAATAATTTCATGAGGAATATAATGACTATCATTGATGTATTGGAAATCATCAACAGAAGTTGTTGGAAGTGGAGAATGATTACCAATATGGCTACCGTTGTTATTATTGTTGTTATTCTTTATCTTTGAAAATTGATTAAGATTTTGTATTAATTCATTATTGTCAGTATTCCATTCTGGATTCAAACATTTAAAGTTTATAATCGACTTTTCTAATTTTGCATTTTTTGTTAGACTGATTTTATTTTGAGATTGGTTCAAAGAGCCAAAGGAATTATCACCTAATTTTCTAATATTTGAGAAATCACCCAATTGACAGATTGGACCAACGCCATCTAAATTGATTGTATTATTTCCAAAGAAATCGATGATGGCTTGTGATGATTTTGGTAAAGAAAACATCAAAATGAATGGTGTAAAGAGAACTGAAAAGATATCTCTAACGAAATCAACGATTCTATATTCAAAGAGTACCAAAAATTCATCACGTACTTTATGAGTATGGGTTTTACCAACCCAACTCATTGGAAGATAATGAGTGTTTTGAACAGTTCTTGCCATATGTTTTGCGGGTTGGAAAACTTGATTCTCATCAACGATCAATGAACGAGTAATAGCAACGATCGTACCTAAAATACCAATATACCAAATTGGAGTTCTGTCAAAGATTTGATAGTTCATTATAAAGTGATCACTAACAATACCCAAAACAATGAAAACAGCTAATACCGACCCAAAGAGAAAACTAATAAATTTTGCGATCGTTGATAACATTTGTGATGGGAAACTCTCAACATATTGATTTGCATGAGAGTAACTAAGATTTAATCTATTCTGGAAATAATGAGGTAACTCATTCAATTCTCTAAATTCCCAACGTGCCAAGGGTGACCATTCTCTACTAAATAATGAACCAGGTCTATTCTTTAACTCTTCAGCATATTCAAAGAAAAAGTTTATCAACAAGAAAAAGAATATAAATGGTGTTGTAAATAATCCCAATACACCAATGGTGATAAATCTACGTGACAATCTAAAATAAATTCAAGAAAAAAAAAAAAAACAATAAAAGTCTAATTAGAATCTTCCATTTATAATATTAAATATTTTTTAAACATACCCTCTCGATAATCTTTTTCTTTGAGTTGGATCTTGGAATTCACTTTTAATAATACCATTTTCATCGAAAATATAATTGAATAGAGAATACATTAAACTCCATTCTAAAGTTTTAGTGATAAAAGTTAGATTTCTAAGAAATGGGAAAGGTATTGAAAGATTTAAAACCTTTTGATTGATTAAACCAATTATATAATTTTCTTTTCTCATAATTCTATTTGCAATATCCAAAGCATTCATATTCTCTTTGACAATACATAGTCTTGGTACTTGAACAATTTTTGTGACCACTTCTCTCCATTCGATGGTTTGAATTTCATCTTCACTGATCTTTAAAGTGTTATGATAAAAACTACTTATCTCCCAATTGGTTTTAATACCCGAAAGGAATGAAAATAATTTGCTTAACCAATATAATGAAAATATAACTAAAAATACCATTAGCCAAATGGGTATTGGTGCTGAAAAATTCACAGATTCTCTAAATGTTGGAGGTGGCATCGCCTCTGAAAATAATTTACCATAATCTACAAAACAAACTAAAAATGTGAAAAATAAAACGACAAATAATGATGAACTATTTTATTGATAAATGTAAAAAAAAAAAATTAGTATGCCATATAATTTTTATTTTTTTAAAAAAAAAAAAAATTACATACAATAACTCGAAAAGGTCATTAAAAAATATACACATAAAACCTTTACCACGAAAATAATTATAAACATCAGTTAAAAAACTATCTAAATTGTGAATTGCTGGAATTGAAACTGGTGATTCATGTAAAAGAGAGGCTTCATCATCTCTTAACATTTCTATACCATGGTTGTCGTCAAATAACATATGATTTCCATTTCCTATATGACCTGTTGAATTGGGATATTTTGCCTGTATAAAATTACTATCACCTGGATCGTCCCTCATTGGATAGTAGTCTCCACCTCTATCTTCGTGTGACATTTTTTTTTTTTTTTTTTTATTTAATGATTTATTGTTTTTTTTTTTCTTTCTCTTTTATTTTTTTTTTTTTTTTTTTTTTTTTTTAAGCTATTATTTTTGGGGTGTTATTACAGAAGTTTATTACTAATTCTATTATGAATATTAATTTTTATATGAGCATATGGATTATATATTTCTATTGATATTATTATTTTTTTTTTTCTTTTTTTTTTTTTTTTGGTTAAAATATATATGGATGGAATTGAAATTCTTTATTTTTATAAATAAAATTGTTTTTGTTGCTATAAAATTTAAATAATATATTATTAATAAAACAATATTGTTTTTTTTAATGTGTCGTGTGGTGTTTTTTTGAAAAATAATTAAAAAAAAAAAAAAAAAATATAAAAAAAATATAAAAAAATAAAATAATTTTTTTTGAGAAAATAATTAAAAATAAAAAAAAATTAAAAAAAAATAAAATTTTATTTTTTTTAAATAAAAACTAATAAAAAAAAAAAAAAAAAGGAAAAAGTATTTACCCTTAAAATGTCTAAAATACAATAATAACAAATTATAGTATTATTTATTGATAAAATAAAATAAAAATATAAGGATATCGAACTGGTTATTGCAATAAGCAAACTTTTTTTTTTTTTTGTATTAATAATATTTTTTTTTGAAAAAACCAGTTTTTATTAATTAAACAGTTTTTAAGAAAATATCTTTTTTTTTTTTTTTTTTTTTTTACTTTTTTTTTAATAATATATGATTACTTTTTAAAAAATAAAAAGGTTAATACTTATTTGTTCCACAGGAGTGATTTTTGTAAATGTCTATGTGTTATCAATACCGAACAACCATTGTATATCGGATTTCAAGAGTTAACTCATTTTCTTTTGAAAAAAAAAAAGAATGGGATCACCCCAAAAAGTGTTGCCCAAATGATAAAAAAACTAAAAAAAATTAAAAAAATAAAAGTTTTTGAAAACATTCGTTTTTTCCCTTTTTTCTTTTTTTTTTTAATTTTTTTAATTTTTTTCATTAATTTTTATTATTAATTCAACAATTATTCATGATCACTGATAATGAACTGTTATTTTGGAAAGTATTTAAAAATAATTTCTTACTTTCTAAAATTATAAATCAAATTCAAAATACAGAATGGATAAAGTATGAAGATCGTCAAGAAAATAGAAAGAAATTTAAAGATATCATTTCAATGGATTGGATGATTAAAAAAAAACAATATCAATTATTAAAATATAAATTAAAAATTGGTGAATATATTACAATCGAAAAAGATTCAATTTCATTATTATTTGAAGCATTTAATAATAATAATAATAATAATGATGATGGTGATGAATTAATATTGAAAGAAATTTTATATATTTTATTAAACGATAAGAATAGAAGAATTACTTTTGAAATTTGTGATCTTACAAAACTAGCAATTTCATGTAATAGTATTAAAGTTTATAATATTTTAATTAATGAACCATATTCAATTATTGTTTACCCATCAACTTTAAGAGATGCAATTGAAAACTGTGATGTTTTTACAGCAAGTAATTTATTAAATCATTTTAAAAAATCAAACAATGTATTTGATGATTTTTATTATAAATCATTGAATTGGGCATCAAAAAATAAATTACACTATGAAGAAATGATTGAATTTATAATTAATGAATTATTTATTGGTAAAGAAATTATTGAAGATAATCAACAAATTATTATTGCAAATAATAATGATAAAGATGAAGATTATGGTGATGAAAATTATGAAATTGATTATGAAGAAGAAGAAGAAGAAGAAGAAGAAGAAGAAGAAGAAGAAGAAGAAGAGCCAGAGGAATTAGAAGAAGAGCCAGAGGAATTAGGAGAGGAAGATTTATTAATTGATTTTAATTTATTTTTATCAATTAAAAAATTAGAAACTAGAAATAATTTATTAAAATTTGATTTGGTATCAAAAAGAAATATTAATGGATATGAACTTCCATTTTTAATGGACGATAGTTTTGATGAAATGAAATTTAAATTTGAAGTTTATAATAAATTTATTGATAGATTTTCAAATTATTTTGAAATTAAATTACAAATTAATCAAATTAAATCAGATTGCCAACTAACAGAAATTGAAAAATTAAAAGAATTACAAAAATTAATATTATTAGCAACAAAAGGTGAATTTTAATTAGATTTTTATTTGTTATGTTAAAGATTTCTTTTCAAATTTATCTTTAAATACAAACTTAAAAAGATTTATAATTGATAATATAAATGTTTCATCTCCAAATTATCAACATTTATAGGTGATGATGAAAATGAAAAAAAGATAATAAAAAATATATTTGGCTCTAGCCAAATCATAAAGATCAAATATTTTTAGTAAACGATTTTTTAAATGTTTTTTTTGGACTTATTGGAATATCATTTGTCAATTGAACAAAATAAACAAAAATATTTGATTTAATTCCAATGTTCAAGACAAAAAAAAAAAAAAAAAAAAAAAAAAAATAAAAAAAAAAAAAAAAGACATAATTATTATTTTTTTGTATGTATTTTTTTTAAATTTTTTTTATTTAAAAAAAATACTATTTTTATTTTTCTTTTCTTTTCTTCTCTTTTCTTTTCATTAAATAAGATCAATAGGGTTTTCAATATTTAAAAAATTTCTTAGGATTGGAATCTTTGAAATAAACAAGCATTTGTGGGTAGGTAATTCTGATATATGTATTGTTATTTTACAAGAGTGACATTTAATATTATGATTTTTACAAACCTTCAAATGTTCATATTCTGAACTAAATAATGGTTTATCATTTATATTATGATTATGATTATTATTATTATTATGATTATTATTATTATTATTATTATTATTATTATTATTATTATTATTATTATTATTATTATTATTATTATTATTATTATTATTATTATTATTATTATTATTATTATTATTATTATTATTATTTAATAAATTTAAAGAACAATCACGAATATGAATTATATCATTTTTATAGGTTGAACTAAAACCTTTAGTCATTTGATCACAAGATGAACAAATTTCCCAAGTATCAGATTCATGGGTGAAAATATGTTGAACAAATTCTTGACGATTGAAATTACCATCACATTGATGACAATGTAAATATGTACAATGGTTTTGTAAATGATTTAGAAGTGTTGATTTTATCATTGGTTTTGATTGACAACCATTGATTTTATTTGGACAATTAAAAACACCATTTATACAGATTATTAAATGATCATCTAAATCTAGAATATTCTTTGCACCACATTTATTAGGACATTGATTAACGTATTCCTTTTTCAAATGTGGATGATTCTCACAAGAATTTTGATGATAATCGATTTCGATAAATGGTTTCTTTGAAACTGTACCATTATTATCATGATCGTTATCATGATTAAATGAACCACTATTATTGTCTAATGGATAGTAGAAATCATAATAAGCATTGGCATTGGGCGAAACTGGATTCTCTACTAATGTTGAAATAACTGATTTAACATCGTAATGGGACAGAATGTTAATAATTTCTCTTTTATTCTTTATTGACCTTAATTCCGATATATTTAATAAAAGTGAATGGGAGAATTCAAAATCTAAAGATTTGTTAAATAACATATCAGTTAAAAATCTACAACATTTAACTGAACCATATTTAACTACTCTAGAAAATATCCATTGTTTTGAAACTGGTAAAATTGTTCTAAAAATATCATTCTTTTCTGATAATGTCATTGGTAATGTTAATGATGATGAGGAAGAAGATGATGAAGAAGATGATGATGATGACGATGGTGGAGGATCATTTGTTATCATTATTTTTAACATAACATAATTATCCAATGCAATTACATGTTGAAATAATGATAGATCAAATCTATTTCTATATGGTGATAGTAAAGATCTACAAAGATTTTCAGGTATAGATGGTGTATGTAAAATATTATCCAAAATTAGATGTTGAAATCTATCGATGTAGGTGTTTGAGTTCATTATTGAATTTAAATTTTCAACTAAATAAATTGGTACTTCATATCTATTTGAAATTAAATAAACTGATAGTATATACTCAACGAAGCTATAGGCAAATGATTTCAATTGGTATTGTTGAATTGTTAATAGTTGTTGAGTGATTGATTCGATTGAACTGGTATGAATATTAATCATTTGATTGTAAACATTTTGAAATTTCAATTTCTTAAAATAAGATTCCAACTTTAGATGATGTTGTAGTTTCAATTTTTCAAATGTTTCAATTGATATATTACCATCCAATTTCAAAATTGATAACATTGCAACCGATGGTTTCAATGGTAATGTATTTGATAAATAATTCTCTAATTCTTTTGGCGTCTCTAAATTTGAAATTAATTTTAAATCATTAAATGATAAATTTAATTGATTTGTTGTTGTTGTAGTTGATGATGATGAATATATAGTATTATCATTTATTTTACCATTTAATCTTTTTAGTTTCTCTTCTCTTTGTAATAAAACGTTTGTAATTTCATTAAATATACTATTGATGATTTTGTTATTATAATGAGTTATAAAATGTGATTGTGATATTAATAATGGTGTATTATCGAATAAATCGAGCGCATTAAAAATATTGTTGAAATCGTTTGAACCAAAATCATCTTGATGATAAAATTGTCCCTCAATATAGTCCAGTAGAAGGTTTAAACTTTTAATTCTGTCCATATTATCATTCTTTGAAACCTCTACAGCTAAATGTAAACTATTCTTTGATAAATTATTAATTTGGAAAGGATTTGAATGATGTTTTAATAATATCTCAACTATATCCGGGTATCTAAATGAATAGTGTAATGCTGTATTAAGTTGCCAATCTGTTATATCAACTCTTGCTGATTTTTTTTCTAATAAATATTTAACAATATTTAAATGCCCATTTATAGTTGCTAAAATTAATGGTGTTTGATAGATTTTATTAACACAATTAATATTACAATCACTGTTATTTTCATCATAATCTTCATTGTAACCTTGCTTTTCATTATCATTCAATTGTTCACCACCATTAATTATAATTTTTAAACATTCTAATCTACCTAAGGCTGCTGCATAATGAAGAGGAGTATTACCATCATCATCTGATAAAGTGTTTACATTTAGACATAATGGAAATAATCCTATTAATATCTTTTGTTGGTCATATTCAATAGTTTGAATTAATAATCTTGTAGAGATAGGTTTCTCTAAATGTTTTAATGATTTTTCAAACATAAAAGTACTTAAAAATTTTAATGATCCAATATAATTTCCTTGTTTAATTAATTGAAATAATGGTTCAAATGTTTGAATTTTTATAATTTTTGACTATAGTTATATAAAAATATTAAATTTTAAAATAATTGTTAACAAAATATTTAAAAATTATTATTATTATTATTATTAATATTATTAATATTAATAATATTATTATTATTATTATTATTATTATTATTATTATTATTATTATTATTATTATTATTATTATTATTATTATTATTATTATTATTATTATTATTATTATTATTATTATTATTATTATTATTATTATTATTATTATTATTATTATTATTATTATTATTATTATTATTATTATTATTATTATTATTATTATTATTATAATTATTAAATTTACCATTTGTTTTTCTAAAAATATTAAACAATTTTCATTATTATTTTCTTTTGCAATATCAAAAGCAGATTTACCTAATGAAGTAAGAGAATTTGTATCAGCACCCATTTTAATTAATGTTTTTATATTACCGAGATGACCACATTTTGAAGCCCAGTGAAGTGGTGTATATGAACAATATTCACTAGACCAATCTATAGTTACTTGAGATAATGTTTTTTCAATCATTTTAAATTGTGAGAATCTAACTTTGGACATATTATCCAATGATAAATGGTCACTTTCACTATCGCTACTACCATTTAATGTTCTAACATTACCTAATATACCACCACCACCATTTCCATCGGTTATAGTTATTGATTTTGCACTACTTGGTGATATCAATGAAGATGGTGATGATGTTGTTGACATTGACATTGACATTGTAATTGGTGATGCTGAAATTGGAGATTGTGAATGTGATAATGGTGAAAATGAAGGTGATTGTGAGCTTGTTAAAGTGGTAATAGCTGGTGATTTTTTTACGAGGTTTATTTTTTTGCTATCTAAATTAAAAACACCTGAAAATCTTAATATCTCATGACCATAATCCCAAATACCTGTTCTTTTATTTGTAAATGTTGCTCCTCTCATGGTTTTAACATAATCTTGTAATGTTAATTCATTACCTGATTGAACACATAAAAAGAATGTAATTTGTGATAATAATGCATCTAAAAAGTAATATGATAATTCTGGATTACAACACAGTCTTGGAAATGTTCCAATTCTTTTTTTTTTTTTTTTGTTTTTTTTTTTTTTAAAAAATAAAAATTAATTTAGAATCTTTTATAATTTTTTTTATAAAAAATTATTATTATAATTATTACATTTTACCAAATTCACCATTTAATGGGAAAACTTTGTTTTTACATCCCATTAATAATACACCAGTATTTGAATAGGTAACATCTGCACCATAATTAAGTAATAGTTTTGCACATGGTATTGAATTCCTTTGAATTGATATTGTTATTAATCTCATATAGGAATGAATGTAAAAATCACCTAAAACACTATCGATTGGGCAATATTTTAAAACTTTTTCCAATAATTCAGGTTGGTTCTTTATTATAATATTCTCTGCAGCTCTTATATATGTATTATTATGTGTCAATAATTTAATTGATAATAAACGATCTGTTTTACTAAAATCATCTTTATATATTGATTCCAATAATTCTTTTATAATTTTTTTTATATATTTCACAATTAATTTAGGATAAATTAATATAATATTCTTTTTATTTTATTTAAGGTAAAAAAAAAAAAAGAAAAAAAAAAAAAAAACATACCATTACTTGATTCTAATAATAAAATTTTTTTATAGGAATGTTTCCAACCTTTTAAATTCTGTTGTTGTAAATATAAAATTGAAATTTGTAATTTGTTTATTTGTTTTTGTAGTTTTTGTAATAAATGTTGTGAAAAATCGATTTCATGATCATTTGTATTGTTAAATTCATTTAGGTTTGGTGAGCTATTGTTGTTTTGATTATTATTATTATTATAATTATTATTATTATTATTACTATTTCTTTTTTTTTTTTCTTGTAAAAGTTTTATAAGTTGTTGTTGTTGAATTTTATAATCATTTTTTAATTTAATTAATTCTTTTTCATTTTTAAAAATTTTTGTATATCCAAATTTGTCAATGAATAATAATTTCCATAATCTATCATCAGTTGATACTAAATAAAAGAATCTTGAAACTAATCCGACATGCAATAAATCATTAATTTTTAAATTTTTAAATACCAAAATCAATGTCTCTGTTGGTAAATCATCCATTATCATAAAATAAAAAAAATAAAAAAAATAAAAAAAAAGATAAAAAAAAAAAAAGATAAAAATAAAAATAAAAATAAAAATAAAAATAAATAATGGCTTTGTTTTTTATTTTTTTTTTTTTTTTTTTAATGGTGTGATTTGTGAAAAAATAAAAAAATAAAAAAACAAAAAAAAAAAAAATAAAAAATAAAAAAAATATGAAAAATATGATTGGGTTTTTATTGTAATTAAAAAAAAATTTGTGTATGTGATCTTAAAATAAAAGAAAAAAAAAAAAGAAAAAAAAAATCAAGTTGTAATTTGTTCAACTAGAAAAAATGTGTGTTATCTGGGTGTGAAAATAAAAAAATTGAATCTTTTTCAATAACATGGCAATGGGGTTAAAATAATTGTAAACAGAAATTATTTTTATTTTAATTTTATTTTATTTTATTTTGTTTAATTTTATTTTAATTTTTTTTATTTTTATTTTTTTTATTTTTATTTTTTTATTTTCAAATTAAATTTTCATAGGCTCAAGAAAGACTTCATATTAATATGACAATATCAAATTAAAATTTTACTTCTAAAATTATTGAATTTAAATAATATTTTTTTTTTGTTGTTTTGTTTTTTTTTTATAAGAAAATAACCAAAAAATATTTATAAATGTAAATAATGAGAATAAAATATTTTTTTAAGTATGTTTTTTAATTATTTATTATAAAAAAAAAAAAAAAAAAAAAAAAAAAAAAAATTAACTCTAATTTTTTTTTTTGTTTTTTTTTTTTTTTTTAGAGATTTAATTCCTTTTTATAATAAACCAAAATCAGAAATAAAAAGGAATTTATATTATAGTTTTTTTATTTCAATTAATCTTACACTTAGTGTTCTTTTTTTGGTTATTTCAGTTTTTAGAAATTTTTTTAATGTTTATTTTGCAATTTTCAATACATTATTTGTTTGTGTTGGTGTGCAAAGTTCTGAATCGTTTTATGTATTAATAAAAAACCAATTTAGAATATTATTAGCAGTGATAATAGGATTAGTAGTTGCATATATTTCACATATATTGACATTTAATCATGTTTGGACTTCAGTATTCATAACTCAACCATTCATTTTCATAACTACTGGTTTAATGATTCAATCAACCTTGTTACCATATAATTTGGGTAAACTTATGTTTATACCCTATTTCAATTTAGTTTATTTTAATAATCCAACTAGTAGATTCGATGTTATACCATTTTTAAAGTTTTTATTAACTGGTGTAACTCCTTTAATATTAGTATTAGTGACCGGAATCATATTCAATATGGAATTCTCTTCAACTCATTTCATTCAAACATCAAAAACCATTTTAAAAACAAATAGAAAATTCATTTCAATCATTGAAAGAGAGTTTGAAATTAAAACTTTAGAAGCAATAAATTATCCTTTAAAGAATACTTATCAAAAAAATATTGTTAAAAATCTAACTAATAGAATTGATTTAGAAAATAAAAAATTCAATAATAAAAATAATAATAACAATAATAATAATAATAATAATAATACATTTATAAAATCAGAACCCACTTCACCAATAATATCAAATTATGAGGAAGAAGAAGAAGACGCTGTTGATGATGATGATGATAATGATGATGATGATAATGATAATGATGATGATGATGACGATGATGATGATGATAAAACCAACAAAGATGAAATTTTATCACAACCACAACAACATTCTGAATTTAAAAAAAAGAAATTATCATTTCAAATTCCTATTTATTTAAAACCAAAAAAGCAACCACTACCTTTATCACCATTAAATGATATTGTAAAAAAATTTCATTTAAATGATAACGGATCACCAACATCAAGTATAAATACAGAATTTACAACAACATCCACTATAGATAGAAAAAAAATTAAACATGAAAAATCACAAAAACCAAAAATTCCTCCTCATTTAAATTTAGATGGTGAAAACCAAGAAGTAACTGATATACATGCTTTAGGTAGTCAATTAAAACATCAAGATGAAACAACAACAACAACAACAACAACAACCGAAGAAACAGGGTTTAATAGAACTCATAATTTTTTTAAAATTACGATGGAAAAATTAAATATAGTTTCATCAAGAAATTTGAATTATATGGAGAAGTATTTAGTTGAAGCAAAAAAAGAATTTTGGAATAAAGATTTATTTGGATATTTTAGTGAACTATCTTATCTTTTAGAAACTAATCATAAAAAACTATTAACTATAAACACAGCTGTTTTGGAGAATATTGGATCTGATAGGTCACAAACTCTTTTAGAGATATTACCACATTTAAATACATTAATTTCAACAATTGTAAAAATATTTAAAATTATGGAAAAACAAATAGATAAAAAATATAAACCAGCTGAAAATACACCCCAATTAATAAATGATGAAAATTTTGACACAAATAATTTATTTCAAACGATTGATATTAAAGAGTTTCCAGATATTATTGATTTAAAAAAAGGTAAACATTTTTTAAAATCAACAGAATCAATTCAAAGAATTAGTGGTCTTAGAAAATATAAAACTTTGGAATACTCTCAATATAAAATATTAATGTGTTTTGATTGTGTTGATAAAACAATTAAAGATATTAATAATATACTTTCTGAAACTTATGATCCTGAAACTTCTTTTTCAGTAAAGAATATAGATGAAGAGACAAGAGTTAACTTTTTATTATCAGCATTTAAAAAGTTTTCAAAAGATCAAAAAGTATTATCATCAACTGTATTTTTATTATCACATAGACTTTGGAAGAAAACATCAGGTAGAAGACAACATCTTACAATGATAACCTGTACTCTTTCAAAATGGTATAATGGTATTCTAAAATTTAAAAACAATTTGGGTAAAGAGGATTATCCTTTAGATTTTCCTCAACTTAATTATACTTTAAAGGAAAGAATTGAAATCATTTGGAAATTATTTACAATTAGGGTTTTGGTTAAATGGAGATATTCATTATCATTTTCTATTGGTGTCAGTGTATTTTCAATTGTTTATTATGAATTAAAAATTCATAGTACATTTATATTGTTTAGAAATTTAGCATGGGCAGTTATTACCTATTCATTAGTTAGTACACCAACAGTTGGGGCATTGGCATTCTTTTCAATACTTCGTGTTATTGGTGCTATACTTGGTTCAATTTTAGGTTTTGCATGTGCAGAAATTTATTCAAAAACTAATGACCCTGCAAGAGCATTCATTTTTGTTGCTTCAACATTTTTATTCACATTTTTAAGTTGTGTAATGACAAGAACAAAAAGTTTTGAGAAATTGGTAACATTTTTCATTCTTTCTTTTGTTGTTGTTGCTTTTCTTGCCTATCCTTCCAATCAACCATCGATTATTACTTCACTGTTGAGAATGATGCATATTTTATTTGCGGTTTTATTAGTACTTGTAATCTCTGTATTATTCAGCCCATTTTATGAACATAAACAATTAAAATCAAATCTTTATCAATTCCCATTTAAACTTACACAATCATTTAATTTCTTAATTTGTAATACATTAATTGATCCAAATGTTTTACCGCCAGAGTCTAGACAATTGTTTTATAGGTCAAATAAATTTAATTATATTCAAAAGGAAGTACCAATTGAAATGAATCAAAAACAATTTAAAGAATTATTATCAAAACAATTAAATCTATTACGTTATCAAATACCAATTCAAAGAACTTTATTATTTCATTCTCGATATGAATTATTACCATTTCAAAAAAGTAAATATTATCATTTAAGAAGGTTACTTTATACTGAAACAAAATTATTTCATAGTTTATTGGCGTTAGAATTTATTACAGTTTCAGCTTTACCAAAGTAAATAATTAAAAAAAAAAAAAAAAAAAAAAAAAAAAAAAAAAAATTAACCTATTTATTATTATTATTATTATTATTATTATTATTATTATTATTATTATTATTATTATTATTATTATTATTATTATTATTATTATTATTATTATTATTATTATTATTATTATTATTATTATTATTATTATTATTATTATTATTATTATTATTATTATTATTATTATTATTATTATTATTATTATTATTATTATCTAAAGAAAACATTTAAATGAAATTGGAAAAATAATAACAAATAATTTATTAAAATTAATGTCAGAATTAGATTATTCAACTAGATCATATATGATTAATATTAGGTCAACTTTAAAAAATGAAAGAATAGTTCAAGAGAATCACAGTAAAAAAATCTGTAATGAAATTACAAGAGATATTGGTGAATACATTTATAAGAATCGTTATGATAGAGAATCTTTAAATTTACTCCGGTATTGTAGTGCAATTATATTTTGTTTAATTTCATTTGTTGATTTATTTAATTTAGTATTTGATAAGGTTGTTAATTTATCAAGTACAACTATTTTAAAAAGAACTGATCATTTAAGTACTCCTACACCCTTTACTTCCCAGACACCTCCTTATAATATAGAAATTGAAGATGAAGAAGTGGAAGAGGCATTAAAAATTCCAATTACAAATAAATCACCACGTATAGCTGGGCATATTAGTGAACGTGATATTAAAGAGATAATGGAAAATACAGATTATCGAATCAAAAGAGAAATTGATGTACCTGATATATTATTAGATGAAATCGATGCAACTGATGATCATGATAATAAAGATGAAGCTTATTTTAAAGCAACCGATGACATCGATGAGAGTAGAGAATTTGAAATTATTACAGATATTATTAAAGATGAATCCTCTCCTCCTCCTCAAAGGAATATTGGTAATTCATCCCAATAAAAAAATAATTATTTTAAAATAAATTAAATAAAATTACCAAAAAAAATATTATTTTTTTATTCTTGGTGTTTATTATTTTTTTTTACAGGAGTTCATCATCATAATGATCATCAACCACTCCACAAAAATTACCATATGGATTATTTTTTCCACACTGTTCTTTATTCGTAGTATTATTAGAATTTGCAGTATTTGTATTTGTAGTTGTGGTTGTAGTAGTAGTATTATTATTGGTTTTAGTTTTTTTATTTGGATTTGGATTCAATTTCTCTTCAATTTCAATAACATCGTCAACGGTTAATTGTGATCTTTCATGTTTACGACCAGAGAAATTACTAACACAAACCTCTTTCTTTTTGGAAACTTTTTCTTGATAATCTTTTAAAACGTTTGTAGATTTGTTCAATTGTTTCCAACGTCTCCAACATTGATTATCTGTACGAGTTTCCATAAGTTTAGCCACCTCAGCCCATTTACCAACGCCCACCTTATTTGTAATTTGGAATAAACGTTGATCCTCCTCATTGGTCCAACGATTCTTTGTTAATTGTGGATCCAATACATTACAATAACGTTCACGACATTGAACATCTGTTCTACCTTTGACATGGTTTTTAATGAGAATCCAATTTCCTTTTCCATAGGCATTGACTGCATTAATTAGACATTCATCCTCTTCTTGATCCCAACGACCCTTTTTAATGGTTGGATCCAATGTTTTATGCCAACGATGAAGACATTGATGACCCGTTCTACCTGGAATATATTCAGTTATTTCTTGCCAATCTATTCTTTCACCATGCATATGAAGTTTAATAACACCAGATAAAACCTCATCCTCTTCTTTAGTCCATTCTCTTTTCATCATTTTACTATTTAAACTTCTTTGATACCTTTGAATACAAGCCAATGGTGTTCTATTGGTACCAATTTCTATTGAGATTTTCTCCCATTCATGACCACCATATTTCTTTGCTAATGTTAATAATTGTTTATCTTCCTCTTTGGTGAATGGTTTCTTATTGATTGATGGATCATCAAAATTCTTCCATCTAAGATAGGCTTCCAATGGTGAACGAGTTAAACTTTCCACACAAACTTGAGAAATTACTTGCATCGTTGGTGCAACGAAATCATCTTTGAAAGAGGTACGTTGAATTTGTTTAAACTTTTTCTCATATTCAGCTTTCGATAGTTTATCCTCTGATAGTCTGTATAGTTTCTTTTGAAGATTCTTTTCTTTTATACCCTTCAATAGTAGATCGGACTCTTTCTTTGTCCATCTTCTAGTTTTAAAGTATAATGGCATATTATTCTTTGTCTCTCGAATGTTTTCACTATCAGGATTATCTGCAGGATAATGAGTTTGTGTTACACCATCAACCTCTACCTCAAATGAAAAATAAGGAATACCAGGTTTCTTTCTTTTAAAAAGTGGTTGACCATTTGAATCTATACATATACATGTACCAATACAATTACAATTACCAAAATCATCATCAAATCCTTTAAAACCACCATTACCACCATCATCACTATCACTATCGAGTAATTCCTTATTTACACCTTTCTTTTTAAAACCACCACCTTTAATAGTTCTTGGTCCAATGGTAACATGAATTGATTTCCTAGCTTGAGCTAACATATCTTTATTTCTCTGTTGTTGTTCTTCAATACCTTTTAAATATTTTTTAATATATTCTTGATATTCTCTATTAATTTTTAATAAATTTGTTACATCTATTCCATCATTTATAATATTATTAGTAGTAGTAGTTGTAGTAGAAGTAGTAGTGTTGTTATTAAATTTTTTAAATAATTGAGTGGAATCAAAATTTAAATTTAAATCTGGTAATGGTGTAGTAGTATTATTAAAATTTCCTATTGATTCAATTAAATTATATGATGATGATGATGAATTTGGTATTGTTAAACCATTATTTTGAATTGCTGTTGATGTATTATTACGTGTGGTATTATTATTATTTCCATCATTTTCATCTGTACCACCATCTTGATAATCTTCATCTAAAATTAACTCTTCATCGTAATGATCATCTGGTAATAAAGAGAATTCATCATCATCTTCATCATCGCCTTCAATACCTTGAACCTCGTCTAATGTTTTTTTATAGTTTTTAAGTAAATCCATAACTTCTTTAGATGGCGGAATTAGGAATGGTTTATCTAATGAATTACTTTCAATAATATTATTTTTATGTGTTATCATCTTTGTCACAAACTCTTGAACTGGTTGTGGTAAATCTATTATGTGTTCTTTAAATATTTGTGATTTATTATTATTATTATTATTATTATTATTATTATTATTATTATTATTATTATTATTATTATTATTATTATTATTATTATTATTATTATTTTTATTTTTATTATTGTTATTATTAATAATATCAATACTATTATTATTTTGATTTTGATTTAATAATAAACTTAATGATTTTAAATCTTCCAAATCATTGTTTTGTTTTTCATTGTTTTCATTTATATTACTCATTTATTTTTATAGTTTTGTTTTTTTTTAAAAGAAAAAAAAATGTGTGTTTGAAAAAAAAAAGTAAAAAAACTTTCATTTCCCACAAACAAATTTTTTTCAATAAAAAAAAAAAAAATTTAAATAAAAAAAATTTAAATAAAAATAAAAATAAAATTAAAAACCAACAGATTTTTAATTTATTTATTTATTTTTTTTTTTTGTTTTTTTTTGTCACTTTCAGATTTTTTGGTATCTGATTATTTTAATTTTTTTTTTTTTTTTTTTTTTTTTTGGGCTTGCATTTTTCATAAATTTTTGTGAAGTGTTAAAAAAAAAAAAAAAAAAAAAAAATTTCATTCGTTTATTTGAAAAAGTTCATAAACACACACATATATATAGAGAGATAGAAAAAAATAATAATAAAAAAAAAAAAAGAAAATGACTAGATCTAAACCATTTAGTGGAAAACAAAAAAAAGATCAACTAAAAGAGAAAAAAGAAAGAAAAAGAATTGAGAATGCATTATTAGATGATAATATTGATATCTCATTACAGGAAAAGAGAAAATTAGCAAAACAATTATTAAATAATAATAAAGTTGTTCATAATAATGAATCTATAGTTGGTAGTAAAATTATATTTAGTAATAATCAAATTAAACGTGTTCATACCAAAGATAATAAAAATAATGAAGAAGATGAAGATGAGGAAGATACAGATGACAACAATGAAAATAGTAATACAGAAGATGAAGAATATGATGAAATTGAAAAATCAATTAAACATATTAATGAAATTAATAAACAAATGAAATCATTTGATTTAGGTAAACAAGTTACAAACAGTGGTAGAAAAATTAATAAATTAGTGACAATCTTTGAGAAAGAGAGTAAAGAAGAGATAGAAAAGAGAAAAGAGCAAAGTAAGAGACCATTGAATATGATTCTACGTGAAGAACCATGGTTGATAATGAAAGAATATGATAAAATGAATAAGTCCAATGACAATCTTTCCTCTTCCTCATCATCTTATATAGATATACCAAAAAGACCACATTGGAGTTATAGTATGTCTGGTGACCGATTGAAAGAGGAAGAAAGAGTTATGTTCTCTCAATGGTTAGAGAATATCGTTATAAAATATGATAAAAACAGATTAAACTACTTTGAACATAATCTTGAAGTTTGGAGACAACTTTGGAGAGTCTCTGAGAGATCTGATGTAATTCTATTAGTAACGGATGCTAGATATCCTTTGTTTCATTTCCCACCATCTCTATACAACTACATTCAATTAGATCTAAAGAAACCAATGATACTAATTCTAAATAAGATTGATTTAGTAGATAGGAGAATTATAGATGCTTGGATTAAATATTTCAATACAAACTATCCCAATCTAAAAGTTATATGTTTCAGTTCATTCTCTTCATTAACCCCTCAAGGCCATACCAATCAACATGATGGTGGCTCTGGTGGTATCGAATTGGATGCTACAGTCAAAAGAAAATTAAAAAAAGGTAGAAAACGTTATGATCTCTCTCTTGGTAAAAAAAATTTAATAAATGCTGTTTTATCATTACCAATTCAAAAATTAAATTTAATTTCAAAAGATGAATATCTTCAAAATGATAATAATAACAATGATGATGATGAAGATGATGACGATGATGATGATGAAGGATCTGATGATGAAGAAGATGATGATGATTTTTATAATAGTGAAGATGAAGAAAAAATTAAAAATAAAGAGGAAGAAAATATTAAAAACAATGATGATAAAATTATAATTGGTATGGTTGGTCATCCAAATGTTGGTAAATCATCTTTAATCAATGGTATGATGGGAAAAAAAGTAGTTAGTACAAGTAGAACACCAGGTCATACTAAACATTTTCAAACCATTGTATTCACAAAGAATATTCAGTTATTAGATTGTCCAGGTTTAGTATTTCCTGCATTGGATAGACCAAAACAATTACAAATTCTCTGTGGTCTATTCCCAATAGCTCAAGTTCGTGAACCATTCTCTGCTATTCAATATTTGGCTGAACGTGTGCCAATTGAACAGATTTATAAATTATCTAAACCACCCGATGAAGAGAATCAACCATGGAGTTCCTATTCAATTTGTGAAGCATTCGCTTTGAAAAGAGGTTATTTATATGCAAAATCTGGTAGACCCGATCCACATCGTGCCGGTTTAGAAATACTTAAAGATTGCGTCGATGGTAATATCGTTATTTCTTGGCCACCTCCTGGTTTTACAAAAGAACAATATATCTCTAGTGGTTTATCAAATCTTTACTCAAATATTAATAATACTAATAGTGACTCTATCGATCATTCGACTCATCAACATGAATCAAATAAAAACAATTCTTTAACTAATACTACTACCACTACTTCTACTTCCTCCTCTGTCGCAACAAAAAAATTCAATAAGAAATTAAAGAAAAAGAACTACTTGAAAAAACTAGCTTTCAGTGAAGATGAAAATAGTGATAGTGATAATGATAATAATAATAATAATAATAATAACAACAACAACAACAACAACAATCAAAAATATGAAAGTACTGATGAAGATGAGAGTGAAGGTGAAGTTATTCAACAACCAACTAAATCAAAACAATCAAACTCTATGTTTTTAAATCTTGATAGTGACAATGAAGATGAAAAAAGTGATGACGAAGAGTCAAATCCTAAAATTAAAAATATTCTTAAAAATTCTAGAAAAACTTCATCTGAAGATACCAATAAAAATAATAACAAAAACGCTGGTAATGTTAAAAAAACTAAAAAGAAATTATCTTCAAAAGAAATAGAGTATCAAGAAAAATTAAAAGAAAAACAAAACAAAGGAGGGAATAAAAGACAAGTTTTATAAAAATAGAAAATTAAATAAAAATATATAAATTTTCTTTTTTTTTCTTTTGAAAAAAAAAATAAAAAAATAAAAATTTTACAAATAAAACAAATTTACAATAATTTTGGAATCTTTTAATTTTACATTTGCAGGATCGACAAAAAATCAATTAGCCGTTGTGTGCGGGTTCAAAAAAAAAAAAAAATAAAAAAAAATTAAAAAAATTAGAAAAAAAAATAAAAAAAATATAAAATTGATTTTTAATTTGGTTATATTGAAAGGTGGCAAAATTATACAAAAAAAAAAAAAAAAAAACACCAGCCATATAAAGCTACTTTGAAATTATAATACAATTTTTTTAATTTTTTTTTAATTTTTTTTTGTTTTTATGTGTTAAACAAGCAAAAAATAAAAAATAAAAAAAAATACAAAAAAAACCCACTCTCGACTTTTGTATATAATATTTTTTTATGTCAGTTAACCCTATAATTAAATAAATTTATACAAAAAAAAAAAAAAAAGAAATATGACCATTCTATCATGGCTCTTTAAGAGTACTCAAAATAAAAATAATAATAAAATAAATAATACAACATCAATAGAAACTATAAACATCACACCAGATAATGAAAAAGAAGAATCAAAAGAAGAAGAGCAAGAACAAAAAGAGGAGGAGGAAGAAGAAGAAGAAGGAGAAGAAGAAGAAAAAGAGGAAGAAGAAGAGTTTAATTACTTTGATACTTCTTATTTTAATCAAAATAATTTTAGTTATAATAATAATTTAATTAATCATTTGAAATCAAATTTTAATGATAATCAAGCAAATGAAATTGTTATATCATTTGATACAACGGGTAAAATGTTTAGTTATTTCGTTGAGTTTAGGAATCAATTAGATAAAATACTATCAATACTATTTAAAAGACTACCAACATTAAAGATTGCGATAATGGCACATGGTGATTATTGTGATGATACTCGCCAAACCTCATACTTTAATAGATCAATATCGATTCTACCTTTCACCAATAACCTAGAAGAGATTAAATCGTTTGTAAACTCAATCGAAAAAACCAATGGCGATGATGCTCCTGAATGTTATGAATACTCTATGAGAAAAGCTAGAGAATTACCTTGGTCAGTCTATTCAAAGAAATCCTTTATCATCATTGGTGATGATGTACCTCATCCACCCTCTTATACTGATCAACATTTTTATTGGAGAAATGAATTACATTTCTTAACAAAGTATGTTTAAAATTATTATTATTATTATCATTATCATCATACCATCTATTAATTTTTTATTAATTCATTTTTTTTTTTTTTTTTTTTTTTTTTTTTTTTTTTGTTAGAATTGGTATTAAAGTTTATGGTGTACAATGCCATAATAATAGTCATGCTAAATTATTTTATGAAGAATTAGCAACTCTATCTAATGGTAGATATATCCATTTAAAAGATTCTAAAGATATTGGTGATTTAATAGTTTTAATTGCATTTAGAGAGAATGTAAATAAGAATTTCTTAAAGAGTAACTTATATGAGATCACGGGTAAAGATGATCTTGTTGTTATTGGTAATAACGATCATAATGAATTAATACTATCACCATCAAAACAAAAGAAAAAACAAATAAAAGAGAAATTCTACCAATTATTTTCAAATGTATTTACACGTGAAAGAAACTCATCAATCAATATCAGATTCCCATGGTGGGATATATCATTCGATGTTACACCAAATCCTAGATATATGTGGGACTCAGATAGTAAACTATTTGTAGAGAATATTATTTCAATTCAAAATGAATGTCCAATAGGTATACCAACCTCATTAGTTTCACCAATAACAATTGAAAAAAGCTCTTCATCTACAACCGTAACACCCTCTTCATCCTATGGTAATCTATTCAAAATGTCATCATCACCAAATAAATCAATCAATAATTCTAGTGATAATTTAGATTTTAGTTTAGATAGTTTTGCTGATCAACAACCCATCGAAGTTGTAATTCCTATAAACTCTTCATCATTGATATCATCATGCACAACCTTACACCAAGAGAACAACTTTATTAAAACCATTACAAAACCTAGACATCCATTCACCTCATTTTGTCAAAATTCTTCTTTAATCAATACGCCATTCAACTATAATAATAATAATAATAACAATAACAATAATAATATTCATAGTAATACTAGCTTTTCAAAAGCTGGTATGTCTATTACAATAGATAAACCAAAACCAATATTCAAGAATAGTAATGGTAAACCACAACCTCATTTACAACCACAACGAATTTTAACCCCATCCAGAAAGAGAAAATCACCTGAAGAAGAAGGAAATAGTCAAGAACAAAATAAACAAACCCCACAAATATCACAATTACAACAACAACTGCAAACTCCACAAACAGCACAACAAACTCCACAGACATCACAACAATCTATTATCAATGGTAGCACTATTGGTAGTACCAAAAATATGAATTTAATTTCAGAGTTTATTAAAGAACAATTAAATTTAGATTCATTAAATACCGGAACAAAAACAACTACCAGCAAAAGTAATAATAAAATAATAACCACTACACCTGTAAATACAACTTCATCAACAACCTCATTAACACCAAATTCTACAACTTCAACAACCTCATCAACAATTACAACAACAACTTTAATTCATAAGACCGATGAACCTCATCCAAAAAAATTTCAAAGAAATTTATACTCAGCATCAGTTCATAGTCATTATAACTCTTCACCATCTTCTATTTCATCAAATATTTGTAGTGGCAATAATGATGAAAATTACCAAAATATTGGTAGTAGCGGTATTAGCGACAACAACGATGATGAAAGCCAAACAACTACAGTCAGTGATTGCAATAGTGGTATAAATGAAAACGGTGATAGCAGTAGAGTAGATACTCAAGCTATTGATCAGAAAAAACAAGATGATAGTTTAAATCCTTTTTTTGTATTTGACCCTTCAACAAAATGCCCAATAATTCCAAAATCAATAACTCAAACAACTACAACAACTACTACAACGACCACAACTGCGTTATTAACATAACGTTTATTGCATATATCAAATAATCAATTATTTAAATAAAAAAAATAAAAAAATAAAAATAAAAAGAATTTTTTTTTTTTTTGATCTATTTTTATGGAAGTGATTTTAAATAAAAATAATAATATTCTATCTTCTTTCAATAGCATTTAAATATTTATTTCCCATTTTCAAATTATTATCAACCTTTTCCATATTGCTGTCAATTCTTTTCATTTGTTCCTCTTGTTTTGCCATTTCATTTAATACTGGTGAACCGATATTGTTGATTTCATTTATTTTATTTAATAGTTTTCCCACTGTTTTTAAATCTTTTTGTTGAATTTCTTTGGATTCCACCATCATTTTTTGATATTCATTTGTTGTTGTTGTTAGATTCTTATTATCTACCCAATTTAAACTGTTTTCTAATGTTTTAATATGTTCTTCGTATTTATTTAATTTATCTTGAAATGGTTTTTGTTTTGTTTTTGGTAATTCTCTAATATCTAATTTATATGATTTTAAAATTTGTTTTCCTCTGTCAATTAGATTGTTTAGTGACTCTATTTCCTGATATTATTATTATTGTTAGAAAAAAAATCAATTTTAGTAGAAACAAAATGGGCGAAAAAATCAATAAAAACTATTACTTACAACTTTTTTATATTTTCTGTGATCTTTTATACCTAGCTCTATCTCTTTTACAATATTTTCAAATTCTGACTCATTTTCTTTTAGGTCGTTCATATTTTATAATAATTTTATTTATTTTGTTAAGAATAATAATAATAATAATTGTACATAAGAAAATTTTAAATGGTTTTTTTTTTTTTTTTTTTTTTGTGAATTAATTTCAAGTAATTCAAAAAAAAAGCCAGCGATACACTGACACCAAAAAAAACTCTATTTTTTTTTTTACCCCAAATTTCTTCAAGATGAACGAGATCTGTTTCTGATATATTGATAATAACCACAACCCCCATTAGAAATTCCCTTCCAATAACTTTAAATCATTTAAAAATACATCCAATTGTTCTCTACATAATTTTAACTTTTGGAAACGAGGCATTTGTTCTAATTTTGTTAATTCTATAATCTCCATTCTACATACTTTATAAAATTCAACTGCCATTCTCATTTTAATATATATTAAATTTAAACCCTGTAATATTTTTTTAAATCATTAATAAAAAAAAAATTTAAGAAATAAAAAAAAATAAATAAAAAAAAAAAAAATTACCTTTCTTCCTAATTGTTTGTCTTTAACCTTGTTTAGTTTTTGTAAATCTATTTCAATGTCCCTAATGATTTTATTTAATTTTCTTTCTTCTTCTTCTACAAATGAAAAATCCATAATTAATTTATTTATTTTTGTTGATATTATAATAATAAAAAACAAGAAAAAAAAAAAAAAAAAAAAAAAAAAAATTGTCGAAACAAGAACTTTTGAAAAAAATATAAAAATTAAAATAAAATTAAAAATAAAAAATGAAAATAAAATTAAAAATAAATCAATCTTTTTTCTTTGAAATTATTTATTTTTTTTATTTTTTTTTTTTTTAAGAGGAAAATTTAGATTTTATTGTTGAATAAACTATTAAAACTATTATTCCAGCAATTATTAAAAGTATGAAACCCAATATAATTTTATCAGTTGCCATTTTTCTAGCAAAAGATCTCATTTGTCTAGTTGCTAATTTTAAATTACTATCAATTTCATTCATATCATTTTGAATTCTTTTCATTTGACCCTCTTGAATGGCCATCTCCCCTAAAGTTGATGTACCAATCTCATTGACTTTTATTATAGTTTCCAATGTTGATGTAGTAATTTTCTTATCATTTTCTTGAAAATTCTTTGCTTTTTTCATTATATCTTGATATTCATTATCATTTTTCAATATTCCATTATTATTTTTAATATTTGAGTCATCAATCTTGAGATCTCCACTTTCTTCATTACCAACCTTTTCTATCCAATTTAAATCATTCTCTAAAGTTTTTATTTGTTCTTCATATTTATTAACTTTACTTTGATATTTTTTTATTTCAAACTCTGATAATTCTTTAAGATCTAATTTCAATGACCTTAAAACCCATTTTGCTCTTTTTAATCGATTTTTTAACAAATCTATTCCCTGAATGTTTAAATAAAAAGAAAATTAGTAAACTATTCCCAAAAGTATATTTCTCAATTATTATAAAACTTACACCTGTAACTTCTAAACTATTTTTATATTTTCTCAAATTCTTTATACTATTTCCAATTTCATAAATTATTTTGTCAAGTTCAATTTCATATTCTTGTATATCGGCCATTAGAATTTTAAAATATATGATTTTTTTTTTTTTTTTTATTATTATTATTATTATTTAATTTGTTTACTTTCCAAACAAATTTATTTTAAAAAAAAAAAAAAAAAAAACCTTTCTTAAATTAAAAATTTTTTTTTTTTTTTTCTGAGAATCGCAAACTATCGATTCTTGGATGTGCAATGTCGACAATTTTTTTTTTTTTTTTTTTTTTTTGGTGTGGGAATTAATTTAATTATTATTGGCTTTTTTTTTTTTTTTTTTTTTATTAATTCTCATTAATTGAATCTTTTGAAAATAAAAAAGAGTAAAGGGAAAAAAAAAATTAATGATTATAACAAAAATTAGAAATAATATTTGTTTTTTTTTTTTTTTTTTATTTTTTTTTTTAAATTTGTAAATTTATTAATTTGTTGAACCTGTAACATTTTGTTGAACAGTTTTAGATTTAGGTTTAACGATTGAATAAACGATTACAAAAATGATAGCAGCAACAATTAAGAGTACGAGACCCATAATGATTTTATCGGTTGCCATTTTTCTAGCAAATGCTCTCATTTGTCTAGTTGCTAATTTTAAATTACCATCGATCTCTTCCATATCCTTTTGAATTCTTTTCATTTGATCCTCTTGAACGGCCATCTCCTCCAAAGTGGATGTACCGACTTCATTGATTTGATTTACTTCTTGTAAAATTCTATGTGTTGTATCTATATCTTGTAGTTGGGTTTTCTTTGCTTTTTGCATTATCTCTTGATATTCTGTGTCGATTGTTGACTGTCCATTATTATTATTATTATTACTACCACCACCATTTTCACTATTCTTTTCTGCCCAATTTAAATCATTTTCTAACGTTTTGATTTGCTCTTCATATTGATTTGCTTTATCTTGGTAGGGTTTTTGTTCTGTTTTTGGTAATTCTCTGAAATCCAATTTATATGATCTTAAAATTTGTTTTGCTCTAGTTAATCTATTTTTTAATAATTCTGCTCCCTATAATTTTTTTTTTTCGTTAATAATTTTTAAATTAAAAAAATAATAAAGAGCCAATACCTACACCTCTTGCTTCTATACCTCTTTTATTTTTACTTAGATCTTTAATACCTATTTCTACTTCTCTAACGATTTTTTCAAAATCCATTTCATTTTCTTGTAAATCGGCCATGATGGATTATATATATATATTTTTTTTTATTTTTTTATTTATTTCTGTTTGTTTTTATTTATTATAATATAATATGGATAATTTGATTTGTTTTTTTTTTCAAATCAAATTAAATTATTCCTTATTATTTGAAGTATTTTTATTTTTTCGATTTTTTTTTTTTTTAATATTACAATAATTTTTTATTTTTAACTTTTTTTTATTATTATTATTATTATTATTATTTATTATAATCACAAAAATAAATAATGTAATATGTATTTATTTATATATTTTTTGTGTGTCTATGTAAAAAAATATGAATGAAAAAAAAAAAAAAGTTTTATATCACACACAAAAAAAAAAAAAAATAATAATAAAAAATAATAAAAAATTTAAAAATTACAAAATTAAAAATATAAAAATGATGATAAAGTAATAAATAGATATAAAGAGAGGTGTTTGATTATTGTTTGAAACAAAGGTATTAAATTAAATGGAATTAATGATAATGATATTTAAAAAAAAAAAAAAAAATGATTAATATTGATACAAAAAAGCCTGTGTAGATTTGTTTTTTTTTTATTTTTTTTATTTTTTTAATATTTAAAAAAAAAAAAAAATTAACGAACCAAGAGGCTTTACTGGTAAAAAAAAAAAAAAAAAAAAAAAATTTTTAAAAAAAAAAAAAAAAAAAAAATTTAAAAAAAAATTAAAAAAATTAAAAAAAATTTACAACGTGGTGCAAATCATTCCAAAGCAATAACGATTAATGGTGTCAAAAGAAATCGGAGAAATTTATTTGTCTCATTGATACCATTCGTTAATTATGACTTTTTTTTTTTTTTTTTCTTTTTTTTTTTTTTTTTTTTTTTTTTTTTTTTTACTTTTGATAAAAGAAATAAGTAAAAAAGATAAATAACTCTGTTTATTTATTATTGCTAACTTCTTTCAAATTTTGGAAAATGATAATAAATAAATAAATAAAAACAAAGTTAATTTAAAAAACAAAAAAAAAATAAAAAATAAAAAAAATAAAAAAATTAATTTAGGATAATTTTAGAATCATATTATTAGGAATTATAATTTTATATTAAATTAAATTTAGGAAAAGTGGCAGGTATTATCAATACAACTACCATTTTTTTTATTACTTTTTTAAAAATGATAATAAATGAACATAATACATTTCCTTATTAATATATATATACATAAAATATCCTTATAAGATTTTAATAATAATTAATTACATTGTTTTCATTGAATTTGATTTTCTATTTTTTTTTTGTATTTTTTTTAAAAAAATTTCAAATTAAATTTTTTTTCATTTTTTTTTTTTTCAATTTTTTTTTTTATGATTTTTTTTTTTTTTTTTTTTTTTCAGATTAATTTATAAATATATAAAAACAATGGCAGACTCTGAACAAATTAAAAATAAATATATGTCCGTTAGTTTGGATGATATAGTTAAATCAAATAGAGCAGCAAAAAAAGGTAGAGGAGTATTTAATAGAGGTGAAGCATCAACATCACCAGAATCTTCATCCTCACCAAAATTAAATGTTTTAGAGACATCACTAGATGATATTGTAAAATCTCAAAGAAAACCATATATTAAAAAATCACAAAATCAACAAAATCAACAACAACATCAACAACAACAACAACAACAACAACAATTTAAAGTAACAATTAGAAATGGTGGTAATAACTACAATAATAGATATCAACAACCACATGGTAGTCCACAATATCAAAACAGAGGTTTATTCAGTAGAAATCAACCACAACAACTTGTAAATAATAATAATAGATTTAATAACAATGTATCACCAAATTATATTAGAAAGTATCCACATAATCATAACAATAGTAGATTAAAGAATATACCAAGAACTTCGATTACAGATAGTATAGATCATAAATTTTTCGACCCAAGAGGTATTAGGGATTATAGTCAAGTGAAAAAACCAACAACTGCATCAATGAGCGATAATGGTAAAGATAGTGGAAGTTCTACCAATGATGATGCAGATGAATTGGAATATGATGAAAAAGGAAATGAACTTAATTTTAGTGTAAAAGTTGTAAATTTACCAAAGAGTATCATACCTTCAGATATTGCATATATGTTTGGTGTTATTGGCTCTTTGAAAGATTTCGAATTGGATACAAATAACTCTACTGCTACCGTTATTTTTAAAAAGAAAACTCATGCTTTGGCTTCAATTGAAAGATATAGTGGTGTGGAATTAGACGGTTCACTTTTAATCTTATATGAGGCTGAAAATCCACCACCACAACAAACTTTATCACCAAATACTAACAATATTACCACCACCACTACTACTACTGCCACAACAATTGAAGAATCAAATGGTGAAGAAAAATCAACTTCTGAAATGGAGGATAAGGAAATGGAAGAATAACTAAAAAAAAAAAAAAAAAAAATTAATCAATAAAAAAAAATTGAAAAAAAAAAAAAAATTAATAAAAAAAAAAAGGAAAAAAAAAGTAAATAAACAAAAGGGAAGAATAAAATAAAACAAAATAAAAATAAAAATAAAATAAAAAAAGGTTTGTTGTAAGTTTTAATAAAAAGTTATTTTTAATTTTTTTTTTCTCCAAATATTTTTTATAAAAATAAAAAATAATTTTTTTTCAATTTTTTTTTTTTTTTTTTTTTTTTTTAATTTCAATTTTTTTTTTTTTTAATTTTTCATCTCTATATAATATATATAATACATATTTTATTTTTTTGTTTTTCCTTTAATTTCAATTTTTATTTATCCTTACATCAAAAAAAAAAACCACAAAAAAATGGAAAACATGTCACTTGATCAATATATAAGAAATAACAGTTCAACCCAAAGTGGTAGTAGAGCACGTAAATTTAGTACAGATTCTCCCAGAAGTTTCCAAAGAAGAATAAATGTCAGAAGCACTATAAAGGTATAATAATTTTTTAAACATAAAAGAAATAATTATAAAAAACCCAATAAATTAATCAATAGTATTTTTTTCACCTGCAATGAAAAAAAAAAATAAAAAAAAAAAAATAAAGAATGGATCATCACCAGTTAAATTTACAGCTAGATTAGATAATATATCAGATACTAGATCAATGAATGGTAGTAATACAAGACCATCCTTAAGAAGGATACCAGTTAATTCTCAAAGTACTTATCATACAACAACCACAACAACCACCACCACTTCAGCACCACCACCATTAAAGATTACAATTCAAAACACAACAGCAAAAAAAGAAATAAGAGATAGACCAGTTGTTCCATCAAGATTGGATAATAATAATTTACCAAAAATTAGAATTACAAAGACTGTAGATAGAAATTCATCAGTATCAAGACCAATTAGACATAATAGTAATGGCATTGATAGCAGAATTAGCGATAATCGTATAAATAGATATAGTACCAGAAGTGTTGGTGGTGGTGGTGGTGGTGGTGATGATGATGTTGATGTTGATGATGATTATAATAATAATGATAATGATAATATCAGATTAAATTTAAAAAGCAATGATCGTCGTAGTTCATATAGTAGTGATCATTCAAATGGTACTGGACCATCTTTATTTGAAAGACGTAATAGTAATGGTGGTTACAATGGACCAACTGGAAAAAGTTTACAATTATTTACAGGTTCAAGATTAAATATTTCAAATCTCCATCCTGCTATCAATGAAAATGATCTTAAAGTTTTATTCGAATCTGTGGGCGACATTAAACAAATTAAAATTCATTACGATCAAAGTGGCAGAAATGATGGCACTGCCTATGTCATCCTTACTAGACATAGCGATGCAATGGCTGCCTTAAAGAAATACAATGGCGCACAATTAGATGGTAGAACTTTAATTATTACAACTGGTCCTTCTTTACAAGAAGATGTAAGAAAGAGTTTTTAATCAATTAAAATAAAAAAACAAAAAAAAAAAAAAAAAAAAAAAAAAAAATTAAGTAATTAAAAAATTAAAAATAAATAAAATTAAAAAAAAATAAAAAATTAAAAAAGATTCCTCTTCCTAAAGTTTCTTAAAAAAATGGGTTTGGTGGTTTTGTAAAAGAAAAAGAAAAAGAAAAAGAAAAATAAAAAAAAAATATAAAAAAAAAGAGGTAATATATTAAAATTATTATTAAAATTAAAAATATTTCTAAATAAGTTTGTTGTTTCAATATTTAAATATAAAATAAAAACATATTTCTAAATATGTTTGGTTTATTTGAATATTAAAATATATTATCAAAACAAATCAAAAAAATGAGTAAAATTGTGTGTGGGAGAAAAAAATAAAAAAAATAATAAAAAAAAATTGTTTTTTATTGAGAGATTTTTTTCCATTTTAATTGGTTTGGAAATATCTTTTTAAAAAAACCTTTTTTTTTTTTAAAAGAAAAATTTTTATAAAGAGGACCCAAATGCATTGAAAAAATCCACCATTTTATTTTATTTTATTTTTTTTATTTTTTTAATTTTTTTTATTTTTTTTTTCCTTTTATCTTTCCTTTTTTTTTTTTTTTTCCTCTCATTTTTTCATTTACAATTTATAATTATTAATTCACACTTATATCTATAATAAACTTAAAAATAATATTTTTCGAAAAAAAAAATAAAAATAAAATAAAAATAAAAAAAAATTAAATTAAAAATTTAAAATAAAAAAAGATTTTTAACCACACAATAGTTTATTATTATTATTATTATTATTCACACAATTCTCACTGACACACATAAAATTTAAAAATAAAAATAAAAAAGTTGCACCCACACTTTAATTATCATACACATAATAGAATATTCTATTTATATAGGAATAAATTAATTAATAATGTCAAAGCATAATATAATTGTTGGAATTATTACAATTATCTTTTTAGGTGCAGTAATCGGTTTGAATGTTTATTCATTCTTACCAAACACTGATTGGTATCAATTCACATTTTCTTTATTAGTTTCCGCCACTTTTGGTATTAATAGAGGTGGTTTGATGGGAGAAAATGGTAATAACATCGAATGGAATACAAGCTCAAAAACCGAAAATACCATTTACACTTGTTTCGCCTTCGTGATTGTCTCATTTGTTTTTGTAAGTTTTTTTTAAAAAATAATCTCCGACAATTTTTTTTTATTTTTTTTTTTTTTTTTTTTTTTTTTTTCAAATATCTCCAAATCTAAACTCAATCTTAAAACAATCCTAAACTGAATGAAAATCAAACTAATTTATTAATTCTCTCCTTCCTTCCATATTTAATGTAATATTTTATTTTTAAAAAATAGGGTTGCGTTATGCTTTTAATTACAATAGTTGCATTATTCAAACGTGTTCATAAAAAAGGTAGAAAGGCATTATTCGTTATGTCCATTTTATTATTTATTTTCAATGTACTTGCAACTTTATTATTTTTAAGATTAAATAAAGCACTTTGTCAAGATGCCACTGATGGTCTTACATTACCATTCTCAATGGAGAAAGATCTTCTTGGTTCCGATATCTGTAGTAAATTCAAAGGAAGTGATAGTATCTTTTCTTGGGGCCCAGCCATTGTATGTATTTTCCTTTTAAAAAAATTTTCTTTTTTTTTTTTTTTTGACTAACAAATTATTATTATTATTATTATTTTTAAAAATAAAAATAGGGATGGTATTGTTCACTTGCAGCTTCTGTTATATCATTTGTTACCATTTTCTTAACATCATCCATCTTACACACTCGTAGATTTGGATACCACGTTATTCATTAAGTTTATATCATTTATGAATCATTTTTAAAAAAAAAAAAAAAATTGATTCAAAAATAAAATAAAAATAAATAATAATAAATCATTATTATATTGTAAACTATAAATAAATAAATAAAAATAATCCTCTTCAATTCCTATGTACTTGTTTTTTTTTTTCTTCTAATTTTAGCATATTAAACTGAATTCATTTAAAAGTCATAATTTTTATATTAATTAACGATGATCGTTTTATTTATATATTCGGTTAATTGTTTTCGTTTTTTTTCCCAATTTATTTTTTTTGAATTTTTTTTACCGCGATTTTTTTTTTTTTTCAAAAAAAAAAAAAAAAAAACACATAAATTTTTTTAAAAAAAATTTTATTATTTTTATTTTCTTTTGAAACACCAACACCACCACCAAATTTTTATATACATATATATTTAAAAGAAAATGTTTTGGGGTATTGAAATTAGTAAAGTTCCAGTCAAAGTTACACCAGCTTTTGATCTTCATATTACAACTGCTTGTTTATCAGCAGTTGCTAAAGATACTGGTCGTAATGTAATTCAAGTTAAATATGATGGTAAAACCTACAGTCTTTGTTCATTAAAGTTAG
Organism: Dictyostelium firmibasis; assembly: GCA_036169595.1. Classification (NCBI taxonomy): domain Eukaryota; phylum Evosea; class Eumycetozoa; order Dictyosteliales; family Dictyosteliaceae; genus Dictyostelium; species Dictyostelium firmibasis. The sequence continues at coordinate 2,068,904 of CM069766.1, forward strand.
GTGGTATTGAACACAGCACATTAGATACCATTTTTGAAGAAGGTAAAGAGATTGAATTCTCTGTTAGTGGTAATAACACAATCTGTTTAACTGGTTACTTTGTTGACTCAATGTTTGGTGAAGATGAGGAAGGAAATGAAGAAGATGACGATGAGGAAGAAGAAGGAGAAGAAGATGAAGATGAAGAAATGGAAGGTGAAGATGAAGATGATGAAGAAGAAGATGAAGAAGAAGAAGATGAAGAAGATGATGAAGATGATGAAGTTGAAGCAGCATTAGAACAACAAATTTTAGAACAAGCTCTTAAGAGAAAAGCTCAAATTGAAGCAGATAAAAATAAACAACAAAAAAAACCAAAACAAGAAGAACCAGTTAAACAAACTACTCCAGTCAAACAACAAACCCCACCAGCTAAACCAGCCACTCCAGTTACTGCTAAACAAACCACACCAACTAAACCAGCTACTAATGCTGTCGCTAAACAAGCCACTCCAACCAAACCAGTTGAAGCTGCCGCTAAACCAGTTGCCGCTGAAAAGAAGAAACCAGTCTCATCTATCGTTACATTACCAAGTGGTTTACAATATGAAGATATCGTCGTTGGTTCTGGTCCATCACCAAAGAGTGGTAAAAAAGTTAGTGTTAAATACATTGGTAAACTTACTAACGGTAAAACTTTTGATTCTTCTCTTCGTACTCCATTCTCTTTCCGTATTGGTATCAGAGAGGTTATTAGAGGTTGGGATATTGGTGTCGCCTCTATGAAGGTTGGTGGTAAAAGAAGATTAACCATTCCATCCGATTTAGCTTATGGTAAATCTGGTGCTCCACCAACAATTCCACCAAATGCTACTTTAATCTTTGATGTTGAATTAGTATCATGTGCTCAATAAATTAAATAAATTTTTTAAAAAAAAAAAAAAAAAAAAAAAAAAAAAAAAAAAATTAAATTCTAATTAATAATTAGCCTAATTATTAAAAAAAGAAAAAAAAATAATAAAAAAAATATTAGAAAAAAAATAATAAAAAAAAAAAAAGAATAAATATGGTATTTAATATTTGTTTTTTAATGATTATTTACAATTTTATTTTATTTTTTTATTTATAATATTTTAATTAACAATTATAATTGAACTTAAATTTGGTTGTGATTGGTGTTGTAAAGATAAAATATTTCTAGCTCTTTCTTTTGATTTTGATATATTATTTTCATAAATTGAAGCACCTTTTCCAATTGCTTTTCCTTGTTTTTGCATCATTTCATTATTTAATAGTTTTCCTAATCTTTCTTTAATTCTTCCTTTAACCATTTCTTCCAATTTTGTTGATCTAACAGGTCTTGGTTCTAACATTTCATTTAATTCTTTAAAGTCAATATTGTTTGATGTTATATTTGAATCTTCAATATTGGTATGTCTCTTTGAATAAGAATTTAATAAATTTGGACAACTCTTTGATTGATAACCATTATTTGAAATTATACCATTTTTCCAATTATTTATTTTATTATTTTTATTATTATTATTATTAATATTATTAATTATATTATTGGTACTTATATCTAAAGGATAGGAGAATCTCCATTGATTACTATTATTATCAATTTTATTATTATTATCAATTAAATGTCCTAATGATGGATATGATGAATTATTTATATTATTTGTTGGGGTTGTACTATTAAAAGACATTTTAATTTTTTTTTTTTTTTTTTTTTTTTTTTTTTTTGTCGATAAATATAATATTTAAATATACTATTTAGATTTTATAAATAATTTCTATTATTGGTTATTGTTTATATAGAGAAAATTGAAAAGCAGTTGCTTTTATTATAATTAAAATGATAATTTATTTTACTTTAACAAAAAAAAAAAATAAAAAAAAAAAAAAAAATACTAAAAAAAAATAAAAATAAAAATGTTTAAAATAATTTTTTTATTTGTTTTTAGACACAATATTAAATTAATTTAGGGGTTGTTTTTTTTAAAATTATAGTAGTTGTTTAATAATATAAAATAGAATGGTTTATTAATATGGGGGGGAGAAAAGTGCTGAATTTAAATAACACAATTTAAAAAAATTTTAGTTTAGAATTTATAGGAGTGGGGTATATGATTCGTTTTTTATTTTTAAAAAATGTAATAGTATTTTCTAATGTAATCACTTAAAATGGATATATTGATAATATTCTACACTTTAGTAATATTATTTTCAATAACCTTTTTTTTTTTTTTTTTTAATAAGATAAAACTTAAAATTTAAATTTGTTAAATAAAAAATATAATTAATTATCAATATTAAAAATTTTTTTTCTTTCTTTCAATAAATAATTTTAATTTATTATTGTTTTTTATTTATTTTCTGCCTTTGAGTAATTGAAAAGATTTATCAATTACAATTTAAAAAATATAAAACAAAACAAATAAATATGTGGGTTTTTTAGACATATGGGTAATTTAAATATTTTTTTTTTTTTAATTGTTTATTAAAATAACCCACAAAATTTTAACTCTATTCTCTCAGTACCACCTAAAATGGATTTAACACACCACCATAAACACCCATTTATTAAAAATGGTAGTAATATAATTAAAAAAAAAAAAAAAAGGAAATAAAAAATTAAATAGAAAATAAAATAAAATAAAAAAATTGAAAATTATAAAATATGGGAATAAACATCATTTGTGTCGTGTATTTATTTATATTGGAATGGTAACAAGTAATTAAATTTTTTTTTTAATTTTTTTTTTTTTATTTTTTAAGATATGCTATCATTTGTTTAACATGTTAAGATAAAATTCGATCGATTAAGGAAAAAGAAATACTTTTAATTGTTTTTTTTTTTTTTTTTTTTTTTGTTTCGCCTTTATAATTTTTTTTTTATTATTTTTTTTTTTAAATTTTTTTATTTTTTTTTATTATTTTTAATTTTTTTAATTATTTTTTTTTTTGTAATTTTTAATTTATTTTTTTTTATCATTTCCTATAGATTTCTAAAGATAACTTCTGAAGATTTGATTTTTATTTTTTTTTTTTTTTATTTTTTTTATTTTTTTTATTTTTTTTATTTTTTTGAACTTTTTTTTTTAATAATTTTCCCTTATTATTTTTTAAAATTTTTTATTTTACATTGTATTTATTTTTTTGATAAAATACAATTACTTCATTTTTTATTTAATTTTCTTTCTTTTTAATTTTTTTTTTTTTTTTTTTTTTTTGTTTTTATGAATTTTTTTTTAATTTAATTTTTAATTTATTTTTTAATTATTATTATAATTTTTTTATAAAGTACACTTTCTCACAAAAATTAACACACATCCACATAAAAACATACAAATAATGGAGCTCAATAATTTAGTGGCATTTTTTTTACCTCGTGATGTTTTTCAAATAAAAATAAGGGATCAAAGATTAAGAGAAAATAGAACAAAGGCTTCACTTGTAAATCATTAAAAAAAAAAAAAAATCATTTTTTTGGTATAAATAGAAAAAAAAAAAAAAAAAAAAAAATTTTAAATAATAAAGTTTAATTGTAAATATAAAAAAAAAAAAAAATAAAAAAAAAAAGAAACAAATAAACAAGTGTATAGGAATTTCTTTCAACTTAATTAATTAGGCTAGTTTTGAAAATATGAAATGTTTCCATGAATTTTCATTATTATGTTGGATTAATTAATATTAATTTTTTTTAAAAAAAAAATAAAAAAGAAAATTAAAAATAAATAAATAAATAAATAAATAAATAAATAAATAAATAAATGGATAAATAAATAAACAGATAGATAAAGTTTTCTTTATTTTTATTTTTTTTTATTTTTTTTATTTTTTTTTATTAATGAATGATGATGTAAAATACACTTAAATTAAAAAGAACTCATAATTATTTATGAATATATTGATGAATCCATTATTATAAATTTTTTTTTTTCCCTTTTTAAAAAATATAATTGTATTTATTATTCATATAAAGTAAAAGAGGGAAAAAAACTTACCAATTCCTTATGTTTCAACAGATACAATATCGTGAAATTTGTTTTTTTTAACCCCATCATTTTAACTTTTTTTTTTTGCTTGTTTTGTTTTTTTTAATTTTTTTTTCATTAATTTAAAAAAAGTTTCAAAAAAAAAAAAAAATTAAAAATTTAATTTTCAAAAATAAAAATAAAAATAAAAATAAAAATAAAAATAAAACAACACAAAAAAAAAAAAAAAAAAAAAAAAAAATAAAACCAAATTAACTCAAACTTTACCAAACCAAACCAATAATGGAGAACAATACAGGTTCACCAAATGGTAAAAGAATGAGTGGTAGGTTATCTAAAAGTAGTAATAGTAAAAAGACTGGTGCAGGTGGTAAATCCAGTGCTAGCCCGACAACCACAACAAACCCGACAACAGCAGTAACTAATGAGGAAACTCAAGAAGCTTTGTTACCTATAGATTATGAAAACAATACAAGAAATACTGACCTATTACCTCCATCTTCATCAAGTGTTAATGGAAATGGCATCTTAAATGGCCACCATACTCAAACCAGTCCACTTGAGGTATCACACCCAACAACACCAACACCAACACCAATAACACCAACACCAACAACAATTGCAACAACACATACATTAGTAACAACAGCAAAAAGTATTAATGGTGATGATAAAAACACAACACCAAACGGAACAAGATATAACACTAATAAGGCATCAAAGAAATCATCTTCATCTTCATCATCATCATCATCATCGTCATCATCATCATCATCATCATTATCATCATCATCGTCATCATCACCATCACATTCTAGATCTAGGTCAAGATCATCAGAGGGCAAGCATAATAAAAAGGTATCATCAAAGAGATCAAGTAGGGATAAAAAGTCGGATCGACGTTCTAGGTCAAGATCAAGATCAAACTCATCTTCAGAATCACCAGAATCCTCAAGGTCAAGATCAAGATCAAGGTCAAGATCAAGATCAAGATCAAGATCAAAAGAATCAAAACATAAAAAGAATACAGCAGCAACATCAACAACATCTTCCACCCCATCAACAACATCCTCTTCATCAACGATATATAAAAACAGCAGGTCAAGATCAAGGTCGAGATCAAAATCAAGAGATAGAAAGAAATCATCATCATATTATAATAGCAGCAGCGGAAGTAGTAAATCATTAGCATCATCAAAAGATAAACGAAGGTCAAAAAGTAGATCAAGATCAAAATCAAAATCAAGAGATAGAAAACGTAGTGATAGATATTATAGACGTCGTAGTAGTAATTATAATTCATCAGATGCAGGTAGTAGTAGAAAATCTTCTAAAAAGTATAAAAGTAGATCGAGTAGATCAAAGAGTAAGAGTAGGTCACGTTCAAGAAGTAGCGGTAGAAAACATAAATCTAGTAGATCACGTTCAAGAAGTACTAAAGTTAATAGAGAAAATAAGAGTAGAATGGATATTAGTAGATCACGAAGTAAATCAAGTGGCGGTGGAAGAAAAAGAGATAGATCACCAAGACGTAGTAAGGCAACCGATAGAAGTAGATCAAGATCAAATAGTAGTGGAAGATCAAGGAAAAGAAGAGGAAGATCAAGGGATAGAAGTAGAAGTCATTCATCCTCAAAAAGAAAATCTTCTGGTTGGGATAATCTTCCCAATGATACTTCTAATAGTGAGTATTTTGAGAATTAAAGATGGATTTCCATCTCTCTCTATCTCTTTTTTTTTTTTTTTTTTTTTGGAAACTTTTGTTTCATTGAGAAGAGAGGGATTAGTTTGGTTTATCTTTTAATTTTTTTTTTTTATATTAATATTTGATATCAATGTTTTTTTTTTCATACATTTTCTACTTCTTATTTTTTATTTTTTATCTCATTTCTTTTTATATCTTTTCCACTATTTTTTTTTATTTCCACTTTTTTTTTTTTTATTTCCACTTTCCAAAATAAAAGTAATTGATAGGGTATTAATTTTCTCATTTTTTACCAGCTGAAAACAAGAATGGAATATTACCAGCCTCCCCTTCCACAATAACAGCTGTAAAACCAAGTGAAACCATCACCTCGGTACCATCACCATCTTCTCAATATAAACCTCAACAA